>VZRZ01008256.1:901754-1098604 GCA_013398175.1 Climacteris rufus
GGAGGGAGGGGTGTTTATACTCATTTTTAGAGAATATTTTTAACAACAAATAACACTACAGATATCAAATGTTTGAAGACAGCTGCCTGCCAAACTGAAAAAATAAAGATTGTTTTGTTGGCATTGAATTGTTTCTTTATAAAGAACAAATTGCAACAATTCATAAATACTATGGGACAGGATTGGCTTGGTTTCCAGTATAAAATAATCTTTTGATCTGAAGACTGAGGTGACTGATGAGAAATGTTGAGGTGCTTGACCTGCAACTTTTGTTTTCAAAATTCTGCAAGATTTAGGAAAAAATGCAGGTGGACTTTATGTCTGCAGTTGGTACTTCATCAGATTGTATTGCTTTGTCCAAGTAGACTAAGACAAAATCGTTACTACTAAAATGAAACAAAGCAAATAATATTAGAAAAGAACATCCAGGCAAGGGAGCAATAATAAGATATTTGGTCTAGCTTCCTCTTTTTATTGACCTCTTTTGGCACCAAAAAGCTAGTCTAAGCAGTTTTGTTTCACCCTGAAGGAGTGCTAAAGAATAAACCTGTACTATCCTGATGAATATCTCATTATAAAGAGCTGACTACTAATGAGTCAGGACAAACAAAACCAGAACAGGCTAAAAGAAAGCCTTGAAATCAATGATTTCACTGGAAATTACTTCCACAGAATTACATTATGTACAAAGTTATGAAGGCCATACTAGTTATGAAAAATAGAACAGAGCAAAGATTTGTTACCTATTCTATTACCACTATCTCATCTGTATTACAAGAACTATCCCAACTGATAAACTGTCTTTATCCAGATGATGAAGAACAGCTTCTGATGATACCTATACTATCAAAATCTTAAATCTGTGCCACAGACTCTCAGTGAGTGGTGTGCTAATTTCTCAAGTTCACTGCAATGTGCTTGTCAGTCAATGATACTCCATTACAGATTCAGGTACATTCTTTAAATAATTTTAAATAATCTGCTGAGCACAAGAAACTGACTCATGTTGAAAATCATTGGAAATTTGGTACATAGAATATATTTTCAAAACCACTCATTGCCAGACTAACTCTGTTACACATTCATAGCCGCATACCTTTAACCTTTGGCTACAATTGAACCAACATTTAATGCTCTTTAACATATATAGTCCTATTTTAAAATTTAATTTAATTTTTTTGTCAGGATAAATGGTGCCTGACAGTTTAACCCAAAAGTGTGATGTAAATATAGCAATATGTGAAATACCGGATTTAGAATTTAATCAGAAATACTCTGGAATTTTAGAATAAACAAGTTCAAATCAGTTTTGCATATCTAGAGAGGAAAAACAAGGATTTATTAATGCATGTTTTACAGTTAATTTAAAAGTCATAGGGCAGCCAAATTTAAAATTCTGACATATACGAACAAGAGTAAAACTCAAAAAAGTGCTATGAAAATTTCCAAAACACTCTGAGGTTAAGCACATATTTTCACTAGACATATTGTGGCAATATGTATAGAAATCTACAGAGTTAACAAATAATTTCTTTGTAGTTACCAGCACAGAGAAGTCTTGATTGAATGCATATAAATGTTGAAGAGATGTCCAGTTGCCACTAATTTTTCCTAAAGCCCATGGAAAACTGAGATAACATTATAGTTTATGTATTGTTCTAGACAGAACTAGTTTCAGGATTTAAATCTGAGTATAAAAAGCAAAGTTTCTGCTTGTATATTTCAACAGTTCAGACACACATAAATGATAAGCAAATTTCTACTCACAAATGTCTCCAGCCCATGTGCATTGAAACAACCTGTGAAGTCCATTTTCAGGCTCTTTTGACTTCTGTGTCAAACCTTGGATTCCAAAAGACTAAGGGTGGATGTGTGACATGTGTAGAAGGTTTTCAGAGCAGGCAATTTTTCTGATGAGTATTCCCTAGCTATATGCTATATTGTGTGTTCCTTTTCCATCTAAACTATGGCAAATTGAAACTGTACATTTTTTAAGTTGCAGCAACAGGACTTCAATCTTTATCAAAAAGATGTCAGTTCAATTAATACATACATTAAAATCATAACAAAATAGTTTGCAGTCTAAATGTTCAACAGTTTTTACAGAAGACTATATTTGGGTTCTTCCCCTCTCTATAATAATACTATGCCACAGAAACAGTTGGACATGTTAAATCTGCTACAACATATTCAGTACATTTTGTAAACATGAATACAGAAACTATACAATTCTTCATGAGCAAAACCAAACACTGTCTGATAAATTGGTTACTGCAATAGGACACCACTCACATATGTAACAGTAGCAAGAAAAAAACCTCAGGAATTTTGTATATCAGCTAGTTCTTCTTTTCCTTCTGGCTGATATATATGTAGAAGTATCTAAAAAACTTCAGAAAGAAAGTGATTGGGACCTAATTTGTAAGCAGAGTTTGTGAGTTGCATCCCAAACATTTCCAATGCACTGCAAATGTAATATTAAGTTATTCTACACGTTTGGAATGCCCGCTTCTCTAATATCATATGTGGAAGAAACCAGAGCATTTTCAAAGATGAAGGAAACTTTTGGTGATTAATATTATGGCTTATATTGCTCTCTTAAAAGTTTCTGCTTTTTCAATGGGCAAAGCTGTTAATAACATTTCCTGACCTAGCAGGTAAACTCTATGGTAGGAGATTCATATCTACACTGAAAACTGCACCCATATCTTCTAGATGGAGAATACTACATAAAATACTGTACTGCAATAGCACAGGTGCTGTGAAAATTGGGCTCCTTCTGCAAGGAATGATTAAGTTCTGCAGTAAAATTTCAGAAGTTGTCATAAAGAAGAATATTTTTTAAATCTAATTTATTTCCTCTTAATCTTTTAGGATTCCAACTTTAAAACATGAGTGAATAAATACAAATGATGACTCATCGTTAATTGTCATGCAGCTTATCCACCTGGCATGTTTCATAGACACCTTTGGCTCTGCTGGCTGAGCTCAGCACATATTAATTGCTTAGTACAGAATGAGAATCATTTTCCTCCAAAGATATATATCCTATAATTTACAGGAGAATGAAAATGGTTACAGACTATGAAAAGCCTATTTAAGGAGAAAATATTTTTAAGAAATATTTTGTTTAAAGCCAATCTACTAATCAATTGCTTCCAGAGGAGACCAATAGGGAGTTATTTGAAAGCTACTACTTTGCAAAAGCCTGCTGAGCTGCACTGCAAGAATTACACTGATGTACTAACATTGCACATACCTTGGAAAAGAAATACCTCATTTTGAGGGGATCCTGCAGTAAAAAGTCTTCTACGGGGCTAGAAAGCTAAAACACATCTAGAGCTGACTACAAAGAAAACAGCCACATCTTTAAAGCTGCAGTCAGGAACGAATATTGTTTTATGACACCAGTTTATGCTTGTTCATTTCTTCATATTTTATACACCTGTGAAACTCACTCTACATCAGTTTCACAGTATGCAACTGAAACAGGACTACCTCATGGGTAAACCAGACAAACAATCCACTCTCTGTCAATAGTATATTGCTGTTGCATGCAAATATATCTGTACATAGACCAGTATTAAAGATCCCAGGAAGAATGTTACATCCCCACTTCTCTTGAGAAATTTTGTATCTAAATATATGTTATTGAGTAACCTATGTACAAGAATTTTCTTGTCATAGCACATCCAGATTTTATCTTTCCCTTAATAGCATCCTGTCAACTCTATTTGAACCACTGTGTTTTTTTCTAAAGGATTTTTCTTCCTCATTGTCATTAATCTTCAAACATTTATGGGTTATTTTCATTCTTCCCAGAACTACTGTGGGAAGGCCACACAATTTGCCTTCAAAGTATGCAAGGTCAGGAAATGTCAGCGGTATCCTGCTGGAGCTATGCCAGCATTGTTTGGAACTGCACTGATTTCTAGGCAGAAGGTATCACTATTGATCCACTTTTTAATAGTTTAATCAATTACTCAGCACAGAATAAAAATAGTCTCCTCACATTTCTAAATTTCTACATTTAAATATGCTTTTTTTAGGTGTTAGAAGGTTTGGGGAAGGGAATGTGTAGATACAACTGTTATTTGATATGTAATATTAATGGACTTTTTTCTGGTTTATAATGGAGGTCTCTCATGCATTTTAATAAACTTTTAATGGCTATAAAGGAACAGCTAAACCGCTTGCAGCAAAAACAACCCACATGGCACATCAAGTGAGATTTGTGGTTCTTTTCACCTCTGCTTCCAGATTGCTGCTACACTAAATGTAGTGAGTGATGAGTGAATTGTGGAGAACATCAGCAGAAAAACCTTTCTACATGTGACCTTCTCAGAAATACTAAAAAATAGTTTTTTTCAAAACAGCAGTCCCTAAATAATTCATCTTTGAATACTCTTGGTCCATGATAAAAGTGCCACATCTGGTTTAACATGATCCATTTTGATAACAGTTTGAGATAAACCATCGTGACAACACTGTAGTTCACAAGCACTGTTCTTCTAGGATAATTATCCAAATCCTTTTCACTGAATCATCAAGGCTGGAAAATCATCTAGTCCAACCACCAACCCAGCACCAGCATAATCACCTCTGAACCATATCTTCAAGTGCCACATCCAGATTAATTTGAACACTTCCAGAGACAGTGATGCCACCACCTCCCTGGGCAATTTATTCCAGTGCCAAACCACTCTTGCAGTGAACTTATTTTTCCTAATATCTAATCCGAACCTCCTCTAGTGCAATTTAAAGCCATTTCCTCTTATTCTTTCCCTTGAGACGTGGCAGAAGAGACCAACCCACACCTCACTACAACCTCCTTAAGGCAGTTGTAGAGACCAATGATGTTCCCCCTGACACTCCTCCAGGCTAAACAACCTCAGCTCCCTCAATCACTCCTCACAGGATTTGTTTTCTAGATCCTTCACCAGCTTCATTGTTCTTCTCTGGACTCTCTCCAGCAGAGATCCTAAGGGTGTAAGTGTAAACCTTCAGTTATGCTGTGCAGAAGTCCTGAGGTCTCCCACCCCACAAGACAGCAAGCAACCTGTGGGCACAAATCTTCCCTCAACCTGTTGCACCTGTTGCATGAATTCAAGACTGAGGACTCATTTACTTCAGTGAAAAGCAATAGCACTTCTGGGTAACTTGCAAACTTTAATTCTTTTTTTGATACAGAAACACATCTGGCTTTCTGTATTTGAAATTCATCACACAGAAGAAACCAGTGCCTTTACATCCCCTTCATTGTCCAGCTTTCCTGTTTGTTTCCTGTGAGGTTGCTCTCATTGCTCAAACTGAATATTCATGTGCATATGAGTCTCCTCGGTTCTGTTTTCTTCCTCTAACTGACTGCTTCACATTTTCACTATTTGACATGTTAAGTCTGAACACATGGAGCTGTTATTCCAAAGTTATATTTCTTTTGTTTAAACAAAATTTCCGTAACAGAAAAAGATTCATTTTGGGGAGAGCTCCCAACCCCTCTGATCTCTGAGAACCAGTTGGAATGCAATGGGGTTTAATTTCTGCTAAATTTCTATACCCTTAATACAACAGCGGTTTTCTCTGTGCACTGCTTTTGAGTATCCCTGATAAGGGAATCACTCCAGTTCGGCAGCCAAAGAAAGATCTTGGGCTGTGCTCCAGTCACAGAGGATGGCCGTCTGTAGAGAAGGAGCAGATTTTTCTGGGGAGGTGGAGAGGGTGCTGGTGAGCAGACCGTGATTTCTAGGGGAACCTGAACCACTGGGACAATGCTGTGGAAGTGCTGCTTAATCTTCACTGCCTTCCACTCCTAAGTCTTGTCTGAAAGGGAAGGGGTTTCAATATAGATCAGGGTGTCAAAAAAAGCACTTTCAGGAGCAGAACCCTTACGATTTGGGGCTTTTCCACAACCAGTTCAAGACAGTACAGTTTGAAGAGGACAATGCTGGGGGTTTATTTTATGTAAATTCATGGCTTGGGAAGGTTTTTAATAGTGTTCTGGTTAAAAGGGATGTAAAAATACCTTTGTGTTTAACTCAAACACACCTAATCCAGTAGTCAGTCTTTTCAACTCTAGTGTGAATGTAAAATATCTTTGCAGTCTTTTTATTGCTGTAACCACAAAGTCTGCTGAGCTGTGAGGCAATGCACATAGCCTAAGAACTCTAACAACCAATATAAAGCACAGTATAAGCAACACAAAAGCAATATAATTATATAAATCAAATGCATAAAAAGTACAAAGCCCAGTACCAGAATAAGAAAGCAAATAAACAGTCATTTGTAAATTTGATGAAAGAGTGGAAAACAACATTCATGAAATCTAGCAGAAAAGTTTCCACTTGGACTAGACTGACACCAGTTAATGTCTTAGTACAAGTGTGTGCCTCTGTGAATCAACAGCTGATGTGCACTGGGCAGCTGAACATTTATAATACATGGTTTGCACTCCCTGCCCATTGCTCAATGGCTTGATCTGTATTATGAGGAACATGGCTTTTGGGAGCACTTTCCAAAGTTGCCCAGGCTGGTCTCTTGTAGTGTGCAAAGCATGGAAGAGTATTTTCACCAAAATCTTCTGGCAAAAGCTCAGATCCAAGTTATAGTGGAACAACCAGTGTGCCTTCATCATGAAATTTATGGCTATTTTGAAAACAGGAGGGGCAAGCAGTTTCTTTTGAAGGCAAGAGAGTGCTATGGAAACAAGTCTGGAAATGTTTTTCAGGAAAAACATTCTAGCAGGAAGAAAAGCTGTTTGATTTTTGAAAGAAAGGTTCGAAACAGCTCAGCATGTGTTTGTGGTACTGAGCAGATTCAAAAGTCCCAGGCCTCTGGGAGACATACACCTCAGCTTGCTGAACAGATGAAACACTGTGTCTCATTTCAGAGTGAATGGTCTCTCAGCAACTCTTCGGTCATGGGCCCCAACTGATTCTGGTTAGGAGACAAATAAGATTGCATCCTTTGAGGATCCAATAAAGCAACTAAAAAGGGAGGTAGCACTGAGCTGGGAACAATGGTCTGGCATAGGTACCCTGTGTGGTCTAGTAGAAGTCAAACCTGCTGCTAAGATTGAAAGGGATTTTAATATGGAAGAATCATTGCAAGCAGGGAGATAAAACATGTTTATTCCCTTCTGGTGAGAAGGTATAATTGGTGGTTTATATGAGTCAAATGCCGAGCACGTAACCTCTAGGAAAGCTCTGGAACTTTCTACTGTTGTAATTTCTTTCCTGGGGAGTGTTATATCCATTTACAGGAGTTCTTTTTGTAGAGGGGTGGGAGACAACAGGAGGCCAAAATAGCAACAGTTAAGTAGGGGCACAAGGGAAACCACGCAGAGCTTATGGAGCTGTGACACTCCTGTAGAACAGAGTTAACTTCAAAGACATACCATTAAATTAAACCCCTGAAAAAGTGGCAGAGGAAACTGGAAATGAGGCTCCTCCCAATAGCAGCTATGTTTGAGTAGGGCTGATCTCTGGCTTCAGTGGTCTGGGCAGACAGCAGAGGAATGTCAGCAGCCTAGCAAAAGACTGGCAGAGAGGGCTGTCAGATCAGAAGTCAAGACTGGGCATAGAGGGCATGCACCATAGCGCAGACCACGAGCAAGACAGACAGAGCAGTCATTAGCCTTTACTTTGGCTACATCATGTTGCACTAAAAGCCTAGCTCTAAACATCAAGAGGATCCAGTGCCAGAAACATCCTGTCAGACAGCAGGTTGGCTCTTACCTCTGGTAATGGCACCTTATCCCTCCACCTTTTCACCATGAACTAAAGCCAAATGGCAAAGTAAACAAAGCAGCTGTCAGACTTATATTTTGTTTAGGAACTGGAAAGCTTTATTGTACCTTACTGTAACATTAATCAAGAAGTCAGGTACTACTTGTCTTTTGTATCTCTAGTACCAAAGCTGAAAGGCAATAGCCAAAAGAAACATAATCTAAAGTAATATAATTTAAATTCCAGTACATTAAATGTCAGTATCCTAAACATGTTTGCTGATGACAGGAGAGCTAGGCTCATAACCTACCACTGAAGACTTTTTCTTGCCTCATCAGCACAAGACAGATACTTTATTACCAAGTCCCACATACACTAATCATAAACACACATAGCCTAATAAAATGTGGATATAAAACTCATACTTGCTCCTCTCCGCATCTCTGATTTGATTTTCTCTGACAATAGTTGCTAATTTGTAGCTACAAATATTATTCAATAGAGATAAATAGTGAAGTCCAGCAGTTCTAACCTGACAAATCCTTTTAAAGTCAGGTAATTTGTGCACTTTCATGTGTTTTTATCACTCTGACCAGATACAAGTGGATTATTTTTTTATTGCTTGAAAGCTGTTGGTGACAGGTATTTATTGCTGCAATCATCCACTCTTAACATTTAGGCTGTAAAAATTGACCCTAGCCTGTCAACCATTAAGCACCAATAATTATGTCTGAAGTTATGAAAGTGAAGTGTGACCACCATTTCATACCTAGTGCTTTAACAGGCCTTATAACCTTCTGAATTACTTTTATTCTTTACTTTCCAGGCACCAGTCAAAAATATGAGTGTTTTTAAGGAGAAGTGTAAAGTTTTTACATGATCAAAGAGTGAAATTTCATAACACTATCATTGTGAAAGAGTGTTTTCATGCATCAGATGGACGTTAAGTTGCCAATTCACAAAAAAATCTTGTTTTTTCATTTGTAAATATACCTATAACCAGGAATTTTTTTAACTAGATACGACAATGCAAAACAAGGTCTTTGCTACCACTACTAAACAAGAATTAACAAACTTTGTTCGAATGTAAAAGCTGATACACAATATTTTTGCATATTGTAAGAATTTATTAACCACATCATTTTGATCACAAGAGCAATTTTAAACACCTCACATAACTTTTCTGTAATATAATGCATACATGTCAAGCACAGCTCATGAAGCCTTTTAGAGCTGGCGTCTTTAATAAGCTCTAAAATATCTTTGGAACTGCTAGTAGCTTGTTGATGTTCATCCATGTTCTACTGGTACCACTCCCGTAGTACATTTGTTTTGTTTTTTGTTTCTGGGCACTAGAAAGAAAGAGGGAGATAGTGCTTCAGTCATTCATTTGCTGCATTGGCTTGGGTCTGACAATGAAGCAGTCCTTCAGGTAAAATTCCTCCCAGATATCTCCCAAGAACTGCAGAAAGGTCTCCACCTGCAGCAGCTCTATAGGCCAGGCAATTATTAACAGCTACTATATAGCATGCAGCTATATTATTAAACTAGCTTTCCCAAGTTAAATGGTTGAAAACTCATCAGTATAGAAGAATGAAAATAATTCAAGTGGTAAGAATGTGCTGCAAATCATTATGCAAAACCCAGACACACTTTCAGCTTGTTTGATTTTAAATTATTTCAGACTAATACAGTTTCTTTAGAATGACTGACTCATAATGGGAGTTTTGCTAAGTATTTAAAATTCACTTCATTTTTAATGGATGAAATTATTTTCATAACTTGACATAACCTGTAAAGCTCTCTATTGACCTAGTCATATATCTACATCTTGTTTACATTTCAAAAATTTAATGGCACAGAATGACAGCAATATTATATGCCTGTAAAGTGATATTTGGACTGCCTGTTTATGTGTATCACACCTAAACATATAATTGAAAGTCTTCTTAGAGACTAATTCTGTTAGCAGAAAAAAGTATTCACAGTGCTTCAGCAACAAATATCTGAGGGCTGTAAAACATCTGGTCAAAAATCTAGACATGATGTTCATAATTTAGAACTCAGGAATAGTAAAAAGAGGTAAGTTTCTTTCCTTAGTAATTCTACAGGAAAATTCTCCAAACTGGAATGTCCTACATTTTAGTATAGAATCTGCCTCTTTAAATTAGGTAGGCATCACCCTCACACAGTCACACGTGTTTGCCAGAAAATAAAATTGTCATATTACTGAATTAGTCTAGCCACTGATATATTATCCTCTGAAGACTACGCACAAAGCAGGAAAATTGCACCACATTTATCTTTTCATCTACTCACATATTTTCTCAGTTATTGAGAAGACCAGACTGAAGGTCAAAGTCTCAGTACTACTTAAATGTCATTTAACTATTAGTGCAGGTTCCGAAACAACCCTAAGTATTCCACAGAAGAAAGCCAAGGATAAAAGCTGATTTTTGAGAACTTAAATATTTAATAACAAAAATGAGAAGAAATGTTCTGATTAAATCTTTCTGGCAATGATTTTGAGGTTTAAGCAGACATGGAGAAAACAAAAATAGAATAGTTACAACTTTTGAAAGGTGGCAGTACCTTTATAAACAGCATTATGATAAGTGGTATCAATAGGCAAAGAGAAGTAGCACCGGTATTGGAACAAGGAGTAAATGCTAAGAATGAAGCCAGTAGGATAAGCCTGTATTAATTAATTTGTCAAACCATACTTAGAAAAGTTGAAAGAAGTTCAATATGTTCAAGACTAATTGCAGCAAAGGCACATGACAGAGTACTTCATGCTGAAGTCAACCTGTTATGTATATATACAGTCTATTTTCTTCTCAGCTTATTAAGACTCTATAACTATTCCCAACACAGAGTGATACTCACTAGAGTACTGTATTGTTTGGGTTCGTAAAAGTAATCTTTTTTAAACCTACCATAGGTTAGTTCCTCAGGCAGGAGTTACATTTTCTTTCAGACCTTGACACAGTAGATACCTACTCATTGCCAGCATTGCTGGCTGATACAGCAACACTGAGAATATTAAATAGACTTTTTTCATTGTGGTTCATGGGTAAGTGCTTTAGAAATAGATGAATGTATGGAATACTATTTGAAAGGTTTACAGTATTTTTCAGTCTGTGCTGTCATAGGTGCTCCATTGTTGAAAAACACTTCAGTATTCACTATAACAAAGCCCAGCACCTACATGTCTCAGATGAATATGATCTCTATCAGACTAGAGCATCACTCAGCCTCATTCTCTTTGGACCATAAAAATCACTATGATGATGAGTGGGAATCTAGGTGACTTATTTCTAAAGCATTTTTATATAAAATTGCTTTGAAACTTTTCTTTAGGCAAATATAAGATGGTTTGGCTAACTGAACAAAAAAAATATATCTATTTTGGGTAAATTCAGTATTGGTATACATAGGAAGCTTAGTTAAACTTCTAGTTTTCTTGAGTTCAGTACTTTCCTAAGGTACGTTAGAGCAGTAGATCAGAAAAATATCTCACCAAATTTATAGCTATAAGCACTATCTTCTTAAAATACTTTTAATTTCAAGAAATGTTTTTCATTGAGTTGGAAGACAGGAATGTTACAGTAACATTGGAAGACAGGAATGTTATGTTATGTGCAAGGAACAGTCTGCTGGTATTTGAAGAGGTAACTATTTATTTTCTATTTTCATTTAACAGTAAAATTTTTTCAATCCTTTTTCTACAGTGAAAGCTGATTCACATACCTGGCATATAACTGGAAAGCCTCCTTCCCCAGCAATGCACTTATCAGTACACTTCATAAAGCTCCAGTTTCTCTCTAATATAATTCTGTACTTGTTGTCTCATTTCCTTTCTTTAAAAATCATTTTTCAGCAAATTGTTGACATCAGGGGGTGCTCTATGAAAAGCAGACTAGAAGCATTTGCATATGTGTTTTTCCTAACACTGTTTTCCATAAAACAGTACAAGACAGACTTAGAGGTTAGTAAAACATACAAAAAAAAAAATCAGAATAAATTCCAAAGGTTTCCAAAGGTTTGACCTAATAATGCTAAATTAATATGAAGTTTTTCAAGTATACTACTAATCCCCCTTAAATATCCTTAATTAATTAATTAATTAATTAGTTTTAGAATGGCTTTCAAAAAAAATAATTCAGGCATTCTGCCATCACTATCCAGTATGCCAGTCTCAGATCTTTCTATAAGTTTTTGGGATAAATGAATTGCAAGTAAATTCCCTCCAGTCAGACAGAAGTTACTTATATGTAAATCATTCTCTTCTCACCGATGGAGAGGCTCAGCTGAACTATGGCTCTTGTGTCTCCCCCAGCTCAGGCTTGGTAGAGTCCTCATTTTGGGGCAGATGGCAAAGACTCAGCAAGCCAAAAGAATGATTAAGCAGGGCAGGGCCCAACAACAGCTTATGGTCTGGCATTTTCATCTATATACCTTTGCAAATTATCTGTTTTGCAAAGAAAACAACCCCCAAAAGCAAACTGATTCAGCAGCAATGGTCATCGAAGTGAATACCAGCAACACAACAGAATCCAGAGTACACCTCTACCTCTGACCTATACCAGTTTATTTTCTTTACCTATTTCCCACAGCTTCTGTATTTCACCATCACTTCTACTTAAACAGGGAAAATAGTCTCTGTGGGAAAAGAGTCCACAGCTATCCTATGGAAGAGACAAGTATAGAGAGCTTTTCTTGCATTAAAAAACACCTCTAAATAATTTTCCTTTTCTAAGGAAGAGTTCTGTTCTAAATTGATGTATTGTGTATGTGAAAATTGGTTAATTTTTATATACTGCCTTGATACCAAGTTCCAAAAACAATGAGAGAAGTTCCTACAAATAATACAGGCCTATCTTGGAGGAAATGACAAATCTAGATTTCTCTTTCCCAACTGTTTTGGGATAGGAGAAGAATATTTGCAAAACACCTGTGAACTTGAGAGAAAACTACATATGGACATACACTCACAGACTTTGTTGTGGACTTGAGTTTAGCTAAGTTCACAACACAACCTTCTGGGGAGCGAGATATCCTCACCATAGGCTACCAGACCTGGAGATAAGCAGTGTCTGCTCCAGGGAAGGGTTGAACCGATTGGTACTTTTGGTGAGCACAATAGCAAGCATTACTATCTACTATTATTTGTTTTAAGATCAGTTAAATTTACTAGTCCTAATGTTCTTCATCTTCACTGTAATGATTCTCACCACTTTTATCTCATTTGATATTATGAGGCCTCTCAGATTTTTTTACTGTAACATTCCTATACATAGTACTTCTTATAGGGGTGTTTTATATTCTACACTATCATTTCACAGAAGCTATCTTGGAATTTTAATGCCAACCAGTGTGTTTGCTTTTGATATAACATATACTTACCTTTGAGTTTTGAAGTCAATTTTGCTCAACAAAATGAGTGGTGATGATGTGAAAGGGGAGGGAAAAGTAGTACATATAATTTTGTTTAAACAGACAAATCCATGAATTCTACTAACACTTAATAGACAGAAAGATGTGAAACCAAAATATTGTAGTACAGACAAAACTGAGAGGAGAATCAGAACAGAAAGAAATTTACACTAATAGAAAAGGGAGGTGGGGGAAGGACCCTCACCTTGTCATGAAGAATTTGGATTGTTTGAAAAGTTTGTCTCTTTTCAGAAGATGTGTCTAACTCAAATGGATGCCCAGGGTCTAAATTATCTGCATCTATATGCACTATAAAGGAAAAGACTGAAAAAGTTAACTGTAAAAAAGTAATATCTGCCTTAAGGGCTATGCAAACTGCTACAGGATGAAGAATTTGCTACAGTCTAATCTGTATGAATTTCACTGTTATAGTAAAAATGAGCAAGATAAAAAGAAAGACAATGTTGTAGCCTGTGCTAATCATAGAAATATAAAGGCTATGAATAAATAATAAAGGGGAAAATGAGAAATGAAATATACAAGAAAGACATTAATGGTGAAATGAAAAATGGGTCTCAAAATGAACAGGTGAATCTCTGTAACTGAAAATAGTAGCAATGTAGCCATGTTGAGCACCTATATAATTTACAGCAGTTTAGACTTCATGGCTAATTTTGTTTTGCACTTGAGGTTCCAGTGCAGAAGTGCATGAGCCAAACTTGCCCTGTAGGTTATGAACAGAACACAATGCACACAACCTCAGCATCCCCTCCTACCATGACATCCAAGAGAATGGACAATTTGGCCACTCTCATTCTTGAAGTAATATGCTTATAACAGGAGTGAAACAGTGTAACAGCAACAGAAAAGGCAAAAAAAAAGATCAGTTAAATTAATTAAAAGATGCATTTAATTTTGCAGAGGAGGACTAGATTCAATGGAAATTTCCTTTGTACAAAAGTCCTTTGTACATATCCCAGCAGATTGCTGGAAAGGCAGGTGAGCAGGTTATAGAAAGCAGAAATTTCACTTCTGGAGTCACTAGCCATTCAAAAGTGATTCCATTTGCAATGTGGAAGCTCACTTCATTGTGTGGGTCAACTCTTCCTTTCTACACTGCAAAGGCATAGGATGAGATTCACGGCTGGCAAGAAGCATCTACTTTCAAAATTCCCCCATAATCACACGCAGTGCTGGCAGTAAAACCACAGGGAATCACCCAGTAGAATTACACTTTCACCTGGAAGGGAAGTGGAGGACAGCTGCCCACAGTTTGAGTTCTATTAATGTTTGCAGCATCACATCAGAAATAGAAATCTGCAATCAAGATCAATACTGTTGAGTTGGGTTTCTTTTTCCTGCCTACATCCAACAACTTAACATTTCTTTCTCCACTTCTGTGTGGTTCTTCATTTGTTTTTTAAAGCATAGTGTGTCTACAGAAATTTTCATTCCATTCTTGCTTCCAGGACATTGTTATCCCAGGTAGTCTGTTTTATGAAACAATTTCTGTTACAAAAACATATAACAACTTTCAGTCTTTCGTACTGGAAATCATGTTATGTTGTAATTTAATGATGTTAGAAGACATCTGTATTCAAACCAAATAATTCTTTAGGTACTGCTCTCTTCTTGATACTTTTG
Source organism: Climacteris rufus (assembly GCA_013398175.1). Lineage (NCBI taxonomy): Eukaryota > Metazoa > Chordata > Aves > Passeriformes > Climacteridae > Climacteris > Climacteris rufus. The sequence continues at coordinate 916,559 of VZRZ01008256.1, forward strand.
TAAACAGAACCATTTTTAATTTTCCCATACACTTGAGCTACAATTGCTTTTGGTACTTTTTCAGTATCTCAGGTGGATTTTTTTCAGCACTATTCATGGAATTAATTTTTAAGAATCTACCTAGTACTAAGTGTGCCAAGAAAGTATGGAATCAAATATCCATTGCAGCAGAACTTCAGATTCTTCTATCATTACGTTTTACTGGTGTCAAAACGACACGACAATTTCTACTATTATTTAAAATCCAATTTGAATAATTTCCTTGGGGTTTTTTTTGTCATTCTTTAACATATTTGGTCTGCTCCACAACAAACTATTGCATAAAATTTTAGACAACAATTTTATTTTCATGACCACTGGTATTTTCCACATAGTTTACATTCTCATTTCAATTGCACTAATGTTTTCAACTCTGTGAAAATTTCTGTTAATTTTCCCTTCCAAGTTTATTAATGACATACCTGCCCACCAAATTCAGTTAAGCTTACTTTAAAATGTTTCTTATTTCATGTAGACATTTCTGCCATTCAAACTACTATCTGTGGTAATACACAGATTCTTCTAAGTCCTGCTTTATCTCAGCTGCAAGATTGTCTCATTCTTTTCCTAGATTACAACCAATTTCAAACTAAAAATTCCTTTTCATGATTCCATTTCCAATTTCAGTAGAGAATCTTCAGTGAAAAAATGATAGTGAGAAGGAAACTGAAATATTTATCAGTATAATGTGTCCATGAGAAGAGAAGCAGCCGTGTAAAAAAGATGGACAAACAAGAAAACTGTCGAAACTGTCCATAATTATAAAGACCTGTTTGTAAAAAGGACTTAGTACAGGTATTTATTAAAAAGGAGGGAGAGAGCTAACAACAGAAAATAATCTGTGGTGTGGCAAGCAAAATCATGAATGATAGAAGTCTGGTGTCAGAAAATTATTTTTAAAAAATCCAGTATTCATTATAATAGAACAGAAGAATTGCAAATGCCCTTTAATGCTTTCAAAGCATAGTAATGCTGCACTGCAGACTCATTTTATATCAATAATGAAGTCTGAGTTGCCGGAGAAACAAACCTATGTTATATAGGCAGTATGTAGCAGAGAAAGCTTTCTGAATAAACTAGGAATTTGCCATGAATTTATAACATAAAAAAGAAGATAGCAAACATGCTCTACATATTCGTGAAATAGTATCTCTAGGATTAGCCCAAGATAACATATGATTAACTCTCCAAATGCATCCCAGAAACTGTTTATGAAGAAGTAATAGTTGCTCTGTAGAGTCTTTAGACTTCAAAAGTAGCAGGAAAAGGAGCTAAATCTCATATTTGCAAAGAAGTTTTTCCAAGCTATTAATAAGACATTAGCTCCAACGAAGGACTTGAAAACATCAATGAGCATTATATTCTGCTTCCTTTCCCTTGTTAAAGGACATGAATATGTAATACAGAAATTGAAGGATACTTAACATTAGCAACATTAATGGTTGCATCAGACAATTTGGCATCTTTGGGTTTCAGAATAACTTACAAACATGAATTTAGCCATGTAACACCCTTCTGAAGTAAGTGCTATTAGTATTTACTTTTATGAATGGAAGATTCATGGAAGGCAGCTGACATTTCCAAAACTCAGCAGTCAGACAGCATAATTAGTAAAAGATACAATAGTTCTCCAACTAAACAAGGACAATTAAACTTCCTTTTTTGCTAACATAATAATCATCTTACTGTGCTAAATGAAATAAAACCATTCAGTAAGTCAATATAGCCACAAGCAAGAGACTCAGATCAAAAATACTGAGTGAGCAAAGTATTTATGAGGATTGAAGAGAAACCTCTTTAGATTGCAGTCAGTTCAAGACTATATGACAAACCAAATTTAAGTAAATCCAAATGTAAATTAATTGAGGAATTAATGAGATTCTCATGTGTAAAAAGGCAAAGCAAATGGACATCAGCACAACTAAGCAACTCTAGAAACACTGAGAATACATCCAATACCATTGTCAGTCATTGCCCTTTCTTCCTTTCTCACTTGCACACTACTTCCCCAGACACTCCAGCTTCCCCACCATCAGCCTGTGACAATGCCTGATAAATCTGACAGTGAAACTGATCCAGCTTTATCTTTCAGTAAAACATAAAATTTCACATGATCCAATTAGAAATTAATGGGGATGGGAGTTGACATGGTTGTGCTTTGGTTGGACCAGCTCTTCTGCCCAGTTCACTGTCCAAGCTTACCAGGACTCTCGCCTGGACAACATGTGCAGAAGTGAGAAACGTAGTCAGACAGAACCACATCAAGTATCCCACTACAGCCTCTCACCCATCCCTCACCTCCCATCCCCAAAGCCTGCTGGCTTTTGGTTATATTTATTGAGAAAAACTAAAACCACAGTCAACTCCATTTGGGCAGTTCTGGCAGCACAAAGAAATCTGAATTGGCTGCATCTTCATCCTTGGGCAAACACCCTGAAGTGTATCCATGCCACTTTGAGGTGGCTGATAGCATCACCCCTACTCTCAGTGGGGCATGTAAACTATGCAAGTGTATGACTGGGTACAGCTACACTGCTCTGATTGACCTGCCTACATTAACTCTGAAGCCAATTAAGAGGAAACAGTGATGATAGTTCATCTTACATTTCACCTTGTGTGAGATTTGGGTTTTTATTTTTAGGTCAAATCTCTGAACCTCTCAAACGGAATCAATCTGAGCTCATCTAAACACAGGTACTAATAGTAAGGAAGGAAGGAACTCTTTTCTAATGTACACCACTTCAGTCATCACTGAGCATCCTAAAATCCCTTTTTTTTTCCCTTTTTCCCTTGAGTCTAGAAAACCACAAGATTAATTCACATCAGAAAAGAACTGATAGGAACTTTTCAGATGGAAACAGTTGCTTAAGACTTTAACTAAGATCTGCGTAAGGCCCCTGAAATCAAAAAAAAAAAAAAAAAGATATCTACATTCTAAAACATCTAATCAGCACCTAAAAATTTGATCCTAAAGACTGCTTAACTGAACTCTGGGGCCAAGCTAGTATCAGAAAGTATCTAGATGAAACTAGAAACTTATTTCATTTTGTTAGCATGTAAGCATTATCTGCTGTATTATGCTGCAGAACATATTGATCAGCAAAATCAGATCATTTTGGCTACTTCATAAAGTTGATACAAAATAACACTGCTATATACACGCACTGCTTTGCAATAAATACAGATTCTCTTCGAAACAGAACTTCTGAAACAGATCTGAAACTAAATCATATATGTAAATTGTGTCTGATTTATTTTTGCTTTATTTCAAATAATTATAGCAGTCACACACAAGTGCAATTATTGGCAATAATGTCCAGAAATTCACTCAAAGGCAGTGATTTTAAAATTGGAGCTTTGAGATATGCTTTTCTTATGAACACAATAACATCCTCTACAGCTGAATGACCTCTAAACTGGAGTCTTGGGGAGGGAAAAAGGATAAAAGTCAGGAAAAAAATAATATGGAAAACAGAAATTATGCATAAAATGCGTAAGAAAACTTTTAGGATAGATACATGTACTGTACATCTAATAGTCTATTAGATTCAACAACGTATTGAGGAAGAGAAAAATTAATTTCTCATACAATATGACCACAGAAATATGTCTCAAATCAGAGACACATAAAGACAAACTTACAGCTCAGTCATACAGGAAGTGCCTTTACTTCTATACTTGCACTAGCTGTGGTCTGCAGCAATATCCCGTACAGTAAAGGTCCTTAAAAATGCACAAAAAGTAAGCACTTGAAAATGTTTCTTCAGCCTTTGGGGCTATATTCAGAAACCTCCTTCTAAAGGTGCTGAAGCTGACTAGCTCCCTCAGAAAGAAACCCAGCAATCCACCAGCTGCTCCCTCAACCAGTTAATCCTTTTGCCTCACTTCAAATATTGTCATAATTTTTAGACATATCACAGAATAAGTTGAGTTGAAAGGGACCCACAAGGATAATTGAGTCCAGCTCCTGGCACTGCACAGGACAGTCCCAAGAGTGCCTGAGAGCTTTGTCCAAACACTTCTACAACTCTGTCAGGTTTCATGCTGTGTCCACTTCCCTGGAGAGCCTGTTCCCTTGACACAACTTCAGGTCCTGTCACTGGTCACCACAGAGATCAGTGTCTGGCCCTCCTCTTCAGTGCAGACAGATGCATAACCAGATCTAATTTAATTTATTTCACTATCTCATGCATGTGTATAATATGTAATTTAAATCAATAAACATTTATTAAGCAGATTGTCTATTGAGTCACAGATGCTCTTGCTGCAGTTCATTACACCGGCTGATGCTCCAGAATGTCCAGTGAGAGCTGGAAGAATAAGGTACTGCAAAGTAAGTAATTAATGTCTAATGCCTCCAGCTCTTCAAGGAGGAAGAAAAAAAAGCATTACAGTGCTTGAAACTTAAGTTTAGCAGTATTAGTAAGCAGTGGTTCTGGAACTCCAAGCTGGGGTCCTGTCATATTTTATGTTAGTTGAGAAAGTATCTAGAACAATCAATACAGCACTGCAAGACCAAAACTACTTCACAAGAACATTCCACAAAATGTCAGAAAATTGAGATGTTGCCCTGAAACTGTAAATGCACTGCTACACTGCTAGGCAGTGACAGCATAGAAACATAGAAATATCATACACATCTTCATACGTATCAGAACAGTTCATCATATACACATATCACATTAAAGGTTAACACGAAACTTAATGACTCCTTTAAAATGACTGCTTTTAAAGATATAAAGGAAATTAATATTATATTCAGACTAAATAGGATATTTAAATTTCCTGTAATGAATAAAAGCAGGCAGGAGAACAATAGAAACAAGCCCAGCAGATTGTAGATGAAAAAAATGTAATTATGTCCAAGTCCATTATTTAACTAGCAGCTGACAATTGTATTGATTGAGAATATCAGAACTAAGAATATCTTTCACTTCATATGAGTTGGAGTTTCTCTGAAAGCACGTAGGGGTAGTTCAAAATAAATGGCATTTAAATAAAACTTGGAAAAAAAAAAAGAAAATTCATTCAGGCCAGCAGTTATCCCTTGGGGCCACAACACACACATTTGGTTCATTGCTCTTTGACAGAACATGCATATTCTAGATGCTCCAGACCATATATTTTTTCAGGAAAAGATGGACAGCTTTGCCTATAATGTTGTAGTTAATCTTTAGGAAAAAAGTTTTTCAGGGTTCCTGATAATGTTGTCCAGCTTGTGTTCTAGGTAAATATCTTACAGAGGTTAGAAATATATCCATCTGCAAATTATTTGGGTTACTATTCATGCATTCCCAAAATCTGGCCAATTAAATGGCTCAGAAGAGAAAGGAGTGTCCACACCATACTTAACATACCACTTAACATTCCTACACCGTACTGGTTCTCTTCCTCTGAACACAATTACTCACATTAAGCTTTGCATCCATAGGCAAGGCTCAGAACTTACAAACTGAGGTCCTGCGGTGAGAATTTCACCAAGAGAAAAGGAAGAAGCTAGCTGTTGTTGAAAAGGTGCAATACTACTGGCAGTAACAAGCCTGAAGGGATTACCTGAACCTTTACCCTAGCAAAGTGAAGGGATGGAGCCCCAGAAAAGAACTTATCCCTTCACAAGACCAGTCAACAGAGCACTCCTGATAGGTGAGGCTTGGCAGATGGGGAATAAGAAAGGTGATATGAAGCAGGTTTTGCTAGACAATCACCCCTTGAGCCCACATCAAATTCACAGACTACTCCAAGTTCTCAGGATAAGCACTTTTTCCCCCTTGGATATAAAATATTGCTATTTTTTTCTCCCTTGTTCCTTTGCTCCCAAAATGTGCTTAGGTTTGTATTTTTATTTTGTCAGTAGGGTTCTTCTAAGCTGAGAAGCAGTACCTACTAAAAGCACTGTCAGAGCACACTGTCAGGAGGCATTTGAATTAGTGGTGGGTTGCAGATTTAAAAGGAAAAAAAACCAAACACAAATATAAGTAACATATTTCCACAGTGAAAATACGGAGGTCCTTTTATATTTATATCTAAAATGCTACATTTCAACAATATAATGCTTGTGACAAACACAAATCTTCACAAATTTAAATAGTATGACATAATTATAAATAAAAGTATTAGCTGGTCCTTGAGGATACTCCATTAGTCCATGCTTTTTGCATATTTAAACTGTGTTCTACCATCCAGCTAAGTTATTGCACAAAACTGCATCATAAAGTACAGTTTGTGCGGTGTCATTAATATATAATGAACATGAGAAATCATTCTTTGTATAGATCCTAAACAAACAGAGAAATAAGACACCCTCCTGCCACTATACAAATGTTTCTTAACTGTTCAACAGCTGCAGTACGTTAGTGGGAGATGCTGTGAATTTCAAATCTAACATTTTTCTAGCCCCTCATCCCAGGAACGCCTTCAGGTAATATGGAGAGGCAATGAGGGGGACACAGTCTCTGTCTGGAAGGCTCACAATTTGCCCACACAGAGAGACAATATTGCACACTAACCTGTGTGATATACACAAGACACAAGATGTTTTGTGAGAATTCCCTACTGCAAACAATCCTAATTTGATCTACGCAAGATTACATACTCTTCTACTGACAAACATGCAAAGAGCATATCTACTTCCCTCTGCAGCACACAGCACAGCCAGTCTGCAGCTCTCTCCAACAAAATGGGTACACCCACATGACATTATGCAGAGCTGTGACCCAGCTCAATCTAAAGAGAGTAGAGCTACATTCATGTCATTGCAATGCAGATGTCACATAATGGTACTGCCTCTGTTTCTGAAGCCAGCATGGGCAGTTCTGTGCTATGCATGTTGGACACATACTCTCAAATTGTCTATGAAAGGGGTTACTACAAAGAGAGCTCTTAGAACAAAGTACATAGATGAATATACTTTTCACTTTTGCAGCAATTCCCCTTTCTAGGCAAATCCTGCTATTCCACAGGGCATGTTTAAATCCTAACTTGGATTAAACAGCCATGAAATTGAGTGCTGGAATCTGAAAACCTTATATCACCAATGAAGACTTATGTCATATGGACAAAGAACTGAGGGATTCTAGTATTTTTCAAGCTTTGGAGGATTTGGGGGATTGTTTACTGTCCTTCCCCACTCAAAACCAGTAAAATACAGTAACATTCTAACATTTTTTAAGTATAGGTTCCTTTGTTGTCTAAGTCTAGTTCATACAGTGTAATGCATGATCCTAATCCTAAAAGTCATAATGCTAAGTGAAGACATTAAATTAACAAAAATTTTCTAGTAATTCCATGTTTGCTTCAACTTTATTTATTGAACACAACTCTGTGTCAGGTGACAGAGCTGTTCACATGGTGGAAAGATCATAACTTATAATTTACAAAGTACCTCAGGCAACACATAATGACACAGTAGCAAGAAGAATTCTCACAGCAACAGAGCCAAGAGAAATCAAAATTCTTGGAACATATGTAACTGATAGAATCAAAGTACCGAACAGTATATGAAGGAAGATTTTTCAAAGCTAAGTGGGAACTTTGAGTAGAAACAAAGACCAAATTCAAGTATTTTCATTTCGAGAAGCTCTCCGCATTCATTCTTTTTTACCTGAAAAAGAAGACAAAAGACTCATACCATTTATCAATAAGATGAATGAAGAAGGCATGTGAGTTATACATCTCTTCAGAGTTAACACCTTTCCACGGATTGGTTGTAGTTTATTTACATGCTTTGGAAAGGAAAACTCAAATTCCCTTAGATGCACCATGGATACATTTTGCAAGAGATTTATGCTGTCTTCCCAAGGGCAGCCATAGTAAAGCAGCAACCCACATGTTGAATGGTGCTCAAAACATAGAATTCTTGCACTAATGTGTTAAATATAAAATCGCAAGCAACCCATGTTCTGAAGGATACCGATTTTACCAAGATCTCTGATTCTATAATTCTGGTACAGAAGTGTCACTGTTTTACCCGGGATGGAAGACAGGAGCCAGTGCAGTGAAAACAGCAGAAGCGGCAACAGCAATGCAGCAGCACCCGCGTTTATTATTGTATTCCCCTTTATATATGGTAAGAACCCACCAGGTGGTCTCTCACCCCCCAGGGTGATTGGTTGAAGCCCCACAACGCCCAATTCCAAAACACACTCTGTCTGGAACCAAAACATCTCAGGAAAACAGCAGGTGTCCAAGCATTATCTTCTTGTTTTTCATAGTTTGCATGGGAAAGAAGAATTTCTCAAAAGAGGCTCTGTGCAGCCACACAGAAGAGAACCAAATCCGCCTGAGTGCAGGTCTCATGAAGAATGGTAAACCCATGGGGTTAACCCACAACATAGATCTCATCAAGTCTCCGATTCCGAAACAGGTTTTGAGAAACAGCAACCTTGAGATCGTTTGGGAATTCCCACACCTATTATTTTACCCTACCCCTTCTGACAGAAATTATGATCGTAGTTTGAATAGCTCACTTAAAAGTAGCAGCAGTAATACCTGTTCCAGTTATTCTTAATTCAGTTTCTAGAGAGAAAATACTGAGTACAAATAACAATTTTTCACTAGCACTCCCCCTCATTTTCTTCAGGTTGGAAATACCAAAAAATGTACATTGTTTCCATCAAGAATCCAAATCACCCTCAGCGCTATATAGTATTTTCCACTTCAGACAGAAAACACTTAAGTGCAAGAGAGAAAAGCACACAGCAATGTAGACTAAGGCAGAAGGAGGGAGGGAGAAATGGAGTGGAGAATAAGACAGGGAAAGAAGTGTCAGACAGGCTCTATTATTTTTGAAGACAAAAAAAGGCATGCCTGAGGGTTGACATGAGAACAGCTTAACATTTAATAATTGAAACAAGCAAAATATAATAATAAAAATAATCATAATTGTAATTTTAAAAAGGGGGACAGAGAGGGATAAAAGCTAAAAAGAACTACTGACACACAATACAATTGCTCACCACCCACTGACGGATGACCAGCCCACCTCAAGTTGCAATCAGGCCCATTTCAGGTGATTCCCCCAGTTTACACTGGGCATGACATTTTATGGCATAGGATATCCCTTTGGCCATTTTGGGTCAGCTGTCCTGGCTATGCTCCCTTCCAGCTTTCTGTTCACCTCCTTACTGGCAGAGCATGAGACACTGAAAAGTCCTTGACTTGGGGCAAGCACTAATAAGCAACAACCAAAGCATCAGTGTGTTATCCACATTATTCTCATACTGAATCCAAAACAAAGGGCTGTACCAGATACTGAGCAGAAAATGAGCTCTATCCCAGCTGAAATGAAGACAGAGGTTACTGGAACTTTGTCAATTAGTACATGGAGAGAATCATGTTTGTAAGTATAGCTGACCAAGAAAAGTTATTAACAAAATGTGCAGCAAAGGAATTTGTTTAATTCACAGCATTCAAGCTTGTCTATCTATCCTTTTTTGTCTGTCTATCCTTTCACGCAGCAGTATACTGGGGCTGAGCATTTCAAGACCAATGAAACCTAAGGTCCCATAAAGTGCTTAATATCATCAATGCAACCTCAACAGTAAGAGGGTTCTGTATCAGGAGCTAGTGGAAAAAATCTTGAGGTTATGAACACAAAATGCCTCTATTTAATTCCTCAATATTCAGGAAAACAGATTCGATAATCTAACATCAATGAAACATATCCAATATCTCCTTATAATTGAAACAACCTTGAATGTTGTGCTGCTCAGATCAACAAATTATAATAGTAATATTGTCTATAACACTTTCTATTTCATGTTACAACCTCTGAGAAGCAAATCCCATTATGGTGAATACTGACAACACAGGAACCTTGAGATTGCAACTCAAGAGTCTGAGCCCAAAGAGAAATTGCTTCAAGTTTGTTCTATTTGGCTTTAGCATGATTCACTATTAAAGTAACATGTTATATGCCCAGAGAAGTTGTGGATGCCCCATTCCTGGAAGCGTTCAAGGCCAGATTAGACAGAGCTCTGGGCAACTGTCTAGTGGTAGGTGTACCTGCCCATGGCAGGGGGATTTGAACTAGATGATCTGTTAAGTCGCTTCCAATCCAAACCATTCTATGGTTCTGTGATTTTATCCATCCCTAGAAACTCAGTAGCACATCTATAAAATGAATTACACCAACAGAAGCCAAGAAATCTTGAAAACAGAGAGCATAGTCCAGAGAATGATACTGCATTACATCTCATAAAAGTAACATTAACATTCAATACCAAATATCTAATCTGTTCTTTTGCTTATTTTCTGAAAAAAACAAGCAGGTAATAGTAGGCATATGCATACTGTCGCCACGCTGCAGTACGCGCTCTGCCGAGGGCTGGGGACAGGCCCGAGGGCGCACGGCGTCCTGCACTGGCTTTCCCTGGTGGTACGGGGGCTGGCTGCCAAGCTGCAGCGATTTTCCCCCAAGCAGGGTTCCAGCCGTGCCTGGCTGGACAGTGCCGGCTCCTCTGCTGAGCAGGATTGCCCGGAGCCCAGTGGTCTTCGGCGGATCGGCGAGAACAAAGACCAAGGAGGGGCCTCTGTCCAGTGATTTCAGCTCTTTATTGAGGGCAAGGCAGCAGGAGAGGGTCCAGGGAAGGGTCCGGGAGCGGGAGCAGGAACAACTGTCCAGGCGAGCTGAAGGGTCTGGAACAAAGAACCCAGCTCACCAATTGACAGGGGTTATATAGGGAAAGGCAGGAGGAATACAGACAATGGGGGAACAGAAATTACAATATAACCAATGAGTACCTGAGAAGACAAGAACTGACTAGAACATAACCACATATGGAACATTAAATAACTGAGTAATAAACCAATGGAAACAACGTATACAAACAGCAACTGAAAGGAATCATGGATTGGGTAACAGTGTCACCCTAACCAGAATAGCTGTCTCAGAGGGCAGTGTGCTGAGCTCTCTTCCACCAGGGTTGAGGTTTGCTTGCTGTGGCTTTAGCCACGCACACTGCCACAGCATACAGCACTGGAAGATAAATAAACCAATGGCAAATCTGAACTGAGCAGAACATAATGTTGAACTCCAGAAGTTTTAATCAAAAAAAAAAAAAAAAAAGGTCTTCCTAGTGCAGGGCGTCCTTTCTCATGGTGAAATATTTAGATAGGATTAAGATTTTGCAGGTGACCTATCACTTGAAGGAAAATGTTATTTCCTTCAGGGACTGGAGTAATTACAATCCATTCTTCAACTTCTGAATTTGGAATACAGAGAAACCTTCAAATGGAGTGAGCTAACGGCCAAAAAGTAATCTAAGAAATACAGCCACAACACTGCTGAAAACTTCATTTAATATCCATTTGAATTTCTATATGCTCTGCTATTTCCCACTTTTGCTTTCACCTACTGTGACTTTTTAAGAAACCAAGCTTCAATGTCACCTGAAAAAGCAAAGAATATTATTAGGTGTAGTCACCTAAAGCTACTCATAGGAGGACCCAGAACTAATTTCAAAGTTTAAATGTTCATCTGATTGTGGTCTCACATCACTCTGCACCACAATTCATTAACATATGGGGAGTGACTGCTGTTTGACAGTTAGTTTCATAAAATAGTAACAGTTATCATTTCAATGATAATATATTTTAAAAGCAAAGATGCAAATAATTCAAAAACTAACTCTTGGAAGCTGCAAATACTTAGGTTTGATTTATTACCTAACCATATGTGGCAGAATGAACTTCTTCTCTAATGATTGCTCTGTTCTCAAATCTTGTCTGAATCCTTTTCAGAAGAAAATATGTGTTTGAGCTGACAATTTCCTTGTCAGGTTTCACTCTACTACAAATTGCCCTAGCTGAATTACATAAATCACTGAAACAGACTTTGAAGCAAACTTCAGTCCTTAACTCTGGCAATGCTGCTGAGTAATCTGTAAATACTGCTACATCAGCACTTCATTTATAAACCCCTAATGCCCTGTGTCTACTGCTATCACAAATTATGGATTACTAATCCAGTTGGTTGCTGTCAAGTATACATTCTGCAAATAACTGGAACTATGTCATGACAATACAACACCAATAGGAATAAGGGGAAAATGAACACAGATGGGAAAACCTAAAGTGAAAGCTATGCATAGATGATCCTTCTTATGCAACAAAGTTCAGTATATTTGAATCAAGACCAGAGAATCTGGAAGGTGAGCAATGTTTAACCTATCCTTTTATAGCAAATAGATATGGGCCACAATCCTGTGGAGTTGCAGCTTCATAAAACAAGAAAATCAACTTTGTGGAAGTGTGATTAATTGATGGATTTCCGTGACACAAACATAGGAACAAAAATACCTTGATGTCATGTCAGTAACTAGTAAGGTACCCAATAAAGTAAAAAATCTTTATTTGAAGTTGTTTAAGAGTTGAACTTTTTCTGTTAGACATTTCTGTACTTTTCCTACTGTATTTTGGGAAATCCTTTACACCAGATTTAGTTTTCAAAGAATTTTTTCTTGCTTTTTCTCTCAGGTTTCCAAGTTACAGAAATCCGTAAAAGGTTCTACGTGCAGAGATAATTTTGGACATCATTAAAACATGCAAGTTGTACACCTGTATTCTCTTGGACTGAGAAGCAGAATTATTAACAAGACGATTCTAAGAGAAATCATACAGAAGTAGGGATTTATGAGGAGAACTATATGATGTACATCTATTCTACTTTATATAATGTTCCCAGTCTATATGAGAAATTATAAAACTGCATGCAAATATCCAGCTAAGAATACAAACTGACAGTACAGTGTGTCCAGAATCATTAAATAGACTTTAGTTCAGGCTGTATCAAAAGAGGAAGGGCCAGCAGATCCAGAGATCTGATTCTTCCCCTCTACTCTGCCCTTTGGCGATCCCACTTGGAGTGCTGCATCCAGGCCTGGAGTTCTCAGCAAAAAAAGACATGGACCTGTTAAAATGAGTCCAGAGAAGGGCCACGAAGAAAATGAGTCCACAGAAGGGTCAGAGAGCTGGAGTACCTATCCTATGAAGACAGACTGAGACAGCAGGGGTTCTTCAGCCTGAAGAAGAAAAGAATCCAGGGAGACCTTAGAGCAGCCTTGTAGTACCTAAAAGGGGTTTATAAAACAGAGTGTGACTTTTTACACAAGCAGATGTGAACAAGGGTGAACCATTTTAAACTACAAGAGGAGAAATTTAGATTAGCTATTAAGAAGAAATTCTTTACTCAGAGGGCTCAGAGGGTGATGAAGCACTGGAATAGGCTGCCCAGAGAAGTTTTGCATGCCCCATCCCTGGAAGTGTTCTATGCCAGGTTGGATGGGGCTTTGAGCAACCTGGTCTAGTGGATGACACCCCTGCCTATGGCAGAGGTTTGGAACAAGGTGACCTTTAAAGTACCTCTCAGCCCAAACCAATCTATGATTCTAAGTGCTTAAGCTACCAAAAATAGAAATTGGATGAACATGCCAGGGGAAGTACCACTGTTGCTCTCCTTCCGTAAGCATTTGCTACAAAGACAGGATCCCAGACTAGACAAACATCTGACCTGACCCAAGACCACCCTTTTTACATTGTTGTTAGTAGGTATAGGCATTCCAGATAGTGGCAGTGATTACAAATTCCCATCAAAGACATACTGAGTATTAACCAGCGTGAACAGGACAAAGAGACAAAACTTCGGTGTATCTGAACTGCTGTAATTTTCCTGCTGGCAAAATTGCCATGTTGATTTCTATCTTATCTTACAGATCTGTTTGACCAAGTCTATTTTAACATGCAATTATGTCAGCATTCGATCAATAATCAACCAGGTGGAGTACTGAGCTATTAAAATAAATAGAAGTTTAACCTTTAATTTTAGGGGGAAATCTATTTGCAATGCATAATGAAATATGAAAATAAATGTTTAATTTAAAAAATACTTTTCTAGTACTTTCCCATATTTATAGGCATGTCTTCAGAGTCCATTTAATAAGTTTTTTTAGCAGCACAATATTTTCTTTTTCACTACTACTTTTTTTTCCTAAATTAATGCTACCTGTTCTGGTAATGACAGTTTCTCTGAAAGTGAAATCATATTTCTTATAAGCAAGAAAATTATCTGAAAATAAACAATTTCCCAGAAATATTTTCTATAAAAATTTTGAGAACTCCATTTTCATGAGAGAACTTAGATTTCTCTTCAATAAGCAAGGAGCATACTTGGACAAAAAATTATTATAGATTTTTTGAAAATTCTTTTATGAAGTGATTTTCAGAATATACAATGGCATATGATAACAAAGAGCGTGCTACAGGAAATATCTTTTGGTCTTGTGTTTGCAGAGAACAAAGCACAACAGGAACCTAGAAGAGAGATAAAAGCTTCTAGAACATGGCAGAATAACTATAAAGAGCAGTCAGATGCAGTTTATATTTAAGTATATTTTTCTTGATTTGAAACTGTTTCTCTTTTTTTTCTTGTTTGCACATGGAGGAGTAACTGCTGAAGATAGGTGGAAAATGCCAGTTTATTCCTTGAGAAGAATGATTTGTCAGGATCTAGTACCAGCAACTGGCATATAAGAGCTGTACAAACAAAGCCATCTATTGACAAAACAGTATGTAGAATGCTAGAGAGATAAGAGATAGTGGATATTCTAAATAGTGGTGTGATGTTGTAAGTTGATTGTGTACCACATGGATCAGCTTCTTCAGGTTTACAGGTGTGAAATTTAGGATTTAATAGGCATGGTTAAAAAGGATCAAAAGTTCCTTAACTACAACCCTCAGAAAAAATAACTGCCCAAAAAATTCTCATGTAGAATTCTGTAAGCTGACAATGTGTTGTCACTTTCCTAGCTACGAGGGCACAAAAGATGAAAAGATGGTTAGTTTCTAAGGTATACAGCAGCTTTTGAAATGTACTGTGTCCCAGCTTGGTAGCTATTTAAAGAATTTCACAACTACTGTCACACTTTCCATAGCAAGGAGACAATACGAAAAGAGAGGAGTCTCTCTTATTCTATGAAAAAAAGTCATACAGAATATCAGACTTGACATTATGGCACTGAGAAAGAACTATTTCCTCCTTGGAAATGCTGACATAATTTTTACAGGGGCTGTGCGCCCTCGAGTACTGTTGCCCATTTTTACTGTTAAGGATAGCTAGCTGTGCTAGCTAGTTTTCAAGGACGAGAATTCTGTAAATATAGCTATGTTGTTGTAAAATTATCTTGATTTACATTCCTTTCCCATGGACACAGATCCTTTGATGGACATTTCTTTTAACCACTGTAGTTAAAGACAGAAGTGTTAATTTTCTCCAATGAACTGTGATTTCTAAAAGTGTATATAAGAATTAAAAGAAGGTGGGTTCGCCCCCTTCCGCCCTTTGCTCTGAACACGACAACTGGCTCGGCTCTCCTTTATTCTGCGTCTCCTTACATCCGTGGCTGATAAGCCGTAATAAGCCGTAATAAGCGGTAAGAGAGTACTGGCTAGCAGTGATACTTGGTAAATTCTTATGCCAACAAAGGATAAAATGGTGTTGAACGTGAAATGGCACTGCCCAGTTGGGGAGACTGCATGCAGAGACTCCTGAAATACTTTTGTACATTCTGGGCTCTATACTGCATTTTGAAATTACAGTTATCAACATACATGAAACTGAAACATGAGCTCCCTATTGGAGCTTGACAGATATACGACTCAGTAGCAACTAGCTGGTTTGTATTTCCACATAATTCCAGTTTTATTTTGTAAGGAGACTCTTGAAGGAGAGGTAATAAAAATAGGGAGAAAAAGAAATGCAGGAAGTAATGGAAAATAAAGAGAGAGAGCTGTCTTCATAATGGCAGAGTACTCAAAGCAGTATTTCACCTGAAGGAAAGTAACTAGCTGGTTGTCAGTGAACAATTTGCTTTCATCGATCTCTCGGTTAAATACTGAAGACATTTGCCTACAGGGTACAATGAATGAGAATAAATTCCTTAATCACCCTAATCACCCTACTTTTTGTGCCTGTGCTTGTAAATCAACATGTGTTGTAAGTGGAAAACTGTTAAGGTTTTAAAGAACACTCTACCACTGCCAGCTGTGTCTTCCAATTGCCCATGTCACAAACCTCCCACAATTATAACACTTCCTTTCTGGTCTGATCTTTCTTTTTCTTACAAAATAATATTAATTTTTTTTAAAAATTAAAAAATATAAAAGACATGTATCAAAAGTTGAACATGTGCCTCACATTTTAACCTGGCATAGTGTTACAGTCATCTCAAATTCAACTGAAGTTTTCGAATGAATTGCTGGAAAATACTAAGACTACAGATTGAAAAATATTCTATGTTATTATGTGGTCATATAATGTGCATATGTTAGAGCACACAGTACATCAGATTGTTAATCTGTACTGTTCAATCTTCCTAGCCTTTTTCTAAGAAAAGAAAATCTTTCTAGAAAAGATATTATTAAAAATGGGTTAATCTTGTTATATTTTTCACTATAACTAACTCATAAAACTTAACTTGTTTTTCTCCTCACTGAATTATCTGAGTCAGTTAAGCACATACAAACCACAAGCTCACACTAGAAGCCCACTTAGCTCAGTATACTATTCAACAGTGGCTAAAAGTGAATGATTGAGCAGTAGCAGAACCAGATAAGTATATTTGCAAAGCAAACCCACAGTTTCTGATAACTTTAATTCACCAATTTACTGAGAAAGACACAGATTATTTTCATTTAGATGCTAAGTAAACTGAAAGGTTAACTGAGATCAATTTAATTCCATGTGGCTCTTCACCTCTCCCTATCTTTGGCAAGAGCTCTACTGTTTGGCTATAAACTAATCCCCTCCTCAGCCCTCCCCTCTTCTCTGGAGTCCACCTTCTGCTGTCTTCATGTGATGTCCCTTACTTATAAGAATCTCTATTTTTATGAAATGTTCCTCATTATTTCCCAAGTAGTCTAGATGAATATTGTACTGGCTATTTTTAATTACTCAACACATTTAAAGGATTATTGTATTCATGGCACCAGTTTAGGATCTTTTAAAGGTACTTCTGCTCTGAAGAAAGTTCACAATTGTGAAATGTCATGTTCCTTGCTCTGCCAGTAGCACCAGTTTTCAATGTCTGCCATTTATACACTTACAGTAGTGGAGGGGATGTTTCCAAAAGTCAACACTGCAAACAATCTAGGATTTAAAAGCCAAGGTGGATTCCTGTCTTCTCAGCCATCACACTGCTTGATTTTGCTGCCAATCTATATTTTCAATCTAAGGTGGGCAATCCATGCCTACCTTAAAGAAGGCAAAAAAAGTAATATTTTTCAAGTTTTAATGACAGCAATGTAAAAACTGTACAAAATAATTCATAGCTCTAATCGAGTAAGGTTACCTCACAGACATTCAATCCATTTGTTCCTGATTTCCATAGAAGTCCTTGTGACTGAGAGGAAGTTTCCCCTGGAGAAAACTGAAGGACAGGTCTTAATTCAGATTTATGTGCTTCATAAACATGTTCAATTATTAAAAAGACATTTAATCCTGAGAAATGTGTTTTCTTGCAAACTAAAGCTCACTTTGTTTTCAGAAACTGAAGTCTCCTTCTTGGCTACCACACTTTCCTTAGGGTCTGATGTTCATAATTAGGGGATTAAAATAATACACACTGCAGTTCTAAAGTGTGCAATATGCCAAGACTATATCCTATACTGGTTTCCATTGTTAAATAAATTATATGGATCCTTTCAGGCAAACAAGTGTGCAGGGTACACTCCCTAAATGAATAAGGCTCAGGATCCTTATTTCTTCTATTGAATGTAAGATTTTCTATTAGTCTGATGACATGCTCATAAAAAAATCCTCAACAATTTATCACATTCATGTAAGATCACACCAGATAAATTAAGGTAGTTGTGTATGACAATGGAACAAAACCTTTATTTATGTTATACTTTAAACTAAAATGAAAATAAACCATTTGCCAACATTCTCTAATATGCTATGATTTTTTTTTAATAGCAAAAAGAAGTACATTTTAACTCCCTTTCTCTTCAGTATGTCTCCATTCCTCCTACTCACTTCATCATTGTCAGGCCACATTCAAGAGGCCTGAGAGTTCCTTCAGGGACAATGGGGAACTCTTGTTAAATTATGCAAAAAATTGTATACAAAAAGTTAAGTATGAGCTATTTTACTTCTAACACAATAAAAACCTTCAAAGTACCCAAATTTCATAATTTACTATTTTAGATTCAGAAAAACAAATTGTTTCACCAAAAGACAGCTGAAGTACAAAATCTCATCTTAGTTTATTGTCTCTGTCCGTGAACTGCAGGTAAATATAAGAGATCTGTGCTTAGGGAGCAGAGTGTTTATGTATGACAGGCATAGAGAAAGTATTTAATAATCCAGGCAATATGATCTTGCTAGAGAAAGTGCTCTGGACTGATACCTTTTCAGACAAAATTAATGACTTAGTTCAAGCATACTCTGACAATTAATCAGTGAAGTCCTGTGAAATACTGTCAAAGGAAATGGTGGATGTGAAACGCTTCAGGGATTTACCATACTCTTAATTTCTAAAAAGCAGCATGTCAGTATACTGATCACACAGGCTTGAAGTCAGAGGTTCATATGGTTCTAAATGCATTTTACTGCTATCATCAACAAGAAGTAGAGTATATGCAATAATAGAGCTGTTTGCCCATTTACTACAAATGCATAATAGCTGATGCATGATAATGTAATGTAATTTTTATTTCAGTTAACAGGACTGTTTTAGTATGATTATGCTACAATTATTCACATATGGCCCACATGAGGAACTATTTTTCATTATTTCATTATCATATGGAAAACATGAGAAATAGTAACACCAGAGTGATAAAACAGCTAATCATGCAAGTACTTGAGATTGTGCTAAAGAGTTCATTGACACTGGATTCAGTGACAGCAAAATATCAATACTTGAAAGTACCAATTCCCATTTAACTTTTGCATTTGGTTTTCATGCATGGCCTGAGTTAATTGAAAATTGCCTCCCGAAAAAAAAATATCATTGACTTCACTGGAGTCTGGATCATACCCTTCATTTTTTGCCTATATCTGAATATACAAAATTTTCTTCATAGTCTGACAGTGGAATGGAAATTACAGTAATTGAAAACTGAATTTGTTGTTCAGTTATGTATGAGCGTCAACTGAAGATGGAAATAGCGAGGCACTTGTGCAAGACTCAACGAACATTAAAGCCCTAAAGAGTTGTCCAATAAGCACATCCATCTCCAGTGTGTTTGTTTAGAAATAGAAGCAATTTCAAGACACAGAGAAAAAGGTGAATTTATTTTCAAATCCAAGATCAAGATTTGATGTAAAGATTTGTATCAGTACAATTTAACCTGATCAAGTCTATTTTGCCACATCCAACATGTTCATCCACATCAGGATGAATATTTGCCAGGAGCATTTACCATAACTTTTCTGAGTTAACTTCTTTCCATTTGGAAAACCTTAATTATTGGCTTTAGGCTGTATTACGAGGAATGACCTTTATCATAATTAATCTCTTTTTATAACTTTCCAGAGACTGTTACCAGAATAAGGCCCTAAAAAGCAAAAAGGAGATGTTGCTTTACAAAATCAGTTTGCATATATACCATTCTTTCACCTGACAGTCAAAAAATAGAGCTCCTTACAGCAACATTCTACATAAAAATCATAGAATCCATCTTGATTCTGACAAGATGAGTATTTCACACAGTAAATATCTGAATAGGAGCCATCACAGATTAGATTTAGGTCTCACAAGATTGCTCCATCACTTCCAAAAGATTTATGGTACTTCAGTGAAGCTGAAATTTTAAATCATGACTATTTTTCCCAATTCAGTGAGGCTATTTATTTGATTGTTAACAGAAAGCTTTTCTGCAGCCAGTATGCCAATATTTTTCATTAGGCAGTCAAAACAGCCTAACTTTTTCTACTTCTTTTTAATGTCTGTAGAATCAGTGGACCCACATTTTAAAAAGTGGTATGTCATCACAACCGGCAATGTTTGACTGGTATTGCTATCAGGCACATCTAGAGAAAATGAATATATGTTGGGGTAGAGATGCAGAATAGAAAAATACTACAGCATTGAGTTAAAATAGTTTCAGTTCAGAAAAAAAAAGTGTTCGATTTCTATGCAAATGGAACTGAGTACTACCTTTAATATTATTATGTATGCTAACCACTCTGTGGCTCAATCCCACATGAAAAAGATAATGAAGATGTCAACAGCAGTATTGTGCCTAAAACCACAACTAAGCAAAAATAGGAAATCGACATAATAGGGAGGGACCACTCACAACATCCTATGAGGACCCTATATTTTATTTCACTGGAGATTAACAATTGTGATGGAAAGGAGTAAGAGTTCTTTAGAGAACAGTTGCTGGCAAAAGCTGAACATCCAGGCATCCATATCAGACATATACTTGTTTATTCTCTGATTAAGTTGTAGAAATGTACATCTGGTGGGAACCACAACTTGACTTTTGGTGTAGAACATGTACCTTGAGTCCAGCTATTACAGACTATGTTTAATTATTTCGCCTCTACATTCTACGTTTACTTCTGAAAGCGTGTATTTCTCAACACTTAACATCAACATTTTAGGAACACTGAATATGAAGCTTATGTGGCCACAGGGCCATTCAGGTAAAAAGAAACATTAACCAGGAAAAATAAAAACCAAAAATAACTAGCACCTAATTTTAATAATTTCAGTAGCAAGCTTGTGCATAATGAGAATGAAAGGGAGAAATAATGATTCCAGAGCACCTTCCACTTTCCTGCATGCCCCTTTCCTGTCTCTTTTCTCATACGATTCTTTCATCCATCCTTGCTTATTGGAAGTGGATTGACAGAGAACTAGGGCACACCATGAAGTCAAACAGTAGGAATAACTATGATAGACATACCTGGATGAAGCAGGATAAAGGCAATTCGATAAGGAGTGATTCAATTCTCACTGTAATATAACCTTTCAAGTAACTTTTACAGGGGTAAAAAGTCAAGTTATGAAATCTAGTCACAAGAAGGAAGCACACACCACTTTCCATGACTGAGAAGAGGCTGAGTGAACAGAGATGCTAAAAGCAAAAGAGTCACATAGTAAAATTCCTTTGTATTTCTCAAGAAAGCCAGAAGAAAAGATCAGCAACTGAGTTGGAAGCAGAGAAGAATTTAGGCAGTGAGATGGAGTGATGATAAAAAAAAATGATTGTATATGTTCTGTGCTGTAAATTTAAAGTAACTTAAGAAGAATCTACTCCTTCATTGACTGTTACCATTAAAAAGAGAAATTTTTCTGTTGTCTGTAGTATTTTCCGGCTAGTACTTCCTATAAGAAGGCATTGAAAGAGTTTAGTACTCAAACTGTGGAGAAAATTAATCACAATATAGTAAGCTCTATATACATAATAATAAAGTGTGTTTGGCCTTGAAATGGCCTGATCTATGACTGCTATAGGCAAAAGTGGCTGTTGGCACTGATTTTAAGATTTTTTTTTTTTTAATATGTCACTCAGGATAAGTTCTTGAAAGAATGATTGCTCTGTCTACTGTGGTCATATTTAAATTCCAGATTCTGGCTGTCAAATGTGACTGGATTTATCAATGAGGCAGAATGATACAGGGGTAATTGAAAGGCTGCAAAATAAATTCTTTGTAAAGTTAATTATACATAATACAATCTCTATATGCAAATATTAAATATGCTTATTTAATTAAATCACTGCAGATTTTTAAAGTTCTTTCTGTCTTCTTTGGCATGTCATCCCATCAGGCTATTTCTTGGGGATATAATTATTTAGTTAAATGAATAAATGAATGCTGTTATACATATTAGCTGTTCTAAGCTTTAAGCGTATAAAAGTGTTCTTTCAATATACTATCCAGGGAGCGATACAATTGTGGAAGGTGCTATTCAGGAAGTAGAAAAGAGTCATTAGTTAAAAATGCAGTATGCAACAGTTCTTGCATGCCATTCACATTTTGAAGGTCATTTGTAAGTTGCACAAATAATACTACTGAATCACTCAGACCCATTTAGAAGTTTCTCTTTCACTGGCTTAGAAGCCTAAAAATGGTGGTTGAAACACAGTCATTACTCAGAGAGGCAAAATGCAGAGTAATTTTTACTTATTAATTTTACAAATGAGCAGGGATGAACAATCCACTGTTATCACTTGACAGAAGTAATGAGAAGTAATGATTTTAGCCATGTTTTAGCCACTGCCTATTAGCATCACTTCCTACCATCCTAATTCAGCCCACATTTTGAAGTAGATTAGATAAAATAATACATAAATTCCTAAGCCAGTTATACATTTCCATGCTTCTTCCTCACAAAGGAAAAAGAACATCAACCTAATGAGCTATAGTATCCACAGACTACACCACTTCACCACTACAAAGCAAATTACTAAAGTAGTGCTGCACAGCTGCAAAGGCAGGACCTCATGTAGCTCTGCAAGCTCCCTGCTTTGTTCCTTGGGGCCAATTGTTCCTTTTTGTGACATACCAGACAACCACTGCCAGGAGAGACTTATTTATAATTTACGTATTCACAGCGTGAGCCTAAACCTCAATGCAATCTTAACCTTCAGCATCTTATTCTGATAGCCCAACACTGACACATGTTGCTCTTTAATGGCCTGTCATTGTTAATGCAGCTGATTCACTATTTTAATTCCTTGGTCTCTTGGGTTCATTCAAGCATGGATTTGCAGATTATTCCAGCCAAGGCATCGCCTGTCTAGTACTTACCAGTTTTTGACAATAAGCCTAGATGATTGTACTCAAGACAAAACAGAGTAAGCTCTTGTATTTTATTATACTTTCAGGTCAATTTTGCAATGAAAAAAATAAAAAAAACTTTTAATGTATAACTTGGTATAAATACTTCCCCTACTTTTTCTGACTTTGGCAAGGTCTAAATTAGCTATTGTTCTTGAGATCTTTAACTTCTTTCTTGTCACTACCAGTAAGACTGCTCTGGAAAAAAAAAAGAATAGGATACATATCAAACCAATGTAAATTGTTACTCTTAGATACCTCTACATACTCAAAATTTTGCGGCTGTACTTGCTATCACAAAGTGGTTTCCAAGATAAACTTCTTTGCAGTATTTTTAACAGCTTTCCAGAACAGTCATCATCAAGCAGAAAGTTTCCATAATGGTTCTCGAACTGAGGATTTCTTTCTCTACTTGTCAGTAAACTTCTTTGGCTGTCTTTAAGAGAGCTGACTCATAAAACCTTTTTTTAATGGATACTTAAAACTATATACTTCAAATACCTGTAAATGCATTCATTTTTGATGTACATTCAAAACAGGACTTTTCATATGGCTTATTCAACCAGGAGAGTACTTTTTGCTACTTTTAAAAACAAACAAAAAACCCAAAATCTTACATTTTCATATCAGAGATACCACTCCTAAAAATATGCCTCAGTGAGGAGAAAAGATCTCTACTTCTCAGCTAATTCTGTATTTGTACTATCTCAAAAATTACCCCGTGTCTTGGGTACATTTAAATTCAGACCAGGCATAAGAACCGTAAAACCAACATAGCAAAATTCTGTTTTGCTAATCTATGTCCTTGCAAAAGGCTTCTTAGTGGGGCAAGAATATAGTAAGTCTGTGTAACATTTATAGTATAGACACACATATAGCAAGACCATGTCTTAATTAGGATCAGAAATGTAACTGCAGCAGCAGAAGCAGACCCACAAGAGCCAGCAAGGTGACAGCAGGGTGACAGCTGCAGAGTGAATTCCTCACTGCATTACTTACTCTGGGGACATCATAGAGTGATGCTCTGAGCCATTGCTCAAAGGCACTCTAAACCAGCACTCTGGGGTGTTCACATGTCATTAAGAGACTTTTTCTTAATGACAGCAGGAACACCATCATGATGAAAAGGAAATTTAGTGTCTTGTAATTTAGCCTGTAAGTAAAGAATAATTAGTATTGATGTGCAGATATTTCAGTAAGCATATATAACTGAGAGGAGTATGCAAGTTTTTTTTTTCTTCTTTGGAAACAATAAAAGGAACAATACTGCTGAGAAAAAAATGTACCAGTGTAAGTTACATTACAAGCTCCCTTTGCCTCTTAGAACTTGAGAATCTCTGTTTTCATTTACCTTTGCATTAAAGCACCCATATTATCAGGCAAACATAGCCAAAACAGTATGCAAAGAGAGCATCACAATTCAGAGAGCTCTTTTAGTATGTCTCCCTCATCTATAATGACTATACTTTTTGATTTATTTTTTCAGTATTTACGACTTTATTTCATTCCATCAAACAACTGTTGCAATATTTTTCTGTGGCTGGTGCTTTCTGATACATATTCCATATTTCCACATCTGAGAGAGATGAAGGTAATGGATGAGGTGGAGATAGAAAGGTCTTTATGCAAAACTGAAAATCTGAATTTCTAGAAAATCAATAAGCAAGACGGATTCATAGCTCTGGCACTGGATTAGGTATTTTTGTATTTCTTGTCCACAGTACAGAGTTACCTAGTAATCTAGTGTTCTAGTATCATTTCCTAGTACATCAGTATGGGGAAACTTCATTTTTCTCCTTGTATGCTCCCCCTGGCCCCAGTTTGCTTGTATTCCTTTCCAGTGCACGTCTCTCCTCTCCATTATGTCTAAAGACTGCCTTCATACCAAATGTGAGAAGTGCCTCTCCATATACTGCTTTCAGCACTAATTATTTTTCCATTTACATTTCCCGGAATGATTTTTCCATGCCCATGATTTGCTTATCCTGAAAATTACGCAAAAGTATAAAAGGTCATTAGAAAGGTCATTTGTGCTCTGTGCACAATCAGAACCTGAGAAGGAAAGATGTTGAGCCCTTGAAAATACAACAGGAAACAGCTTGCTAGACAAAACATAGCACCATCTCTCTAGGACTTATGCCATCATTAGCATTCCTCTTTGAACATGAGCTGGGAAGCTCTTGTTTCCCTATTTGTTTCCTGTTTACACATTCAAGAGCAAAGGTAATTTCTGACTACACCAGACACATCATGTAAGTTTTATTTGGTATTACGAATTAATCTATGCTCCCTACAAGATGGGATTCGGGAAGAGATTGCCATCATGAACGGTGATCATTTTTATCAGAGATGGTAATTTTTGTCTTTACTGGAAAATAAATGAGATCACCAGCACACAGCCAGTCTACAACTGGTCTTCCTTATAAGTAAAATTCTTCTTTTCCCATTTATAGTTCACTGAGCTGTCCATTCTTCTTCTAATTATCTTCTTTCTTAGCAGCATTATGCATCCCACACTACAAGCAGCAATTTGCATCATAATAATCCTTTAAAAAAAAACCTTTAATGAATTTTCCCCTCTACAAGTTACACAAGGATGTAATAAATGGTGTCTATGAAGAACAGATGGAATGGGAAGAAGCGCTTTCTCAATTTAGAATTTAATTGTAGAATGCCAATTATAAAATTTTAATTTCCGCTATTATCCATCTTGAATATTTATCTTATCTAGGAGCTATTTTGTTCATAATGGAAATCTTTGATGGCTTTTTTTGTTATGCTATTCTGAGTCATACATAATATACACTACACTGGATCAAATCTGTATGGAAAATAGGCCATGCTGGCTCATGTCTGAAATTAGATACAGCTAGCTTAATTTTGCTGACATATAAAAGAAAGGGTGCTTTGCTTAAAAAAAAAAAAAAAAAAAAAAGAAAGAAATTCACTTAATTTCATGAAATATTTCCTCTAGTATTGTATCTACCTAAAGTAGGACACCCAGGGTTGCTGATTAAGACTGCATATATTGAGTATTTAATAATGATGCAAATTTAATGTTATGAGTGTTTAGTATAGTTCAAAAAACTGCTTTTTTTTAAGCTGGAAAATTCAGGCTTATATTATCCACAGATAGAAACGACAATATATTTAATAAAACCTCAAACATTAAATATTACAATCTTCAAAAAAGAGGGAAGAAGGGCATGGGGTAGATAAGCACAGAATCCCAATTACAAGGCTATTGCAGTAAAACAGATTGGCTGAAAGATAAAATAGAGGACTTATATAGCAGGGCAAAGCAGCCCTGTTTTAATTACTGTGGATAAAGCAAAGAAATCACCACTATTTGCACTTCAAAAGCATGACATTTTCACAAAATTGGAAGGACTATAGATTGTGCAATATTGAGATTATTTGCAGAAAAAAAATTATCAAAAGATCCAAGCCTCTAGACTTAAGATGATTTTAACCTAATCATCAGTAATCTCTCATTTTGAGTCAGTTCAAGTTATTTGGTGGACTATTAACATTGAAATGTTAGCTGCACTTACTACAAGATGTATTTTGACACTTCAATTCTGTTGTCCCACATTTTTCCTCTTTTAATACATGCTTTCAGGCTTAACTCCATCAATACTTACATTTGTACCAATCATATTATACAACTACAAATATGTTAAAATCAAGAATCTGGAATGAAAGAACCCTAGTCCCTTCTTTCTCCCTCTCCTTGGTTTAGGTGGAGAGTGGAATAATGCAGAGAGCCAGCCGAAAGCAGGACCTGCAGGATTCACACAGGAGGATCCCAGCTTCTGGTCACTTCAGGACTTTAGTGCTTTTCCACAGCTCTTTTGCCTCTGCACTTCCTTCTGACTTGAGCCATTGCAATGTCATAAAAAGTCTTTCAGTGCAGTTTATGATAAAGATGAGTACTGATGAAAGTGGAAGGAGGAAGAAGAAGAAAAAATTATGTTTGACATAAGACCAGCACCATCTTTCTTTCCCCTCTTGTGGCTGAACAAGTTTAAAATTCTGTGATTGAAGCACTAACAATAAAACTGAATTCTTCTTCTAACAATTCACAAAATGAAAATAAAGTCTCTGATGAGTGTATGAAAAATTCAATCAGACCTTCTACTGAACAACATGCATCAACTTTTAGGTCACAGTAAGACAAGGTAGGCTCTTTATGCCACTGACACATGTAACACATCTTCATGATTCTTAAGCAAGAATGACAAGGTGCATAAAGAGATGCATCACATCCAAGCGGTATTAAAAGCTTCATGCCACCAACACTGCCACTGCAGTTTTCTACAGAAAAACTCAGAGATGATACAAATTGCTGAACTTTGACAAAGAGAATACTGTCTTACTCAGTGCAAAGGCACAGCTGACATGAAATTGGTAGTCCGTTTGAGAAAACCACTCCAAATTAACTTTACTGAATATTAGTTATCTAACCATAAAACCCAGTTACATAAAAAGTTATTAGCGCAAAAATAAGGATTGATTAATTCTCACTATTTTTTTATTGAAGAGAGTCATGTGTCGTAAGGTTTTAACCCTTATATTTTCTCGAATTCTGTATTGCCTAATGTGTAACTCTGAGGTGCTTCATAGCCTGTTAGCTGCTGTTCTCTCACGCAAAGATAGATATAACAGTGCCTCTCTGGGCTTGGTCTTCAAGGACACTTAGGCTGCCCAGGCCCAAGCTTCTAAAGGGTGGGGGGGAGCAAGCTAGGGGAGCTAGGGGGAAATTGCAAAGTTTTAATTGATGAATTTATGCTGATATGCAAATGGACCAAACCTATAAAGTTGTGGAACACTCATGACTCGTCATCCATTTTGGGTGATGCCCCTGGGGGTCTTTGTCTGCCCTAAATGTACCTTTGAAGGCCTTTCGAATAAACACCTGCCTTTATTCCCTTACTACTGACTAGTCTCTGTTTTTGGGCTAGCCTTTTCAGGCAACAGAAGCAACAGAGATCTGAAACACATATTGGGTGACTAGTGCTTGCATTCAGCAGCACTATATAATCCAGAGCAACTGTAGGCAAAATGAACTCCTCATACAATCAGCATGGAATTTACCCATGTTCCTGCTTGGAAAACCAAACACATTACTTTGTCCACCTTTTTGATGATTTCACAACAAAAGGAACTTCTACTTGCCTTTCCCAGCTTGTTACGTGCAGCCTTGCAGTGTTTCAGAGGAGACATTCTGAATCTTCATTCTCCACTTGATAAGTCTTTTGTACAATGGAAACAGCCCAGATGTGTTTGAAGGGGTGCTATGAGTGTTCATTATTTTGTTTTTCTGAACGCACAGGTCAAGAACATTTGTTACGATGACAGCTGATTAAGCTATTCACTTGAGCCAATGGATTCTATTGATTTCTAATGATGATGGATTGACTCATTAGCCTGTTTAACTCTAGGCTCTCACCTGAAAAGTGGCAGCTGTTACACTGACCATGTAGATATAAAACACACTAACAGCTTTGTTTACACCAAAAATGTTTTGTTGCATTGACAGTATTGAGTTTTCATGTTGAAGAGCTCATTAGTATTCACCTCAACAATGCATTTTTACTTACTATCTTTAACTTGGAATTAAAATTAAAGTAAAAACTGATTTTCTTTGCAGACAGGGAAGTCTGCCTATGGGCAGGGTTCAATTGACATGTTTGCTAGGAGGATCAAAGAGGATAGAGTTTTCTTCTTCTCTGTGTGTCAATGGCTCCTTGCTACTTTGACATATTTCTCTGGCAAAATCTGCTAGCAGGTCTCATGGTCAGATTATACTCTACACATCTTTTGCATTGCTCTAACATGTTCATTCACTATAGCAGGCTTATAGACCTCTAATTTGCTCATTTACACAGCAATTCAGGAGAAAGACAACTGGGTGAAGCCTAGTGCAAAGAACATCAAATCACAGTTGCCATTTGCACAGCACATGCACCAGCACACACTGTATACTGAAAGTGAAAAATATTGGAAGGTGTATCTAAGGTGTGTCTATTAGAATAAGATACCATCACACCAGTGTCACTTGGCATAGCTATCCTGAATGTTGAGCCACACTGAATGGTTTAACTTGGGGAATGGACCCCATAGAGTGGTCAACCCTGGAATGAGAGCCCAGAATGTTTCTCCTCATGGGTTGTACCACAATGCCACTAAAAGAAGTAAAGGAAGAGGACTCACCCTCTGGGCTACTACCACACTCCTGATTGCTGGGAGTCATCTCAGAGCAAAAGTTGAAGTCAATTTTCTTTCTACTTGTGAAGTCTGGGAAAGGAAAATATGCTTGTGTCTCGGTCAGACTTTTTTGACACAAGACAGCACACACAGTCTGGTTAGAAGGAGTATTTCTCAGCTCTTCATCTCACAGTATCTGAAGGCAACTGCAGTACACAAAGCAGAAACTGCCAAGAGTACATCTGGATAAGAAACAGAGGTATCTGCCAGCAAGGTGTCCCTCACATTTTGACACAAAGATACCAAACACAGTATGTCTGTGTTTCTAAAATGGTAACTCCAGCAGACATCCTTCCACGCAGTCTGGCCACCTTCTCCCCAAGGCAAAGCACATACCACCAAAGTGCCACTCTTCCCTCCCACACTCCCCTGGAAGTAGCAAGCCCAGGCAGCAGATGCAGCTTTATTGGGGTGTCAAATCACCATCTCACACATATCCCTGCCAGGACTACCCCGTTCACACATCCCACACTGCCCCAAACCTACAGCCATAGCATGGACCCCCAAGATACCTCAACAGCATGAGGCTCTGAAATTGTAGTGTATTTAGTACAAAAATAATTTAGATAAATATCACAGTAATGGGGATCAACTGACATCTTCTTGTAGCTCATATATTAGCAAGATTAGCTACCATGGAATCATTGAATCATTAAGGTTGGAAAAGACCACCAAGATCAGACTGAGGTCCAACCATTAACCCAGTACCACCATGATCACCACTAAACCAAGTGTCACATCTACGCCACTACAGTTACTTGCATTTCTATAGAAGGAATGAACAGGAAATATTAACAAATGTAAAGTGGAGCTATATTTGTCACTATGACACTGGTTGATTCCCCATGCAGAGTTTGGAATTTTAGCATACTTTTAAAAATTATATACACTGTATGTTAAGTAAAAATGTATATATTTATAGAGGAATTATTTTAAAGTGTTAAATAGACTTTCAAAAAATCAAATTAGAAATAACAACTATCTATTCCAAAGATGGCCTTCTTTTTATTGGCAGGTGGACACTGTTTCTTCTTATTACAACTGAATTAATAGTGTATTATATTCTGGAAGTTGCAGACTTTAGGGTTCCCCATTATTAAATGGGGCTCATACACCCATATTTGTGTACCTGCTTTTTAAGATGTTCTATATAGATTTTGTGTTGTACAGCCATTTTTCTAAACTACTTCTTGATGTCATAAGGCCTAACAACAGCCACACTGTCACAGTCTGACCTAATCTAGTCCCTTGCCTTAAAACAGACTTCATTATACCTACCTGCATCCCTTAAAGATGCAACCTGGTCCAAAAGCTCTCCAGTGTGGAAGTACAGCTTATTTTAACTTTTCATTCAAAAAAGGGGTTTTCTATCATCTAATCATCCTTTTGAAATGCAAATCAACTACTTTATCAGCTTTCTAATTCATGGTGCATGTAACATCTACTGTTTCTTTGTCATAACCCTGTAAGCATCGGAAGACTTCAAGATTTTCATCTGTTCCCCCTTCTTTTTCAAGTCTTCCCAGGCCAATGACATCTTTCCAAACTTGGCTCATTTTTCCTGCTCACCTCTTCTCAGCTCTCCTTAATCAATCCATCTCTTGCACACAGCTGAGGCCAAAATAGAACACCATTCCCATGTAGCTAAAACCTTAGCCAGACACAGCCCTTCCAAATGTTTGCATGATACACTTGTTTCATGCTAACTTGTGATTCAGGATAAATCCCAGACCATTCTCAAGATAGCTGCCAATAAATAATGTTGTATTTCTTGTAACCATGAAATACTCAGATAGAAAGTACAATTTTAAATAAGAGCCCTTAATGCATAATATTAAAGTAGGCAAGTATGTTACCCCTCACTAACCCGATACACCTATTCACATATACTTTCCCATTTTTCTATTAGTGCCCCACTGAACACATACTTTGCCGCTCAGACCATCCTTTTTTACAAGAATATTTGGACTTTGCATTTACAATTGACAATTCAAATTGAAAAATAGAATTTACAGTCTATCTGCTCTACTGACTATTTCAGAGGACAGTATTATGTCTTAAAAATACCTCGCTAGGCTTCACATTCTTGAAAAAAATATACCCATACAGTTTATTAAAACTCAATTCACTTTTGATGAACTTCATGTGTTAGAACTAAGATTACTCTAACAAGTTTCATTTGACTTCCCTTATGAAACAATCCCACAGTTTTGAAATCAGATGTAGCAGTATGCAGTGAGTTGTATTTCTGATGGCCTTTATTTTGGAAATCCAGCAGTTACAGTGTGTGAAAATATCCTTTTGTGATTTCATACTAGTCCTAGAAACTACTTACAGTTATATTCTTTTGTGCATCTTTTTGGTATTTCTGGAGCTAACTCAGTATTTGTTTGGGTCTCATGAGCCTCCTGCAATATAAAATACTCATTTCAGACAAAAGAACGTGGCCCTGAAAAAGTTATTTGTGCAGATATTAAACTTACTGGATATGATAAAATTTGTGCCATTAAAACTGTAACAATCAGATTTAAAACATCTATTTTCAGTATAACTTTATGCTGAAGCCATCATTTATGTTTATGGATGAATGGTGATAATATGTTGATACTACAGTAGTAGTTGCAACTCTAAGTATATTTAACAGGAGCCATTATCAAAAATATTAAGGGTGGCACATGTGTAAAATAGTGGTGTGCACAGCAGTAAGCTTAGGTCCCAATTCTGATTGCTAGAGCTCCACCCTCAGTCTCGACTTCCAGAGAGCTGGGGCACTGCCATCTGTGCAAGTCCTTCATTCCAGCTGGCAGACAGAAAAGACCAGTGCCAGAGCAAAGTTACCGGACAGAACTCGTGCATGATCCAGAAAACAGGGGCCTCAGCTCACAGTCGCTACCTACCTCACTGGTGAACATTGCATCGGTGGGGAACAGGAAGGAATAATGAAAATTAAAATGTTTGCATTCATGGCCCTCTTTGCCCCCCCAAAAAGCCCAATTCACTAATTCTGTCCAAAAGACTGAACAGTGTGCAGTACCTGCTATTAGTATCTTTTATTTGGTATCAGTATTTTGAATAATGTCACTGATGTTTTCCACCACTGTATGAATCCCTTAAAGGGTGTTATTACTAACATTTATTCCTGATGAACTTTTGTGATTATGATTGGGGAAAGCTCCAAAGCACTGGACTGAAAGGGTTCATTAGTTGTCAGTGAATTTTAAAAGCAATTTAAAAGCTAAATCAGAAGACTCTTCATAAGGAAATTATCTCCTCTGAATCTCTGCACAAAACATTCTTATCTATTTGAATGAATGATCACAATTTTTTCCGTGAGCCTCCACTTTAGTCAGTATACAAGTCATCTAACATCACAGTCAGTTTTAAAAGACAAAGTATGAAATTAATTCTTTAGATACAAAAAATACCCTCTGAATTTTCAGAACATGGCACTTCAGTATGCTTCAGAAACACTGTCAGAAAAGAAATGCCCTTAGTTTCCCTTTCAACTGGCTTTTTGTTATGCAAAACCAGTTTTCACCTAATTAAATTGCTTTTTTAAAGTTTCTAATTTATTAAACTGCTAAGTCCTTGAGCCACAGGAATGTTCCACACCTCCTTTTTCAGACACTGCCCTCCCATGTTACTTTTAAGTTATTTATAAATACAGCTCTCCTGCAGCCTCTACCAGCAGGGCACCTTCACATGTTGGAATTTAATAAGGCTCAGGCACAAGTCATGAGTCCCTAAAGAAAAGTGTTACCCGATCTGCTTCATTTATTTCTACCAATAATCATACCATTACCTACAGCTTCTGTTTTTAATTAGTGGTATCTAATGATTAACACTGGCCAATTTGCATCCAATTATGTCCCCTGAAAAATTAGATGTGGATGAAAAGGCTGAATGCAATTAATCATTCTGCAATGTGAATTTGCTTAAATATCAAGGATGAATGTGTTGTACTTTCCTAAATAAGTTTTATTGAAAGCATACACTGTCTGGTTATGAAGCAAAAGCATGACGCTTCCCATGACAGTATGAAATCTGGATTTTAAACATCACAGAATTACTAAACAGATTCACATACCTCCTTTTAATAACAGTGAAAAAATGATGTGGGCAATATCTAATTACACTCTGGATTCACATGTTGCCAAAACAATTAAAAGCAATAAGCAAGATAACATTTTATAACGAAGAGAGAGATCTCAGCATTGTCTGAGACAAAGTTTGGGTTTAGAATGCAATCCTTAGAATCTAATTACCTCTTATTTTCTTCCATTTTTAAGAAGTTTTGCTTTAGAATATACTTGTTCCATCTTCAAGGCAAACATTTAGTGCAAAACTTAGCTATGAATATTTTGGTCCACCACTATATCTTTAAGAAAACTTAGCAATTATAGGAAACATTTACAAAAAAAAGAAAAAAAATCAGAAAAAAACACAAAGAAAAACCACCACCACAACACAGCATAAAACCTCTTTATATGGTGTCTTCAGCTTTTCCCCTATTTCCAGAGACCAAACTTGATCAGTCAGTTTCACAGATGATGACAACAAAAGACTTTTCATGACATGTTCTCCCTCTTCTATCTGAAAAATTCTGAAGAAACCTCACATAAATACAGAATTTTTTTTCATCTATGATGGTAAAGTTATTTTGTCCCTAGGATACCTGTGGATTAATTAGAATAATCTGACAATTATTTCAAAGTTCAGTACTTGTATAGCAACTTGCAGGTATATAACCCTTTAAGTGTAAACTTACAAAACTAGATTTATTACACTACAATAACACATACCATCATCACAAATTTTTCATAATGAAGCACCATTCAGTGTATTGTGGAGATGTTTAAAATACATTAAAGGTGATAGAAACCTTTTGGAAGGACATAATAATGAAAATTAAGTCTAAGACAAGTGAAGATCCTAAATGACTTTTGATACATCTTTTCTGACTTTCAACATGTAAAAAGCCAAGCCCATGGCTTGTACAACCTTATTTTTGCCCAAGAAAAACCAAAATAGTAGCAATCCAAATAAAGTATCAATTTCAGTGGTACACAAACTAAAGTTTCTACCTGCACTCCCCACCCTTTTAATATCTCCTCTCTTATTCTTCCTCTGCTTCAAACAATTTTTCCAGTTCTTAGCTTTTTGGTTGGGCATTTCATGTTGTTCTTCATAAAACCTGTGGCATTACTTTGTTCCCTTTATTACTGTGCTCTTCCATCCCAGTTTCTGCTTAGGACACAGGCCCATTTTTAACCTATCAATATTTTGTGCTGCACTTTGTGAAGATCAATGGAATTCAGAGGGGAGAAAGTTTATACTACAGATGTTAAATGCTTGGGTTTTGATTCGTGCTTGGAAGAACTGTTAAATTTTATTTTGCCAAAAATATTTTTCTTTAAAATGTCAAGTTCTTTTTAGCTAAGTTGTATTCATTATGTCAGACATTCCACAAATAATTTGGTTTCTAGGTGCATGGTGTTTGTCACCGGTAATCCCAGGCAGCAGCCAAGCCCCACACAGTCATTCACTTGCTCCCCCACCAGAAGGATTGGGCAGAGAATCAGAAGGGTAAAAGCCAGAGAACTCAGGA
This sequence comes from Climacteris rufus, assembly GCA_013398175.1. Lineage (NCBI taxonomy): Eukaryota > Metazoa > Chordata > Aves > Passeriformes > Climacteridae > Climacteris > Climacteris rufus. Next base: position 951,268 of record VZRZ01008256.1, read on the forward strand.
GTTGAGATAAAGAGAGTTTAACATGGAAATCAAAAGCCATGGACACAAGCAAAACAGTGAATGAATTCATTGTTTTGTTTCCCATGAGCAGGCAGGTGTTCAGCCATCTCTAGGAGAGCAGGCCTTCATCATGGGTAACACTGACTTGGGAAGACAAAAGCCATCCACTCCAAATGTAACCCCTCTTCCCCCTTATTCCCCCCAGTTTATATACTGAGCATGATGTCATGGTCTGGAATATCCCTTTGGTCAGTTGGGGTCAGCTATCCTGGCTGTGTCCCCTCCCAGTGTCCCATGCACCCCCAAATTCCTCCCCAGTGTGACAGCACAAAAAGCAGAAAAGGCCTTGGCTCTGTGTAAGCCCTGTTCAGCAACAACAAAAACATCTCTACATTATCAACTCTCTGTTCAGCACAAATCCAAAACACAGCCCCATACCAGCCACAGTGAAGAAAATTAACCCTACCTCAATCAAAACCATCACACACATCTCTGCTTCCATTCCAGGCAAAATCATCAAAAAAAGCTCCAAGAGGCTATGTCAAAAAGTATGGCTTACCAGGACACGTGTTTTAGTTTGGAATACCAGATTAAATTACAGAAGCTGTACTGAAAAACATGGCAACAACACTTCAATTCTCATTATCTGTAAGGAGCCCAAAAGGTTAGAAATGAGATCTAAAGAATACAGCGCATCCATTTTTCTCTCTCAAGGATCATCAAGTTTCAATTAGGATGGACTCATAATTGTAGAGTATTGTGTTACACTTCATGAAACAACTTGCAGTGACCACCAGCAGACTTACAGCTTCAGACATAAAATATCAGGCTTTTTACGAGGACAGTTTCTATGCTTTCTCCGTAAATATGAATTCATAGTGTCTTAAATACTATAATACTACCACTAAAAAAAATCTGAAAAAAAGAAACCCTGTGCATTTAGATAATTATTTCTTGATTAATTTAATGACTGCATGCTTGTCTAACCTAACCAATCAACTGAGACTCTTTGAAGCTCTTTCTGAGGTCTAGTCACCTAGCTAAAGTTGAATGTTAATTCATTTAATTTCCCCATTCACCACCACTTAGGAAAAGTAAATGATTCATGCATTTTATGAGGAAAGGTAGTCAGTATTGCAGTGTAATGGCAAAATCTGTGACAAACTAATGAAGTTTAAAGACTACAAGCAAAATACATGCTACCAGGGAATAAATGCCACCAACCTCACAAGAAGAAATCATGAAGCATACCACAGGAATCAACAGTGATTTTGAATTCAACTCATTTCAGCAAGAATCAAGAGACAAAATCTTGCTGAATTATGTGATTTCTTCAAACCACCTCCTTCTTTGAACACCACAGCAGTGCTATGCACAGTGGCTGTTGGTAGCAGTTTAAGTTTTTTGGGGAAAAAATCCCCAATACCTGTATTTTATTATCAGCATTACAGTTTACACACTACTGAGTATACACTACCCACAGTCTTTGATCTGTGTGCGTATTTAGTCCAGTGATTCGTTTTGACCATGCTGACATCATAGTGAACACAAGCCGTGAGAAGATTTTGACTCTTGGACAGAAGCTAAAGACTGAAGGTATAACTTCAAACAGTGTCACAAAATGTTACTCCAAGGCACCTCATACTTACTTTCCTGAGTTGCTTATAGATGGCCACTTGAAGAATTACTTTTCCAATCCCTCCTATTCTGCATTTCAGCTGTCTCACAAACACAATCTTGTGGGCACTTGACTGTCAATATAACTAGTCTGGTCCTATTTGAAACAGTTTTCTTTCCTCTTACACTCCATCTACTGTATATACTCTCTCATTTCTGATAATTTCATTGACTTTCCTGCCATCTGAGTGTAAGAAGCTTTGACATCCGTGACCCCCTCCCCTCAGGCATCCAAAACAGGACCATATTTGGTATGTACCTAAAGCTCATATTTTTACTGTCAAAACTTCCTGTATACAACTCTGGCTCTCTCTTATTATCTCCATAGAATTCAAACTAACTGCAGTTTCCACACTGCCGTTTTCCCAGTCCCAACTGTTTTAACTGCCACTCCACTTGCATTCACACCATCACTCCCCTTTTCCAGGTATATAAAGATCAAAAGTTGGTCTCTTGTTTTCAAGTCTTCCTAATTCAACATATTTGCTCTCTCCTATTGTCCACTGTGCCAATATATTTAATGATGTCTGTTCCTTACTTGCCCATTTGGCCCACAACTCTTTTCCATGCAGAAACAACAATTTCTTCTTTGCAACCCACCCTCACATTTTTACCACGGGCATAACAAGTAAGCCATATAAGACAACACAGCTGAATCAATTACAGCACTGAAAAGCAGTGTTATAACACTTTCCTGCTGTTGCCCTGAGTTTTGCAGTTCTTGATGTTTTCATTCTTCTGTAACTGTTTCTCATACATTCTCTGTAAACATATCCATGTTTTTGTAACGGTAGTTTATTATTTACATTCCTTTCTCCTGGGCGGAGTGATTTGATGGATATTTCCTTTGACCAGTGTGACTGAGGGGTGGCGAGTTGTCCCTCCAATCCACTGTGCTTTCTAAGACGTATAAAATAAAGTACGGCCCAGTTAGGGGCCAGTAATTGTGATTTGTTCTCTTGTAACAGGTGTCTGTGTCTTTCTTTTCATGTCCTATTGCAACATCCTGTCTTTCTTTTTTATCCATTACCTTTTGCCTTTTTTTGGAGCTCATGAATAGCGAAGAACTGCCTTCTTTTCTAACTTGTCAGAATACAAATTTCTGCTTGTAATTAAATTATAGGTTAAAACACACATTAAATTAAATATCTGGATTGCTTGGATGATCTGCAAGAGAAGAGAAATTTAAATATTTAAGCCTTATTTAATCAGTAAAATGAGGTCTCTAATAAGTCTTACTCTAAGGACAAACTTCATGAATGGAGCCATATGTGCAAGCCATCTGTGCTGCAGAAATTACTAGGCATTCTCAAAAATCAATGAGCCCAACAAGTAAGCAAAGTGTTGTATGTAGGTCCATTCAAGTGCAATGAGTTTCTGTATTAACAGAGATACAACTTTATTTCATATTGTCAGAGAAGCTTTTCCATTGGAGTAGCTCCCCATTTTTTACTAGTCCTTTCACTCTTTAAAATTTTTGTTAGGTCCTAAGATTAAAATGCCCTCCTCAACCACAGCTATATCAATAGCTGTGAACTAGGAGTGATGTCCCTGTAACTCTTTTAGTAAATTTCTTAAAATATACCAACCAGATTCATTTATATTCCTAAAAGTCTCAAATCATCTACAGTGAGAGTTTTGCTATTGATTTTTGTGTGACTGATGTGTAGAAGAAATTGCCTAGAATAAAAATTGAGCATGAGGAGTCAGTGTACCCAGGATTATAAACCTATTTAAGTCACTTGATCACAATGACCTTGCCTACAGTAGGAAAAGTAGTACTGTTAATTCAGTATCAGTGCAAGCATCAGGTCACAGACAAAGCCAAGGTGGCATTGCTACTGAGGGCAAGCTTCTTTGAACTACTTTAAACAAACCCAGCTCTTTCTGCTCTTATCGTCTGTGTTCTTTTTAAGACGTTTACTGTAAACTCCTAACTCCAGCACTGCAGCTGTGCATAGCTGATATGCACAAGCAGTAATGAAATAGCCCAGGATCAGCAGGACATTGCATGTACTTCTTTGTTTTGTAAGGTAAGAAGTGAGGGGTGTGGAACAAACATCACCATCACTTAAAGGAGCAAAATAGCAAACAGAGCAAACAAAGCAATAAAAAGCAGCAATATACTGCTGGTATAAGGCAACACTGAGGTAGAGGCCTTCAGAGTAGAAACTAGGAGAAGGATTGTGTTGTGCAGGTGTGTTTTGGGATCAGTGCTTCCTGAGGCTATTTATTAGCACAGTGTTTCACTTGCTTGAGGCTGTATTTAAAGTCAATATCTAGCCTGTAGGCAGCAAGGACTGGCTCTCCCTACATAACTGAACTTTTTAAAAAGCATATCGGGTTCTTATTAAATTGTTTATAGATCCATATAGGGCTGTGGACTAGGACTCTGTTGGAGATCAAGTACCCAAAAGCAGGAGGCAGCAGCAGAGCAGAGAACAGACCCCTGGCAATTCAGACTCCCTCCTACACTCTGTCCCAGGCACTGGCAAGTGCCTCTCCTCCTCACTGCCCTGAAAGGGAGCAGACAGGCAGAGGCTAGAGATGTCAATCAGGATATCTTAGCCTGCAAGTCAAAGGATTTAAGATGAAAGAACTCTGTAATGATTGTCTATATTATTAATTAAAAGTAACACAGAAGATTACTGTATAGGATCACTCCAGAGATGGAGATCAGCTGAGACTCAAGTATTCCCTTGGCACTGACAAAACAGATGCACAATTGAGCAGAGTCTGTATGACGATGTTTGCAAATGACATAAAACAACCAGTTAATTAAGCTTTCTACTCTGATGCAAACAGAAGTCTATTCAATGACCTAAATGTTGCACTCTTTTTTTGTTCTTTTACTATCTTAGGAATTAGGAGTTGTAACTTCTAGTGTCTTAGGAATTATTCTTTGATGACTTAAACCACATTTTAATGAACTCTGCCTCCCTCCCCAGCCTGCCAGCCCCAGCCAGTATTGCCACAGATCCTCAAATTGATAGATCTTCAAACGACATATAAGGGCTTTCTCCATAAGATGCAGTATTCCAGAAAGTCTCTGACCTATACAGGAGTACTCAGAACTGGTCTACAAAGTACACATATGTGATGCAATGGTTTTCTATGCCATGCTTAAGTACCTACAAAGGCAAATATGTGCACTTTTGGTGGTACATTTTCAAAGCTGCTTACAAAGCATAACTTAGTACAGCTATTTCTCCCTATCAGCACCCTCAAGTTACCTTAAATACTGTTTGCACAATGCAAAGGTATCATAATCAGATATCAAAACCTTCAGTCAAATGTCTTCTTGTCCCTAGCAGCCTCTTGGTGCCTGAGCATCTCAGTGGCATTTTACTGGATGAGGATGCACCTGTCCTACTCATGACAGCCTGACAGTATAGCATCTCATAGGGCATCTGTAGAGCAGACCCAACTTGAGCATACAGACCAAGCACAGCATGTGAGTGGGAAAGTGTTCCAGTCAGCTGAGCTCACCCACTCACCTCCAATCCTATGACTCTAGTCAAACCACCAGTTATTGGAACAAATCTCTGATTTGTGTAAATCAGTTCAAGACAGTGTTCCCATACCAGAGTCTTCCTACAAATGAGCTTAATGAGCTGAAGCTCTTAAGATTTACCTTTACAGGTCCGCATATTACCCCAGTAATTATTTCAGTTATTTTCCACGATCTCACAGAAATGTGAGCAGCATGTTGATCTCCAAGGGCCTGATTCACCTTTTGTTCAATTTCAGTGCAGCCTCTAATTATACCAGAGATCATTTCTATCCACCCCTTTTCTATTTTCCACCTTCCTTCCATTATACATACAGGCATCACAAGGATTTTTTTTATCCTGGTGTGTCTTTGCCATAACTAACCATTATTCACTAGATTGTTTAAATGCACAAGACTGCTTCTCTTGTGTCTTTCCCTTCCTTCCATCAAACTCTTCACTACATAAACACCATTCAGGCCTGAAATTTTCAGATAGAAACATATACCACAGTCCCATCTATAAATACACAGCATAATACACAGGCAAACTGGAAATATTCACAGCTTAGCAGACATCTTTATAAATAACACTTTCACACCCCAAAATAAATGGCATGCTTTCCAAATATTTAGTTATCCAAAAAATAATTTTTATCAAAAAATGAAATTTTTTTTTTGGTGAAGCCATTGTGGCAATCAGCATCCTTCACAGATGACTCTATACTTCATTTAACTGCATATGACTAAAAGGCTTACCCAAATTTTACACTTTTCTCCTATGCTATTGAGCCATATTAATGGTGACCTACACAAGTACACAACTGAGAAGACCACAGAGGAATTACTTTATTACAGCATCATAGAATGGCCTGGGTTGGAAAGAACCTTTAAAGGTGAGCAAGTTCCAACCCCCTGCTGTGGGCAGGAACACGACCCACTACACCAGATTGCTCAGAAGCCCATCCAACCTGGCCTTGAACACTCCTGGATATGGGGCAACCAGAGCTGCTCTGGACAACCTGTGCCAGGGCCTCACCACTTTATTAGTAAAGAACTTCTTCCTAACATATAATCTAAACCTATTCTCTTCAGTTTGAATCCATTTCCCCTTGTCCTGTCACTACATGCCCTTCTAAATAGTCTCCTTCCATGTTTCTTACAGGCTCCCTTCAGATATTCATAGGCCGCAATTAGGTCACGCCACAGTCTTTTCAGCTGCAGGCTGGACAATCCCAATTATCTTAGCCTTTGATATGAGGGCCTTTTCCCTCTTCTATCCTTCAAGAAAAATAAACCAAGAGACCCAGTAGCATGTGGGGTGGTAACAGCATAGAATTGAAATAAGTGTCCAAGTCCTGAAACTATGAACATTTAGGTAATTGACATTCAGCCAAGATCAGAACACACATGCATGCCAGATCTTTTATTTCAGCATGTAAGTAAACTGAAATGAAATAAATGAATGTTCCTGAAGTTTGACAAGTCTAAAGTAAGCAAAGCTTAGCAGGTAGAATTTAGAGGGGGTGTTGGAAGGTAACTGTAGGAAAGCATGTTAAATTTCAACAGAAAGCAAAGGTTTTAAGGTGATAGTTACTGAACTGCACATACCTCAAGGAGCCTAGGAATTGAAATTCTTCAGGAAAAAGAGGCACTTTGGCCCTCTGAATACAGTGTGTGTCTTTGATACACAAGTAAAGAATATTTTATATTCTTATGCACTCCCCCACCATTTTTTCTTTGTTTCAATATAAGTAAAAAATGGAGAAACAAAGAACAAAGTAAAAATATTACTTCAAACCAATTCAGAGAAACCTGGAAAGCTGTCAGGAATAAGAGTCTAGGGGCTTAGAGAAGCACTGAAGTGGGACAGGGGAATGGGGAGAGTAGAGATACAAGCAACTAACTTTCCTTTAATTCCTGTGTTGCAGTGACCTTGTGAATGTTACAAAATCTTTTATGCACAGTCTCAAACAGACTTTTTGTCTCATGATTTTTCTTTTCACCTGAGCACCGCTCACTTTTAACAGGGAGGAGAGACTTGGGGTTTGATAAATGGAGATCTGAATTTAGCTTGCCATACACCAAAACCAATTAAATCAGGTTGAGTAGCTCAAGAGACATTTTTAGTTTTCTGCTGAATAATCAGAAAGCATTAATAGTACTTTGAACAGAAAATATGGAAAAAGTGTGCTCAAGGGAAAGAGAAAATTTTGAATTGATAGAAATTTAAATGAAGTGAGTGGTTTCAAGTAACTAGGAAAAAAAACTAAATCACAATGCAGTAACTCTCTGACAGTGCCAGCCTGTGTATAGGGGACCTGATTCCAAAACAGCATTTCATAAATGAGAAAACAAATATAAACTTTAACAGAATTAGAAGCTAGGATAAGAATGCACATTTGCAGATAGATATCATGGGGATCCTGAATGTTAAGTTCTCTGAAGCAGAGAATTTTCTTTAGCTCTATGTGTATCCAACGAGTCCTTAAATCCACCTGCTGGACACACATAAATAACTAATAATTGATGAATAAATAAATTATTCCATAATGCAACATGCTTTCTTGAAGCCAGTTATACATACAAACCTTGGAATACAAGTTTAGACTTGTAATAGCTTGAAGAAACAATACTTTTTCTCTATTCAAAGCACAGCATTACAATATCTAGTGTGCTGCAAGAAAATGAAACCAGCTCCCAAAAGCAGAGCATGTGAGAGTGAAGAAGGAACAAGGTACTGGTATGCACTATTTCATCTGAGAAGTTTAATGACACACTAAAGTGAGAAGATAAAGGGATAAGAATAAAGTTTCAAAAAGCAGACAACGGAAAGGAAATACATAAATCTTCTATGTACTAGAAGTTAAATAGGACAGTGAAATATTTTTGTTCCTTCAGTGCAGAGTTTTTGACCACAACTGTGCATTTCATGACAAAAGGCATGTTTCAGATGGTGCCATGTGCTGCTTAAGAGGTGGAAGTTTATGAAAGCAACACCATGCTGCAGGAGAAGATCAGAAGCTTTCCTCTGTCTCTTCAGAGGAAAGTAGCCTTAGACAATTCTAGGACAACTTACACTTCATAACAAACATCATAAAATGTTTTCAGATGAGCTATGAATACTACAGGACAGATCATACCACTAAGAAAAGAGCAGGTCTGGGGAGTTCATTAGAGATTGGCTATGCTCTAAGTTACAGGACAGTTTTCACTAACATAACCAAAAATTAATTGATACTTGCTATCATTGTAGCCACAATAGCAGAAAGCTAACAAACCTGCTTCTATTTTTCAAGTATATTTTGCAGCCTGCACTGTTCTCCCCTGTACTTAATTTAAGAAATAAATCACTGCCTAGTACGAGCTTGGTACTCCCATGTAAACGTCAGTCATAAAGCACGTATTTGCTACAAGTAGTTATATCCAACCACTCCTGGCATTCCTTCAGAGCATATACACACTGCATGGGTTTTGTGCATTTGAAGTAGCAAAGGGAGAAACTTCTTTATAAGTAAACTTTGTACAGAAAACTTGTTGAAGAAGTCTGAAACTGGCAGCAATCTTAAAAAGGCAACTTTACCAAAAAAAGTCAATAAAGTCTATAAGGAAAAAATTAAGTATTTGACTCGGTATACTGTATTTACTGAAAGTTTAATTTTTAAAACAATCCAAGTCTACTCCTAGTTGAAGTCAATACCACTTCATAGATTATTTGATAGTTGTGTCAGTATATAGGCAGAAAATGTTTTGCATAAGGTTATTAATTGTAACTTCAAAAATTTTCAACATTCATAAACACTTAAAACACCTTCTTCAAAACACGTGTGATGTATCTGAATAAGGCTTTTTTTAACTGGACTGTAATTTTAAATTAACAGCATTACTTTTTTTCTTTTGCTCCTTGTTTTTTATTATGCCTATTTCACTTCCAGTTTTATCCATAGAAGAGGTAGAACTAAATATCTCCTTTATTTTCTGGATAGCAGAGTTGAAATATAATGATGTATAGAGGATGCAAATATTTCCAAGTTATGTCCAAATGAAGACTCAGGAAAAACATATTCCTCTTCTTAATGACCTAATAGTTCTTTAGCTCTTCCAAGCTGAATATTTTTTGCTTAAGAACTAGTTCTCTTATCTAGTAAATGCCCCTCTATAAATTCAAGCATTATCAGTACAGTGATAATAAGGAAGCCTATTCGAAATTAAATGAAAAGGTTCTATATGTTCTTGATGTGTTGAAAAGACATATCTTCTAAACAATATTGAGGCCAAGAAAAAAAGCTTCTCACTCTATAATACAGCATTTTAGATGTCTATTCCTAACTAGTTTAATTATTCCATCAATATCTTGGTTGTTAACATTTTCAAACACATTCTTTTCTGTATTTTAAATTCATGAAAGGAGTTAACTACTGATTGCAACAGCTTATTTCATGCTACAGCCCTTTAAAAGAACCTCAATAAAAACAATCTATCCGGGCTCACTGTGTAAGTGCAGCAGGAAAATCTCACAGCTTCCCTCCACGTATGTCATACGATGCAATAAAAAATATCCTGAATGGTCTCAAAATTCACTGCTTATTTATGCCAAATGCCAGCTCAGAGAAACAGCTGGATTCTGTCTCTCAGGCTGCACAGATCCCCTTGTCATTAACTCCAGGCACCTTTGCTTTTCCTGTCCCTGCTTTGTTGTACCTTATGCTCCTTTCGGGATCTCTTCCTTGCTCTCTACTCACATGCTTACGGGACACCACAATAAAGGAAAGCACTCTTATCCTTCCTGGGGACATTTTGTGGAGAAAACAAGGAGCCCCATACAGGAACAATTTTTGTTTTCTTGCCAGACTCCATGAACAAGACATTGGGTTCTTAAAAAAAAACCTAAAAAAATAAATTAAATAAAAAAAAAGCAGCCCCTCCTGATTTCCCTAATATGTGGTGTCTCCTAGATCATTCCAGCCTATTTCTGGATTTATAGGACTCCTAATATGACACTGTTTCTACAGCCAAGAAGAAATGGTAAAACTTCTTGTACATTTCTTCTAAGAGTCCTTTCCATTATCTCCAGAAAGTAAAGGAAATATAAAAGTGTCATGAGTCAAAATAATTCCTGTCAAGACTTTCTGCTATTTTTCACTGAACTGTGTCTCTCTGCCTGACTGACACAGTTTCTTTCCTCTTTCAGCCTCTGCATGATGGAGAGGACTTCTTAACATTCCCAGGAGCTGTTTAAACTATTATGGTTAAGTGCTATTGCTGACTGACTGTGAAGTTCATTTCAAGAGTTGGAAGCATAATTATTACTACTCCATTTAGACTGGACTGTCATTTCAACTACTCTCATAGGTGCTTTATGACTATCCAACTTCACAATAGCCAGAAAAGGCAGTCCTTTTTCAGATTACCTGTTTGCATCTAGAAGCTGCACTTATAATTGCAGAGGACTGTGGTAATACTTTTTCAAATAGAAAATTTCAAAACAGAATTATGTCAGTTCTTAGTTTGAAAGCGTATTTCAGAAGTAGCTTGATTTGAGACATTAGAAGTCCTGTTGATAGTATCAATGTTTTTTTTTTTCCAAACTGAATAAAATATCTCTGTAGACACACACATTTGGGTTTTTTCTCACAGAAGAAACAGAAAAACATCTTTACAAATTATATTTAATCGATGACAAAAATTTTCATATTTGTCAATTATAAACTCATTTTTCCATACACTTAATCACAACTAAGGTTTTGCAATACAGTGATGTAGAAACAGAATTTCTCCAATTTCTAAGATACAACTTACATGAAGATTAATTTAAAAAAAAAAAGGAATTATGCAAGCAGAATATCAGGAACATGCTACACAGAGGTGCATGGTCCTCTAATCCAGATTCAATAAAGATGCAGAGAGTATAATATATTACCAAGAACAAGAATAAACAACACGTTTTCTCACTTGGATACCATCACAGGAAATAGCATCGTGCTAAAGTTGTCATTAACATAAATAATTATCTGAGTTTTAAAAAGTGTCTCCTCATTTACCAGTTAACAGTATTTTTTATTGCTTTATATATGTTTACATGTTGCAACAGTAAAATACTCTACCATTTTCCTGCTTTCTAGCTGTTTTGACAGATATCATTTGCAAGAATTATGTATTTGGCAAATACCAGGCTAAGCATTATAATTTCCTGCTTGTGTGTAATACAGATTGATTATTCCCAAATACATTTGACATTTTAAAATAAGTATTTACTGCAAGTAGCAAAGAAACAAGAGGGAATACTCCAGATCTCCCTTTAAATCCAAGCTCAGGCATTCATTCAATGTGTGACCTCAGGCAACAGATTTGACCTCTTTCTAGTTCAGTCAATTCAGCTGGCTAAGAGCAGGAAATCACTGAAAACCAGATGCTGCATCTAAAAGCAGACTTTCCCCGGGTAAATAAATTACAAGAGAGCCACCGGGATGGAGGAATATAGTGTTTCTTATTGTAAGAGTTAGGAAGGCATATGGATGTAAACTGGAAGTAAGCCAGAGGTCTTTTAGCCTTGAGCTTTACTTTGATATCTGAAAAATAGCATTTTTAATGCTGTACAGGTACGAAGATTTTTATGCTATAACTAGACTGCAAGATTAGACTATCTTTATTCAAATGTATTCAGATCATGGAATCAAGATGGCGCCTTTTTTTTTTTTTTTTGCCAAAATTACTGCTCACAGACATCTGAAGCATTAACACCAATGTCTGATCACATCTGCATAATGTAAGACAATGGCCAAGATTCAGATTTATAAGGACTTTGAGAACTACTGTAAATGAAGTCTGTGGTAATTTTGGAATACTAAGAGAGTCTGGGTCTCTTTTTCCTGTGAGGGGGAAAATACATCTTCCCAGCATTTCTTCCTTTTTTCCTCGATCCAGCTCACGTCAAACCACTTTAGAGTATGGTTGTGGCTGCCAGAGTTATGAGCACAAAGTTCACATAGGTTTCAGAACGGAAGGAATGTATCACACCCTGTCCCACCAACATAAAATGGAAAAGAAAGGGTAAAGGTGGAAAGGTTTATATTTGGTTCACTTTTCCTACATCTAGTAGAATGGTTGCTATTGCTCATCCAAACTTCTAAACCTTTAGGACAAACCACTAATGCACCTACACAGTCAACTTTTGATCTGAATATTGGACAAATGTAATTGAAAATATTAATGGAGATGACATAATCCTGCATCTTGGTTAGAACACTAATAAACAGGCTGAAGTAAAGAAAAATCTGATTTGTTAAGTGTGGCTTTTAGCAGGTATTAAAATGTACAGGAAAGCTTAACAAAATGTTCAGTAACTGACAGTAGAGGAGGTTCTGTCTACTGTAATAATGTAGCAGGACATGGAAACTTCTCGACCCTCTTGACAACTATTTACACCACATTTGTCACAAAGATCAAACCACATTTACCAAAACCTGAAACAATTTATATCTACCAGCAGCCTGGATATCAAGAACTTAAAAACTTGTTTATAGTCTTTAACTTTTACAGGAATGTAAGTAGAACATTATTCCATTCTAAGCATTATACATAACCCTATAAACACTTTAATGTGTTATTGGTTGGTTTCTCTGTCATTAAGCTGTTCTGAAAAAAGTAATAACTTAAAAGCCCACAGCTATCAAGTAGGCATGCAATTTTTCCACAGGAGTCATGAAAAAGAAAGTAAGCCCGAACAGTCAGGCTCTGTTACATCTGTTTTCTCCACATAAGTCTCTTGTCCAAAAACTATATACCCATAGGAATTATCTTTTGTCTTTATGATCCAATGTCTTTGTAATTGTATTGTAGTTCAAATGCAAACACGTCTGTGCATGTCTGTGTGTGTACACATGCGTGCAAGCAAACTTTTTTAAGTAAGAGAAGAAAAAATATTGCAGTAAAGATAATACACTCAGACTGAGATCTGGGTGCAATATTGATTCTGATCCAAATTTTTTAGGCCAACACCAAGCACATTCTCTGGTTTTGATTAATACCTTACAATAAATTTCTGCTAAGTACTGTTATAACCCTGCCTGGAATTCTAAATTCTCTATCAGGTATTTTCTCTCTGCCACTGCATGTATAAGGAAGAAGCACAGAAGAATACAGACCTCATTTGAAACTGCTGATACAAGGGCTACCATAAAATACTTCTGATCAATGTCGACTGGTAGAGAAAGCACAATCAAAAAAGTTTCAGAAAAAAAAATTATCTCTTGTTTAGCAGGGAAAAAAAATGGAGGAGAAAAAATGGAGTTTGCTTCTTATTGTAAACACATACAAAACAATAGAACTTTTCCTGTAATCAAGACTGCAGATAATACAAACCATTATCTTTCCATACTAGATAATTCAGTAATGCCATTAACTGCTTAGTTTTCCATTTAAATATCAGTCCTTGCAAAGAAGGTCAATACAAGCTTTTAACATAACACTAGAAATAAATGACAAATTTAATTTAGGCTTGCAGCATCCCACTTTCTGGAAGCACTTGATTTCCTGATCTCAATTAAGAAAAGGCAGCATGTCAATGAAATTAGTGTTTTTACTATATAACCCTTCGCAGCAAAGTCCAGAAATCAATTAGGCACCATGAAGATGAATTTTTGCAGCAATTCTGTGTAAGCATTAAGGACACTAAAAGCTCATGTAAGACATTCAGGCTTCCTATACAGGTAACAGAAACAGGGATCCTAAAACAGAATTCCAATAGTCAGTAAAAAAAAGCTTAACTAAAAGAAAAAATAGAAGGTAATACCATCTTTATTCTCTTATTTATCTTGGTTTGGTGCACTATTTCTGCCTTACCACCCAGTTCCTGCCTCCTCTCAGAGTGCCCAGCCTCATGTTTGCTTCCATCTCCTACACTTGTTCATTCAGGAATTAAGCAAAGGGATATCATACATGATTTTAGAAATGAGGGCAGCTCCTTTCTTTTCTGTACTGAGATCAAAACTTTGTTTTGGTTAAAACCCATACTTATCCTTCCCCAGCAGAGCACTGTTCTTGCTAGGTTAGGAGCTTTTCTGGAACTATGAAACCTCACTAAATCTTTGATGTGAATAAGCCTGCATAAGCTTTGTATAGCTGAAATATATGGGAGTGGTATTGCTTTTGTCTGGTAAAATGTAAAATGAGTTAATGAATGAGGAGGTGTTAATTCATTCTTCAGGAATTAATTTTTTCTTTTCCTTAATTTTGCGGCTATATTGTCACAACTTATGTCTGTTCGTGTATTTAATAAACCTAAAAGCACAATGACAAAATAAGAAACTAACAGTTACAAAGAATAAAGAATAAGCAACCACAACTTGATGAGGACTGTAAACAATACAAGCTTTAACTTTTATTAAAATTTTCCAGTCTTTTTGAGATTTCCAAGAAAGTGAAGCTTTCTTAACAAAAATAACTTTTTTTTTTTTTTTAATAAACAAATTATCAGTGAACCTCCTATTCAGACTTTGTGCTTTCAAGGTTAGTAACCAAGTTTAGGGTTTCCAGCATTACACTTTGCAAGGTAGGTACATACATTTCACCATTTCTTCCTAAATAAACATGTTTTTTTTAGTTTACTAGCACACAAGAAAAAAAAATTAGATACAATTCCCATTCTTTCTCTTTTCCCTTATGCCTTCAAATCAATCATGAGAGAACCTTGTTCAAAGGGAAGCCACTGACTGAAGTCTATCCAAGGTTGTACTGCCAGACACATTTGAAAAGATGTCAGTAAGAACTCTAAATTGTCACTGAAGAATAATGATTGCTGGTACTTTTAAGCCCTGCAAGGTCTTTGAAACAGCTCTGCAATTTAGTGAATGGGATAAGATGTGCTGGCTTTCAATTACCACAGAACAAGTAGAAGAACTTCCATTGTGAGATCTAAGTCCTAACTGCTTCTGCAGAAAGAAAAAGAACTGAAACAGGTATGTGTAAATAGTCAGAATGTGACAGCAGGGTCCTGTGAGCACATAGGTAGCAGTGATGTACAAGCAACAGTCTCATGACTGTGGAAAGAATGCAACAGGCCAAAAATCAAAAGCAGTATTTTTTGAATGCCAATAGGTTTGTGTCAAATTTAGGCCATATGCTAGTCATAAAGATCTATACTCAAAAGAGATTTTACAAAAGAAGGTTGAACAGAGGGAGGGAAAAATTAAAGTGACAATTATACAAACAGAGGTTCTAAATGAAAACTGTGCTGTTTCACATTCCCAAAGAAAAAAAATCAAAGCCTTATTGAACAAATGTATAATAGCAATAACAATCACAATTAACAACAGCAAGAAAAATCACAGTGACTTAAGGATACTGCATGGTTTCAGAAAATTATTTCAAATCACATTCAAGCAATGAGTTAAGACTGGACAATAACTGACCATTAAAAGTAACCTCCAAATTGTTTCAATTACTTCCTAATGTCAACAAAATTCTAATCGAACTATGTAAAATGACATTGCTTTAACACCCAGTTAACAGCTTGCATCAACAGCCATAAATTTTGCACTATCTTTGCATCAGATAATTAGTGGCAACTGTAAGACCTATATCAAGCTGCACTTTAAGGCTGGCTTAAAACTATTTCATATTAAGTAATGTGGTCAATTCACACAGCAAGTCATTTTGCAAGATAAGAAATGAAATCACTAAATATTTCTATTTAATATAACAAGCTGAAAGACTGATAAAACAAAGGACTCATCTACAAAAATATTCAACAGTATTATCCAGACTGTTCTGTACATCTGAAGAAGATCTAGATGCCACATTTGCACACTCTAGTGAATTTTAAGACCTGTGGCTGGAAGAGCTTGGAAATCATTCAATTTACATATAGATTACTAAGAAAAGTCCAAATTCCCAACATATAGAAAGTAGTTATTGTCCATGACATCCAGACAGGCACAAATCTGTTCCCCACAAATTATACATCATGGCAATTGCTGAAGAGTAGAGCTCTTACCCACTTCAAGTTTATTTAAAAATTTTGCAATAAATATTTGCAAATAAGACAAAGCATCAAGTCTTGATAGCTGACAGAAGAGAATGGATATCCCCATTGCTTGCCGTGTCACTTCAGCTAATGGTTGAACAGAGGCACCATCCTAGTTATATATCTCAGAAATGGAAACATTTATTCCTATGCTATCACACTTTGCAAGTGCATTGCTGAAATCAAATATCTTTGAAAGCATGCAAACTTGCTTTCATGCACATATGAACTTTGGAAGAAAGAGCACCTACCTCTGAGTTCCTTCCTCAATGCACATACTTTTAAAAATTCTTAGTGATGGGAATAGTAGATCTTCTTTCCTCTGCATAATAGAGGAAGAAATGGCAACTTTTTCAATACCACCAGCTGGGTAGAGATCCAACCATCAATTCATAACAACAATAACTGTTTTAAACAATCAAATTAACTTTTCTGATTTAATAGCTAATTTTCATATTTTCATTTTCCATCCACCACTAATAATCATACTGCCTTTAGGGGCTTGAAGTATTAGATCATCTTGTACCTGGGTCTTATGGTCAAAATTTCCTATCTGCCCACTCTGAATCCTCATATGTAAGAATGAAATTATAAGGCTAAAACACAATTCAGACCCTGACTGAACTCATTTTGGACACAGTTTCAACTGTCTTCAAAATGTTGTGGGTATCTTCTTCCCGACATTCACCATACCATCAAATGTTAGCAACTTGTTCTTTTTAAAGACATTGAACAGACCATTTATAACCACTGGATTTAGGTGGGGTTTTTTGAGAACTGATGTTAGAAGTCTTATAGAAAGATCCATATGACAAAAAGAAGCAACTATTTCCATCATGCAGGCAACAGAAACAACAGACAAAATCACTCTCATGCATCAGGGCTCTCAGACCTCACAGAATTAACTCAGTTATTACAAAACCAGGAGCCTGACCCCCAATGTTTCTGTTAATGCTCTCTAATCTACTTATTCATTTTAAGGTTTCAGTAGTTATAAAATCCAATTCAGATGTCCTAGTTTGCTTTTTATGCTTATTCTAGTTAGGACTCCAGGTAAAGCAGCATCCTTGTTTCCAGTGAGAATGCTGAAGTCAGAGGCATAAGAGGAATCCCTCTCATTTACTATGTATTAGTGCTAATACATTTTTCAACATTAATCCTTTGAGCAAATGACACATTGATAGTCTGGACACTAATAGGATACATTAATTGCAAGTAGTATAAGAAAAGAGGATTACTAAAATGCATAGTGGAAACAGAAAATGAGATTTTTAAAAACATGTTGGTTAAAGTTCTTCAAGCTATTAAAAAAATACAAGATGATTAGTCAAGGAGAAACTAGAAAGCCCATAAATGAAAAATGCTGAGGGTCAAGGAGAATTTGGGAGAAGGGATTTATGGCTAAAAGTGGAAGAGAATAAAGCTAGAAACTAAGCCGAAACTGAAAGGGAGAGGGGAGGGGGAAACAGATGGTATTTCTAATACTACAAAACTTTATTCTTCAGAGGTGAGGGGAACAAAGCTAATGCCCAGATATTGCAGATGTTTAAGCACATGAATGATTGCACTAACTTTAGCAGTCACGTGGTAGTAGCTAAATACTTAATTTCTTAAAAATATAGCCAAACAGACCAGTTGTAAAGGAGACACCATCATCTTCATCAGACAGCGAGAAAAAGACTGACTAGTCTTTGCACCATAAGAAGATTACTGCAATCTGTGTATGCACAACCAAGGGAATCAAGTCAGAGTGGTGAGGCAACATTGACAGTGCGACCAGTACCAGCATAATGTATCTTACAGTGTTAAAATCCATAAGAAACTTTTCATAGATGATCCACAAGGAACAATTCTACTACCAGAAAGCAGACATTACAGAACATTAGCAAGAGATACTAGAAGAACAATCAAAAATCTAGTTAAGGAAAAAGTATGTAAAAAGTGGAAGGAAACTTTGACAGTGAACTATACGACACAGAAAAAAGTATCATTAGACCCAGTAATCCAGATATTTTTAGAGCAAAGACTTTTAGGATGGTTTCCTAAACAAACCATTGATTTTCTGTCATTGGCTATTCTAAAGTTAATACTGGGCATTTCTGTAAGTAATATTACCAAGGACACACCGGAGGAATGCAACTTCTGTGTATCCTATTAGGAAGTCAGACTAATCATTCTTTTTCCACAATCTATTCAGGAGAAAATGATCCTGGGTACATCAATACCCAAGGTGAAGAATGAGAAACACACATGACTCATTTAATTTTTAGTAATTACAATCCGTGAACTGCCCCAAGAACTTCTATTATTTGGTAGTTCTTGGTATTGCACTTATAGCTGACAACACAATCCTTCCAACCAAAAAAAGTAGTCTTGGAAGTTTGTGTATCACAGCTGATATAAGAACACATACTATACATAGAATTGCACCTAGTAGCACAGGAAAGCACAGAGAGCATTTGGTCTCACTGGTCTTCCGTTCCTAACTATATACTGCAATGAGAAACAGCAAGGGTAGAAAGCACCTGGAGATGAGGACATGCTCACAGGACTGTGATAACACATACTCTGGTGCCACAGTATTGAAAATTCGTGCAAGAATTTGCTGATAAAAAGTGTGTATAAGTGTGTACACAATACACAGGAACCTCAGGAGAGTCATTAAAACACTACCCAGTTTCTTCTGCCTCAACAGCTTTGTGAACCAAGGAAGACAGCAGCACTGAGAGGAATGTTTCTAATGCACAAACCAAAATGATCGAACTTAGAGCCTTCAACACTATTTTCTCCCAAAAGTCATCAACCGAAACATCATTCTGCATGCCGTAGTCACACTCCAGAGCACATTATTTAGCTTTGAGTGTACTTGTGTCAGAGGGACATTTCATTGCTCATCAAAATTTCCCATCATCCACAGTGTAACTGAGCTGTACCCAGATGCACACTGCAGCCTACAGAGTAACAACCTAGACTGTCCAGTTCACAGTAGGACTGATTATCTGTCTGAACAACAAATGCACTTGTTCATTCTCACTTGTTAATCCACACTTTCTTACTTGTTAATCCATGGCTGTCAGAGGAAAATTATGCCAGGGAAAGTCCTGCCTGCAATGACTAGCAGGATTAACACAACAAAAGCAAACATACATAATCATTGCAGTGTAGACCTACTGAGCTGAAAACCTGGAAAAACAAACCATGTTTTCATGCCTCCAAAACAGCTCTCAGAGATCAGTTAAAATTTCACTTTAGAGTCAGAAGGAAGAATTTCTATATATGTTGTATGACATGAAGAAAATTGCTTACTGCAGAGTTTCTACCAGACTTCTGGCAACATCTACCACCAAACCACAAAGATAATTCAAGAAATTGAATATTTTTTACATGGTTTTTTTTAAGTTCTTCATCTATGCCAAGCAAAATTCTTTTTTTCAAATCTCCATGGTTATCAGCCTCCATTTCCATTTCTGTAGAAGTTGAATGGAGCTTTATTATTTAGGAAGAAGTTTTGCATTAGTTATATTGGAACAATTCTAGGAAGGATTTTATTACCTTGTATTGAAGAACTTAGATGACACTCCTTAAAAAGGGGTTTAGATTTAATTCTATTACAGCAAGTATAGAAGCTGGGGAGCAGGGAGGGAGGGTTTGGAGAAAAAAACATGTGAAGTTCCTTTGGGTTTTTTTCCATAAGTTGATTGTAATACCTGAGACAGGAGGTAGGCAGTACGGGAGTTAATGATGAAAGCCCTATGGAAATCAGTGAAGCACTTTGCTTTGTACCATCTGAGAGTCTAACTTCTCTACTGTAGCTTGTAGAAGATAGATCAAGTCTGCCCTGCAATGTACGCAAACACTTCTCAGCAGCTAAATGGTATTTTAAAACACTCCATTAAATTGAGATTTTACTACCTCAAAACAAAAAAAAATCTGTAAGAGACTAAAATGAGTGTAACATTTTCCTAATCTGAACAGACGCAGTGAAAAACAAGCAAGACAGATGTTTGCAGGGGAATCCCCTAAGCTACCTCAGACATTATTCTAACTGAACTGCAAACATTCAGTTGTAGAAAACCTGCTCCAGGTTGTATAATTTAAACAATATGATATGTGAAGCAATAGAGATGAGCAGGCAATCACTTGGCAGAGGCTTTATCCTCTTTATGGGTTTCAGTACTTTCGCACATTCCAGGCAAGAAGTCTACAAATCCTGGCTGCTTTATCCCAGGACATGAAAACTGTTAATCCGGACCTACCAGTGGACCTATCAGTGCAACTAAAAGCTGTGTCTGTATATCCTGTCACAACATTTTCTGATGACTTACGGACGTTTCTCACATAGCACTTCTTTGACATACTCTGCTACACATATCTCTACTTTTTCTATCAGTAATTTACTTTCTATTAAATAAGAAAAATTACCCTCGCCATTTCCTTGTTCTATCTCATGGATCATCTAGAGGGTTCACTGAAGAACACAGAAAAAAAATGCCACAGAGAAAAGTCTTTGTCACGAAATTAAAGCTTGTGTAGAAAGCACAGTATTTTATAGGACTTAATTATTTTTATTTACAGAGCAAATTTAAGCAACTAGATGGAACCTGAAGTTATTCCTCTTCACTTTTTCTAATGCAGAAAACAAATTCCCAGTTCAAGCATTGTATCTGCTGTTTTAATGACAGAATATAGCTATTTGTAGAAAAGCTGAAGTATCATAATACAGATTTGTGCAGTAATAAGGTATATAAAGCAAATGTTATGAGTACCACACACTAATTTAATTACTAGATACACTTGAAACCCCAATATCTGGGAAGCCAGAACTAGTATATAGAAAACACAGCATCCTTAGTCCTCAATCCTATAAGACTTCCACAGTTTGACCTGCATCCCACAGATTAATTTGCAGCACAAGCAGTTTATTGCATAATATGCTGGTAAGAACTATGTTATTGAGAAGGTCTAATGGAATCAAAGGCACCAGCTGCTCTGACAATTTTGGTAGCAGTCTTAAAAATAAAAAACTTTCAATTATATTTAAAATTTCATATTTCCCTATAAAATATAACTGTTCGTCTAAAAACAATTTCAGATTTACTGAGGGTAATTGAAAAAGTAAACACTACAAAGAGAAAGTACAGGGCAGGGCCTGGCCTTTCTTGCTCTCTCAGTGCAGGCTTTTATGCCTGTTAGAAAAAGTAAGTAGGCTTTATAAATGAAAGTGGAATACTCCCACTCCCCCCCCCCCGAAAGATAAAACAATTATTTCAGCCAAAAAATTAGAAAGCTCGAAGAATCTGCAATGCTCTCACTTCAACTGAAATCCTCATATCTAAGATGCATTGTGAAAGAAGATCACACTCAGGCTAGTTAAATAATAGCCACAAGTTAAATTTCTCCATTCATTTTAGACTTAAATTCTGGTGCACTGATACTCTTTGTGGCCTCTCTAAAAGATTCAGAATTAACAAACTCATTGTGGGCATCATTTTACCTGGGTTTAAAGAATGTCATGGTTACAGAGAAAGTTGTATATTTGAACTCCCATCTGTGACAAGCCTGAGATTCTGTGCTCTCATTTTTACAGAACTAAATAGGGCTTCTCCTGGCAGAGGATTAATGAATTACAATTATCTCTTTTATTAAATTCCACATGCAAGGCAATTTCAACCAGTGTTTATAGAATCACAGGTGAACATTCAGGTAAGAATTACAATGCAAGTGACACAGTAACTCACATCTCTTCAAAAACAAATGGTTATATTTCCCCATTAAATAAGAGTTATCAGGACTGCTTGAAAAATTTGCTCACACTTTTTATCCCCATGAACTCCAGTAACTTCCATCATTTAAAAGGAGAAGCAGCATAATTTGATACCCATGTAATTATTCTCTCTCCCTCAGGTGGTCTTCACTTGCTTGCCTGCCTACCTGCACTCACTCAGAGACTTTTATGTGAAGATAAGGATCCTCTTTGATCTCCAGCTACCTCCTTGGGGGTCTAAGACATTCTTTTCTCTATGGAACTACCCTGGTAATTTTGTTCCTATTGATGCTACAACTACAACCTCCTCAAGAAACTTTATCTTTGTCATTTTTTTTCTTACTCAAAATTTGCACTGGGCTATAATAATTTTATTATTTCAAGGTTACAGAAAATAAATTCATATTAAAGTTATGACAATGAACAGTGATGTATTTGTATACAGCAATATTACTTCAGACAGTGGTATCTTACGAGTGTGAGTCTTAATAGAAGCAAAAGAGATAGTATACATAGTGTGAGAATGTGTGCCTACCTTTTGGTTCTCAGATACCTGCATGCTCAGTGTCTTACTGAGTTTCCTAAAAGAGGCAATATTCAACTTCATTATTTAATTCTCCAGATTATTAAAATTTTCCCAAATGTTTTGTTTTTATGAGTTTTTTGGCATGAGAGAGAATAACATTGAGGAGAACATTTTCACTGTGAGTCCTTTGCTCAGTTCTAGATCCAAGAAAAATTCCATTTAGCACATACCTAATTATTTTCAAACAATTTGGTGCATTTCAAATTTTTTCCTTCCAAGTCTATATCTGCAATAATTGGTGTTCTATCACAGACTGAAAGCATAACACTAAACAAAGATGAAAGTAGCCTGACACCTGCAGCACAAAGACCTAATTAGGAACCTCTAAGTTTACTTTAAAACATATAATTCATGCAGAAATGTATGAACCAGACAGTATCTTCATAATATCCTCACAACACTTTCAAAGTCAATTACTTTCACATTTATTTCAGATCATTCAAGAGATATTATATTCTATTTTCAGGACCACAGTTCCGTTTAATAAATCATTAACAGATCCTTGGAACTGATGCCTGGCAAGACTTGCTCAACTGTGGGGTTTTTTAGTTCTTGTAAATAATTGCTGTTCCTATTAAATTCAAACACCACAATCTTATTTTCAATCATCTCCAAATAATTAAACAATATCAAGAACTTGCCAGCTGTATACCTGCTGATTTTAAAATGTTATGCTTATTTTAATCTTTTCATAAAACCTTTTCTACAGTTCTCTAAACAGCCACTTACACTGGTACTACCTGGTCAGTGACATCAGCACACTGGGACTAACTTGGGGTTTCTTTCCTAATGTGTTCTTGAAAAATCCAAAGGAACTCCATAGAGCACAATAGAAATTACTTACATTATGTTGGCAAGAAGGAGGATTCCACTATGGCCCTAAGAAAATATTTTGTAGGACTAAATAAAAATTTCTGTAAATCTCCAAAGAGTGGCCTGCTATACTGCAAAAAGCCTACTCAGCTATATAAAAAGAAAACACCAGACTTAAATCTATTTAAAACATGATCTAACCTTGTTAGGCTCAACAAGGCTAACTCTTGGTCTTTGCACAAATATTTACATTTTCTAGTCCTAAAGATATTTCTTTTCCCTGTCGCAGCACAAAACTCTTAAAGAAAAGCTCACAATGTTCAATCAAAATGGTGCAATCACCAAAGTGAGCTACCACAGCATCCTATCCTACTCTGTCCTGCCCTTTCCCATTCAGTATAGTTAGACTATCCTACCTTGTTTCACACCAGTATCACTCTGGTTTTGTCACCTCTAGAACAGCAGGACTGCCACAGCATAAGAAGTGACATTGACTACATCATATTTGACATCAATTAAAGTAAAAAGAAAAAAACCTGTAATAGTTTCCTTTTAAATACTCATTCCTCCTCCTATAGTCCCACAAAAATTTGGTTGGGAGAGAAAAGGTTAGTCAACAGGGAGACTCTTTTTAAGAAGACAGATTCATCTTTTAGATCCCTAAATCTGAAATAGTTTTAGAAAGCACTTGTAACTGTTAATGATAAGGGGTTTTGACATCATTGGCCCACTCTTCCCATAGGACAGAAACAATTTTGAACAGTACATCAAGATCCTCTACTACTTAAACCTATCTCAGATAACAGGATATTGTGACTTTAAAGGGAGATATCGTCAAGCAACACAGGAACATGGCAAGATTTAATTATGCCCTTATGAGATTTTAAATGTATTAAATGGGTTATATAGGCTGGATCCAAAGATTACAGTATTCTATGAAAATACTCCTATTGACACAAAAGGTGGTATGAAGCAATTATTCAGTTGAAATTCTTTTTCTATTTGCAAAGCCATTCAGCAGATCTGTCACTTGCAAACTGTCAGCTCACTGTGCACAGAGCAGGAGTTCAGAATTAATATATTTTTTTAAAATTGCATAGTCACACAGGAAGCAGGCATGATTTCTGCTATGAAAGATATCCACAAAAGAGTTTTGATAACTTTGCAAGCCATTTCTCATGAACGTACCATGAAAGTGTATCAGCAGGAAAAACAGAACTTAGAGATTAATTAAGAAACTACAACATTAGAAACCCAAGCTGGCATAGGCAATAGCCACAGTCAAAACTGTAAAAAAAGAAATCTGCAAGTATAGGCAGTCAGGTGTTTTCTCTCATTTTTGAAAGAAAAAAAACCCCAAAAATTAGAATACTGCTTTATAAAATATATGACTGTGCCACCAGACAGTTTCAGCTAAATAACTTTACAAGAACATTTTACTACATTTGCAAGATATAATTGTCAAAAGTATCCTTCCCTACTCTCTAACTGCATGTTGATCCAATTCCTTACTTATGCCAATGGAATAGCGGCACCATATTGCATTACAGCAACGGTTTTGTAAACTTTCAATATGCAATATGCTGATGCTGCCATGAGGAGAGGGTTCGTTTTTGTAAATCTGAAACTATTCAGCAACTGAAAGAAACTGAAAATTATATTTCATGAAGACAACCTGACAAGGCCTTTTGGTGAATTAAAATTTTTCTCCCAGTGTCAGGTATTCTGATTATAACATTCCGCTGCAAGATGTTTTGAAGTAAAAGCCTTATTTAATCTGCTAAAAATGGCAAATTACTTCTTTATCTACCCTTGTACTGCATTAGTACAAATTACATTTTACATTATCTTTGGAAATTTAAGGAAAAGCAAACAGAAGTACAAAGAGAATGTTCTTGCATGTATCAACCAATAGAGCATGGATATCTAAATACCAGGTCTGTAAAACTGCCCAGCAGACATCATTTATGCACTGGAACCCAATCTAACTGTCATGTATGCTGCCTTAAGGCTTCCACCTTACTTGAAAAGGTGTAAGGACTTAAAAATCACAGTTGCCTGATTCCCAACATACCAAACTGTGTAAAGAAGCAATTGCTTGTCTGTAATCACCGCAGCCCAGCCTCCCCCAAATATGCCTTCAAGGATAACTGGAACCTGGACTGCAAGCTCAGCCACTCTGACAAGAGAAAGGTGGTACTATTGTCCAGGTGTTATCTGAGGCCTAGGAGGAGACAAAGAAAGATGAATGTATCACTGATAATGGACACAAAGACTACACAAGGAAAGCCAACTCAACAACTGTGCCAAAATCAGCTCCAACTGAGTAAAAGGTAATTCTGGTAGGGGGACATTGCAGCCCACCTATTCCAGAAACCCACCAACCCAAAAGAACTAATTAGCACTAGAAGCGAGGGAATTGTTTAACCAATAAGAGAACTGTATAGCCAATGAGCATTAATTCCTTTGTTTGAAAAAATGTATAAACAGTGAAAAGTTTTGAACAACCTGGGGACACTCACCACCAAGAAGTCCAGAGTGAAGAGAGACCAAAAGGATGTCACTGGATCCATGGGAGGTAACTATCTTCTGTTTGATATCTCTCTCTCTCCTTCTCCTTTATTTTCTTTCCACCTCTCTACCTCACATTTTACTGTTAAATAAAATCTGTACTATTGACTTCAGCATATGGTCTTGTTTGTACCTTAATTTAGGCAGAGGCATCTCTCAATAATTGGATCTTAGCAAAGGGCTTGCTATTAATTTCATATTCACTTCAGATAACTTATCAAAGGCCAGCCAATAGTGGCAGATTACTTTTGCACAGTTTTCCTGGATTTAATAACTTAGGCAAAAGGACTTTATTTTATTTTTTGCCTAGCATAGCCTATTTCATTAAGGCCATGTGGATGTTTTGCTAGGCATCCTAGCTTCATCCTACTTCCTCAGTAAAAAGGAAGGCAGCCAGAGAATAAATGTGTAGTTACATAAGCAGATCTCATAAACACAAGTCAGAAACAAAAATTGCGAAAGTAAACATGACTTCAGCCATTCCAAAAAAAAAAAAAAACTTCAAACATAACAAAAAAAAAAAAAAAAAAAAAAGTCTGCATTTCTATCTCTAAGTGGTGGTTTTGTGGCCAAAGCTAATTTTCAGTGACTCCAACAGATAACACAGAACCTCTTGTAAACAAATGACCATTTGGAAGCACATCATGATGATAAACTCATCAGCACTGCATTCTGTAGCACTATTACACTAAGTGCTGAATAATCTGTCAAGGAAAAGAAACAACTCAAATATTTCTAACTTTGACTGCTGCACTGATATTTAGAATACATTGTTAGACAGAAAAAGAACAGTAGGAAAAACACCAAACAATGTTCATAGTAACACAGGTGGTACATTCACAGCAGCATAAATCAAGTCTTAGGAGTTATTAGGCAACTTCATTGCCAACTACTTCTGCAAGAATATGTCTTTATTAAGAGGCTGAATATATGACCTAATAAGGAAACCAAAACACTTCCTTTTGTCAGCAGGTTTATACTTTTCCTTTCAATAACAGATCCTAGAAAGAGTATAATGAATAAAAGAACAATTTTCACACAACTCACCATCTGAAGTTCCTTTTGACAGTTAAAGCACATTATCTAAAGCATCTTGATGTACTAGGCATATAAACATAACCCTGTAAAGCATTAACAGCTTTAATAATGTCAAACTTCAGGCAAATAAGGTTCCAAAATCTCACTGGGAACATTTGAAACATTGCATCATAAGACATTTTTAGAAAATTTAATTTCAAATTATATTTCGTTTTCCCTTACGGAATGGTTAGACACTTATGTGAGAAAAATTACTCTGATTTAAGCGCAAGAACTATCAAGAAAGATACAATATATTTTATAGGAAAAAAGTGTATAAAATTAAACTCAATTTCTTTTCAGCTATCAAATAGTCCCACTTATTTCAGTAAGGTTATTCATCTGCTTAGATTTAAGCAGATACCTTGTTCCCTATGGAAGCAGTATATTAGTCACTGTCTCTTTTCTCACAGAAATGGAGGAAACAGAAAATATGCTGTAGTACATAGTCAAAACAGGAGCAGATGTCATCTTTGACATGGCTTGACTTTGTTTTTAAGTTGAATACATTTTAGTTTTCCTGCATGCTTCTAACACTGAATTTGTCTCCATCATTGAATTTGAAAGTACAAATTTCACACTGTTAAGAAAAGTGGGAGAGCAATATTTTAATATCATGCTTTTAGAATATTCACTGTAATTTTCAGATAAAAACTGCAATTTGCAATTGCAGTAATACAAGTTCTCCTGTTACCAGTTACTCCCAGCTAGGAGCTCACACTATTGAGCAAATTGGTAGATTGTTGAAATCTCTTCTGTGTGGTTTCATTAGATAACTGAAATGTTTTCCAGTGCTCTTTTAACCAAACCTCTCTAGGTTTTCTCATATACATATATACAGAGAACAATTACCCCACTGACAAGACCATGAAAAATAATGATGTAATAAAAACACTGAGTTAAAGTCTTGAATTTTTTTCAGAATATTTTTAGCAATGGCTTTAAAGAATATCACATCATTCTCATTAATACAGATAACGATGTGGAGAATTTTGTTTACTCTTTAAAAATATAAAATATCCCAAATCATACCACACTCAAATGAGGGGGAAATCTTTTGTAGAAGTTATATAAAATGCATAAAAGAGGACCAGTTTCATATCAGCATTTGCCAAGTTGGAAAGCTAAAATTTAGGCAAATAAATTTTTGTCCAAGGTAATAGAAATATGGGCTTATAAGTCATAGTTTTTAGGACCTGGCAGAAAGTTTTTCAGCAAAAGCTTTTTTAACTCAGGTCCTTTTTCCACTGTCCAAAAGAAGATTACACTGGTAATCATGTACACTGTTTATCATGTGACATAGAACTATGTGAAGAAAAATATCTGTTACTGAGGGTATATGACACATTTGGCATTTGCTGACAAGGACACAAAAAGTACTAATTGCAAGCTGGAGTTTACTGAGTTGAACTGCAGAAAGTGTAAACTTTCCATACAAATAGTGAAAAACTATTTAACACTGAAACAGCTTATCTCATGCTGTGCATTTAGCATTTTTAAAGAAGAATTACAACTTTTTCTTCTAAGAGTTATGTTTGGATCAAGCTTTTCTGGGGTAGTCTTTGGCCTGCTGCTTGGGCAAGTAATCTCAATTCCAATCTCTGCCCTAATACTGTTGTGTCACTTTGGATAACAGACTGTTCATTTTACCCAAAATTATCATGACCTTGTAAGTTCCTAAAATAATTATAATAACTATTTTATAAAGTCTCTACCAAGGATTGAGGTTACTTTCTGATCTCTGTCCTCTCCCAAAAAGAACTTCTCCTAAAGGACTGCTGTGAGCATTACCTTTTCCCCATAACCATAAGCAACTGACTACAGCTTGAACAAGGATACTGATGCAATTGGCTGTCTGGAGTAGTCTAGAGAGCTTTCCTTCCTGTTGGTGTTCCTGCTCTTATATTAATATGCAAGTGAGAAGAAGGTCATCTCTCTTCTACTTTTGCCGTATATAGAAAAGAAGTACCTTTGGCATTCCTTGGGCTCCCTCAAATCCCAGGTCTCAATAACATTAGCATCCCTAGCAATGTCCCATCATCTCATTATGGATTGCCACTATTTTTAGACACAAATAGACCAGTTTTATTAGCCTACCAGAGCCAGGGCTGGAATAAAATGAACAGTTCTTGTCTGTTAGCTTTTGTCAAACACAGGATTACTTCTCCCACCAAACCAAGGTAAGACATCTATCTTGCTAAAGCTTGGCATAGAGTCAGTTCCACTATCCAAACAGGCTTGATGAGTGCACTTAGAGGGGTACTCAGCAACTCCACTAATGAAGCCACACTACATTTTCAGTCTTGGCAAATTAAGCACTTATCTTCCATACTCAGGCTTGGAATATTTTCCCTCTTTCCCACATCATCTTCCTAGATCTGCTACAATTGGTTTGTTTTGAAAACCATTTCTACAACCACTAAATGTCAGACAAGCTTTTTTTGATAGCCTTGCAACAGAGTAGAGCAACATTTCAAACCCACTGTCAAAGCATATATCAAGACATAGGCCTTTTGCCCTGCTAGGGTGCCATGGGAACAAAATTCTTTTAAGGGTAGATGTCAGTCAATAATTTTGTCACATGAGAACACACATTCTCAGCTAAAAAGCAC
Organism: Climacteris rufus; assembly: GCA_013398175.1. Lineage (NCBI taxonomy): Eukaryota > Metazoa > Chordata > Aves > Passeriformes > Climacteridae > Climacteris > Climacteris rufus. Next base: position 980,881 of record VZRZ01008256.1, read on the forward strand.
CATTCTAATTTAGAACACTGAGGAAGCAGACTCGATGTGAAACTATAAATAATTTACTTACTAAAACTTCTGGCATGATTAGCAGGAATTTTTTTTTTTTATTGTCAGCCTCACAATAAGCAAATATTACTGCCAAAAAAGGAATCCCATTTGCAGATGTAGGGAAGTCAGTTCACATGCAACACTAAAACCATACAAATCTCTGTTCCTAGAAATGTGCTCTAAGGTTGCAATGAAAATCAAAATGCTAAGATCAGGAAAGCAAAAGCATGTTATTGCCCCTAGCAATGAATGCTGATGAACTACCAATTATCTTTTGCTGCCAGGTCTCACCATTTCACAAGAAACAGGACACAACAAAAAGATTTAAACACTATTCCTGATGCTATTCAGATTTCTCCTGTTCTTTTTGAGTAATGTTAAGTTGCTACTAGACCAGCATTTGTAGAGAGCCATTATACTCCCAGATCCAAAAGAATACTTTCAGTATTATTTTGGTTTTCCACAGCAAAACAGCAAGTGTTGAATGGACTCAACAGGCTGACATGGCCTTTCAGAAACACCTTAGTATTTCTAAAGACCAATGTAAGACTAGACTGTAATACTGCTTTACTAGAATACAGTTATAAAGTTGAGCATCTAAAGCTACAAATTTTCTAAACAATTTAGACCTTTGTTAATGATAAATATTAAAGGAAAACAGCACATTCCTTCCATGTGTTCAGATTTTTTAAATCCTTTAAGATGTTTTTTGTTTTTCTTTGCTTGGCTTTTTGATTACGGCAGATCTCCCTGACAGAGACAAGAAGCAAAGAAAGATTAGTCACACGCTGCAGCCAAAAGAATTAAAATTTGTTTTAAAAAAAATTTCAAAGGTATAAACACATCAGATATCTCAAATATTTTGAAATTTCCCATTGTGACAGATATCAAACACTACTTCTAATTCTAAAGATATAGAAACATTTATTAAAGGCTTCCTTTTAAAATCTAATTTAAATTTAAAATAGCTGTATACCGCAAGTCACTAAGGATACATCACAAGCATATGAATATACAAGAAGGTAACACAAGTTTAAAACAGTTTCATCTTATAAAAAACTTGGGACTGGTCAAAAAAAATCCATCAGCTACTGTGTTCCATAGGGAGGTTTACTCCTTTTCCTTAGAATACAGTAGAACTTGATTCTTACAAGTCAGGATGCATTAAAAAAAAACATCTGGAACTATGTTTAAGTGGTTGGCATTGCATAGTTCTTGTAAGGTAGATTTTTGCCTGCAAATATTTTTTTCCTATGTTTTTGCACCTTCACCATCAGAAGTTTAGTCCCACAAGATTAAGTCCAAAGATCCAGCTGTGCTGAGCCTGTTAGCCAAAGTGTTAACACTAGGCCTATTATATCAGTGTATTCACATCAGTCCACAAGAAAGGCATCAGGATGAATAGTACAACTTCTTCAGCCTTGGCTGTCAGGCTTACCTGGAGGCAGCCTATCTCATCAGGCAGCATAACAGTCAGCCAAGCTCTATCAGCTGCACCTGCTCCACAGAGGACAGATTCAGGCTGTACTTTGTGCTTGCAATTTTATTTTCTGTACTAACAAAAATCCCTAAAGCACTAAGGAAATAAAATCCCAGGATTAATATAAAGGTTGTATTTAAAAGCTTTGCTCAATGCAGGTCAGAATGGGTAGTATATTTTAGGTTCCTGGCATTACTGGACTGAAAAGAGGCTGTAGGATCATCCTACTCCAGAATTCAAATGTATCAGTGTAACTGGCATTTTACAGAGCCATTTCACTTTACAAAGTTCATACACAGCTGAACTCTTGTTCTTCGTATCTTTAGCAGATAGGTTGAAAGGTACCACTGTGTGATGATGTTAATGGCATATACTTCTCTATTTAAATATTATTTACAGAGAAAAAAGGCAGTGGGGTTCTCTTTAAATTTTACAGTATACTAAAAGTAACAACACTAGCACTCTGGCAGTTTTCTGTATTTTTTTGCTCCTAAATAATCATATATAGTGATTTATAAAAACCAAAATAAGTCACAGTCTTTGCATGGCTGAATCTACATTGTTGTATAGAAAAGAATATGTCTATGATCAGCTTGGTTACAGGAAGACATCATGCTTTTCATGTTCTCTTTCCTTTTGTTTTCCCACCATAAAGAAATGCTACTTTTATCACTTGAAAATGTGCAATTGTAATTTTCCTATTATTTTACTCACTTTTCTATTCTTTCTTTCACTTCCCCCTAAACACCAGATACCCTCAAACTCTCTTCCTCCTGCTTTGGAATCCCCAGTGTTGAATTCAGCCAAACTGAGTATCCATGGTGTTGAGTTTCTCTGAGTCATTCTCCTGACTACTGACACTAAATCTAAAGCTGGCACTTCAGAATTTAGCTAAGAAGGATTCTGGCAATGCAGCCTACATTAGAAAGCAGCATGCTGCAGTCTGAATAAAGGGTGTCATTACTGATGAATCCCTCTCTGTCTCTTTAAATCCTTGATAAAACACTGAAAACAAGGGAGGAAGACCAGAGTGGATTCAATAAGGGAAATTTTACATCATTTTGAATCCTGTTAACTGTAAGACAAAAGGTATGGCAAGAAAAGTTTCACTACAATCACATTACTAAGATCAGTTGTTCTAAGTTAATTTCTTGAAATGTGCTTCCTAAATTCTCCCTGCTTCCATCACATTTTAGGCATTAAAAACCTCTCTTCCTAACCAAAGCAAATTTCAGAGGAATTAAATGGCTTTGTATTTCCAAAGTGAATATGCAATTCCAGTGTAAATTTTGGATGACAAATACATAAAAACAGTAAGGCTAGAGGTAAAGAAGATGGTGGGATATACAGTGCTACAGTGATGGATATGCAAAACAAGGTAAGTTCTAGTCCAGAATTATCCACTTCCTTTTAATTTTGATTAAGCAAGAGAACACCACTAAGATATGGTTTTCTCAGAAGAACCACATGATGGCAATGAAGGTTAATTAGATCACAGCTTTAATTATCACACAATAATGTGAAGGTAATCGGTTCTTTCTGACTCACTGTCCCTTGCTTAAGGGTTGCTGTCAGTCATAGCCACATCTCAGGCTCCGAGATCACATGGCCACAACATTAAAGAGAAAAAAAAAAGAAATTCCATCTGAACCAAGAACATTACAGTCAGAACCTTATAAAATCATAAGCACAGACAAAACAAAGAATGAAAAAGTGCATATTAGAAAGGCTTTTGAATGCACATACACACTTCTTTTTTCCATATAGTATCTAGAGTGAATATTTTATGAACCTGACTTAAGACAAACCCAGTAAAATTCAACACTGTTATGATGGAGATAAAATCAATCCTATTTCTCTAGAGCATAAACTGTGTTTGACTTCTCTAGTTTCTCTTTAGTACTTTCTCTTAAAAAACATTACTAGTTTGAAAAGAATGGCACTACATTAATTATTTGACAGCGTCTGTTCAGCCCCACTGAAACCCAAAGTTTTCTCTCCACGACAAGCACTGGCTGAGCCTTACCCAATAAACATCACAGTCACTGCCCAAACATAGCCACACTCTTGCTGCAGCTTGCACTTTCTTTGATTGGTTGAACATTAGAGAAGGCCCTATTATTGCCAAAATGAAAAATTTTTCAAGATAATCCCACTGTAAAGAAACTTTCCATCAGTGTGATTGTCATTGGATAACTTGTACATGGCTAAACAATTGTTAGGATTAGGTTTGGTAGAAAGTCCAAAGGCCCCAGCGTCCCACCAGTGAGAACACAGATCTGCTTTGAACAAGTCACTGGTGTTGGCTGCTACCTATCACTCCTTGCTGAGAACCACCTCTACCACAATATTGACTTCTGACTGCCTGATATACTACATCTTCAAACTGGCTTGTGAAAACCATCACCAGGACATTAGAATAGATAGCTTTATTTTAACATGAAGATAAAGCTTCAGTGGAGGGGCAGGAACTTGCTTGACACCCACTTAGATTTGCTGGCACAAACTCCAAATGCAAGCACATAGTTTAGTCCAAATATTCACAGTAGCATAATGCTTGTTTACCATACTCTAGCATCATTAAGTGGATTGTAACTCAGACTGGTGTTGCACATTGAACAGCAAGCATGAAGTTTGAGAGTAACTAGCACGCAGAATTAACTATAAATATTTTACAGTGCCAAAGTTAGTTACTCCCCTTATTTCTCAAGTCATATGCTACACTAGTTTTAACAGCTTTATCAATAGCTCCCAAAAGATTAAAAGAGAAAAAAAAAGACTACACAAAATTACAATTTTTAAGCCTGCAAGAGAAGTTCATTCAGATGGAAAGGCAAATGTATACCACATTTGTTTTCAATCCCATCACTAAAGACAATCTTTATTGCAATAGACTTTCACTGCAATACAATTTTCCTTGTATACAAAAGAACTTAAAACATCTGGAATGTATGCTGATACCTCTTATTTCCAGAATTAAGCAAGAAAAAGGCAAAAGCGCTATTGTCATAATTAGCTGCTTTAAAAACTTAAAAAAAAAATTAAATCTAACACATACTGATCAAGCAAGTTTTCCATTTCATTTCCCTGAAATCACACTGTAGACCTCTACCATGATGATGAATGCCTTGTAGGTAGTAGGGTAAGTATCTCAATGGCTATGTGCAAGCAAAAGCCTGCCTGTGTGTTTAGCAGGCAACTGTCTGTACTCAGTAAAGAGGTCTTACTTCTGGAAATTGGGCCATTTAGTTGTGCTTTGTCTTTTTCTGACAGTGAGTAACCAAGTCTGTGAGTACTCGCTTGCTCATGTACACTGCAATTATCCAGTCTTCACCTACACTGGGCTTTTTTGTATTTTCACTCGCCACTTCTAATTTCTCCAGACTCTGATTGAGTAGACTGTGTCTCAAGGGGGAATTCCCTCAGAATTTTGTTTTCCTTTAAGACACCTGCACTCAATGAGAAGAGGCAGCTGCAGTAATATTGACTGTACGACACATGAGCAGAATAGTGAGATGAGAAAAATCTTATGTCAAATTTACATTAACATTTAACACCACCTTCAGTAAGTGCCTCTTAGCAAAGAGAAGTATATATGGAATATAACAAAGTTTGATCAATGTACAAACATGATCAAATTCTAAGTTTTTGCACAAATGAGTTACATTTGACACTTTAGTGGGATAGCAGCTTATTTGGTTCTAAATGTGAGTTCCCTGTTCCTGGAGTATCAATTACCTATGTTTTCTAACACAAATGGTTTGGACTATCCCTGTGATAGCATGAAACATTTAACTAATGTTCATAAAAGTGCAAGCATATACTACATCCATTTTGTGTACATTAACCTAAAAAGCAAATACATAAGTAGACTAAGTAGATTCCATGAGAGGTTAAATCTGGTACAAATTGTCAGAAGCAATAAAACTGTAATCACAGATGACATTCATCCTTCAGCTCAGTCCTAAGGCTGTGAATATTTTAGCCCATCCAACATAAAATATTATAGCAGGTTCTCAGTACCTTGTAAAACTTGGGCACAACAGGCTGTTTTCAGACATGTTTGTCAAAGAAAGATTTAATTTTCTTATTATTTCTCCAGAACAAGATTTCTTATCCAGTCTTTTATTGTTTACATTATTAATCCATTTATTTTGTGGTGGCATAAAGTAATAAACTGATATGGCTCTCCCACTTTAAGATCTGATTTTATTTTTTGATGAACATCCATGAAGGCCTTGTTCTTTCATCTTCAGGTAAAAAATTAACAGGCTCACTGATACAGCTGAACTCTGTGGAGCAGTAGCAAGACTTCCACACACAGCAAGTCTACAGCAAAGATGGAAAGATGGAAGCAGAGCAGTTCCTCCACTAAGTCCCAAAATTTACTGTAATAGCTTTCTTTATCTCCCTTTCCATTTTCCTCTGTGAGTGTAACATTATGAAAAATTAGCCAGACACCAAGTTTATGGATGACATTGTTATTATAATTCTTTTATCTAACAACTGGCAATTGTTTTCCTTGAGGCTTCTTCCTTCAAGTTTTTGGGCTCCTAATCTCTTAACAATGATTCATCCAGCAGATTCTCTTAAAATCATCTACTTTACTCACACAAAGCTTATCTGAGGAGCACCAGCTGCCCCTAGCTGCATGGAGTAGCAACACAATATTGCATCAATTGCATATGATGAATTACATACTAAATTCCAGTACTGTATAATATATAAACCAACATGGAATTACATTTTCACAACAGCAGACCTTTCTTCATGGATTTCTATAAAGCATATTTCTTTTTAACCAACAGGTTATAATAGGGCTTTGGAGCCCCTGAAAACTATCAGGCAAGTCACAATCCATTATTTCTATTTATGGGCAAAAAATACCCTGGAAGGCTTTATTTTTTTATTTTGTTTAGGGCCTATTGCCACAGCAGAGCAGGCATGCTGTGCTATGTGTACTCACTGGAGCCCACAGCTTCAAACCTTCCCCTGGGTCTCCAAACTGCTGCATGGCTCCCATTCCTACAGACAGAAAAACCCCATGTTTGTTCCAAATATGATTCAGAATGGAAAAGGACAGTTTCACCTTTCGAGTGCACTTGTGTGTACACTTGGCACACACAAAAATACCAGAGTTTGTGTGTGTGAAACTTGTCACACAAGACTTCACAAATTCTTAAAAACACTGTGGTACTGTTTTGGTTTTTTTTAAGTTGCTCTTTCTACTTGTCCCTTGCTCTTGTGTAGTAAACTTGGGTGAAGTAATTTTAGACACCATAAGCATGAAATACAGGTTTTATTCTTCTAGATCATCCATCCAGTAAGCAAAGTGGTTTGTAAATTTTAGTTAATGGTTACAAGACACATCAAATAAGATGTGTCACACAGTGGGTCAGAAAAGACATCCAAAGAACAAGCCACCAGCAAATAGGTTCTGAAAAGTAATGCATAAAAAAACCTTGGACACACTCACCCCTCTACTCACACTGACCATGTCTTCTCTGCTCAGTCATACACACCATTACCATGGTGACACTGATCTACACTGACAACACCCTTCACTTGCAAGAGTCACTGGGCTCATTCCTGCACTTAAGAAGGTAAAAGAAAGGGCACATGAGAAGTGCTGAGTAAGAGTAACAAACAGAACACATCATACACCTTTTACAAGCTCCTTAAAATTTATCAAATTTCTAATTTATGGAGAAGAAATATGTTTCCATCACAAGAAAGATAAACAGTAAGATCAAAATCCAAAAACTAAGGCAAAAAGTAGAGCACTGCGCATATCAGGTTCACCAAAAAAGCTGTGCCCATAGATGTAATGGCCATCTTAAGGATCAACACATTGGAAGATAATGGATGGAGAGAGCATTTGCTTTTTCCTCTGCTTTTCCTGGTTGGTGTAAGTATAGGTGTACTCAACAAGACATGAAATGCAGCCATACATTTGTTCAGACTTAGAGCAGCTCTATTCGTCAGCCAAATTTACCGCAGGCACCATCCTTGCACACATTTACTCTGATAAACTTTTAAGCACCTTTCAGTATCGTTTTTTCCCCCCTACATTTTCAAGGCATCATATAAAATTCTTTCTTCAGGTAGTTCTATACAGTAGTATGTGCTCTGTGATAAGCCTATAAAAGGCCATACTTTACCACTGAGCTGTCTTCAAAAATTGAAGGCACAAGTTTCAGTTAAATCCCCTTAAATAAGAGATTAACTAAGAGTAGTACAATTTATGTAGACTATATTAATCTCATTTTTATCTTCACCAATAAAGAAGAAATAAGAAAATAAAATTTTGAGTTCTTTAGATAAGGATGTTCCTGCCATGATAGTCATTTATGAAACTGTCACCCTGTAGTTTTAAATAGCTGCATCTCTGGCTTGCAAATTATGTCATTTCTGAATTCTACACTTGTTTGTCTTCCATTATTTCCTTATATGTATATAGAGAGGTACAGATTTACATTAAAAAAAAACACAGAACAACCAGAGACTTTATGAAACCATAGAGATCCAGTGAGACCACAGAACTATGTAATGATGAATTAAAAGGTACCACCACAGAGCTAATCTGCATGTATAGAGCAAGGACCTTCAAAGGTAAGAGAAATTCCCTACTCCACATCTGGTATTTATGCCTTACCATAATAAATGGTATAGCTAGTAACTTCCCAGGTTCTTTCTCAAGTTCTCTTCTTTTTGGCATAGAAATATTCACTTTTGGGAAGAAACTGAGAAAATCAGTGGAATGGTTTCTATGGTCATGGTTCCAATTCCTTGAAAAGCTGTTGCTTAGGAAATTTGCTCTCTACCTTATTCCAAAATCATCAGGCCACAAAATTGGATTATTTTTACAGATTTCCAAGAGAAGAGAGGGGGAAAAAAAGAAAAAGGGAACAAGCTTACAGACCTTTCACTCCATTCTTCTCCAGTCTGGTTATCATTTGAGAAAGATGGAAAGCTAAGATCAGAATAGGAACATTTTGGTTTTAAAAAAAAAAAGAAATCATCATGCTAGAAACTGTTTAAGTGTTAAAAAAAGGCTATTCTTGAACTGAGAAACAGTTCAAAATGCTTTAGAGCTTAAGTGGAACAAATCTTTTGGAAGAGTTAATAAGTTCAAATTTGTGGCTTCTGAAGACAACAAAAAGCCTCCAAGAACCTAATTTTGAGATTGTCCCAAGTGAAAAGTTGCTAAATGGTAATACACTTCTTTCCAGTTAACAGACTTGATGAATACTAACCAGTGAAAAATACAAAGCACAGAGAGGTAACAAGAATGGCACCCTGTATGCTCTCCAGGCAGAACCAAAGAGCTTTGGACCTGAGCAAATCTTTCTGAAAACACTTGGCTGAGTTTTGCCTCAAGAAGAAAAGTCTGCTTGAACTGATTTTTGTTCAGGTTAGGATTTTTACATAGCTTTTACTATTAAGACATTACATTTCACCCTGCCACCTAGGGGATATGAAAAGAGTTTTTCAGACTAACCATTTTATGCAGACTCTAAATAGGAGAGGTGGTAAAGCAGGTAGACATTTCTACTTTATTTTTCCAGACATAAACTGACTACTAAATGTGGTTTACTGAGCAGCTCTCCACAGTAATATTTGAGTGGGGAAAGCCTGCAAAGAGATCTAGAAACAATATATGAGAGAGGCCACCATTGCTGAAGGATAAAGATAGAAGAAACAATAAAATATGGTCTAGCTTCCATGCCCTTAGGAGAGGAGATGCTGCCCTGGAGGGAGCTCAAAAGTAATTGCAAGGTTCAAATGACTGGGCAGGTGGTGTGGTGTAATCCCAGCTGGCAACTAAGCACCATGTAACCACTTGCTCACTCATCCACCAGCAGGATCAGGAAGAGAATCTGAACAGTAAAAGGGGGAAAATTCATGGGTTGAGTTTAGACTATTCCTTTGGTCAGTGCAGGTCAGCTGTCCTGACTGTGTCCCCTCCCAGCTTCTTGTGCACCCTCTGCTTCCTCACTGGTAGACTGGGGTAAGAACCAGGAAAGACCTTAACTCTCGTAGTCAGCAATAACTAAAACATCCCTATCGTTATCAAAACTTTCCAGGACAAATTCAAAACACAAGCCCATGACAGCTACTATAAATAAAACTAACTCTACCCCAGCCAAAACCAGTACACAGCAGGTATGAAAATAAAAATAGCATTTCAATTAAAATATTTAAATACTGAGAAACTTGTTTTGTTCTGTATGAGGATAAAACAAGCATTTTCCAGAAATCTTTGGTCACTCACCTGGTTCCAGATTTCCCATACCTTGACAATTTTTGCTCCTTGACCAAAAGCAAAGATACAGATCAGGGTCACCAAAATCCGTGATTAATACCAACACCACTAAGCCCTTTGTGATGAAAAAAATTCCACCAGTAATTCCCTGGTGTTTTCATTTTTGATTGACTTCTTGATAGCTTTCACAACATCATGCTACCATCACACTCTATCTCTGACACATTTAGTTTCCCTTATGCTAGCAAAAATACGACATCATTTGGAAGGACGATCACTCTACCTTGTATACATCATGAAAAGACGAAATCAGTTTGTAGCTTAAAAAAGATACAATAAAGACATAAACTACACTTCTTTCCTAAAGATGAAATAAAAGGCCTAAAGGCAACATACTGCCCCTGTCTCCCATACCTCTACCCCATGATGTAAGAGTAGAAAATGCTATATGACAACAGCTAGCCCTCTTCTGCTATTTCCCAATCAAGAGTTATAGACATTACTAGCACTAAGCGTGTCATAAATTAAAGATATCAAGGTAGTAGTGTCTTCCTTGCATAGAGATTTCCTCATAATCTGTTTTGGGCTTAAACGAGCAATGTCTTATGCTTTAGTATTACAGGTTTTCTGAACAGCAAAAGCAAAGAGAAGCTTCCGTAAGTACAAAATACAGTAAACATGGTTTAAAAATTACATTCTACGGGAATTTCCTTTTTGAAAATAGGATCTGGTTTTCCATTTATTTGCTAGATAAACTGGTGAATGTTATTCACATCCTGAAATGATTAAGAACATAAAATTAGTGTTTAGCCATTGATCATTATAGTCAATCACATACAGTAAGACCTGGTGGACTTTAACAGACAGACATGGTCAATGTCAATGGAGCTTCATAAAGATAAATCTGATAAAGCATCTTTATTCTACAAATATTATTTCAGTGAAGAAACTGAAATGCATAGAACCAGAGTTAGTTTACTATCTAAAAAAAATATATCCAAGTAGACAAATATTTTAGTTAATGGACTAACATTAATTGAGAAATAAATTAGTCATGATACATTTGCAATCCACCTGCATGCATAAAACATTAGGAATATTTTGAGCAATCAAAACAACCCTGTCTAATAGCTCACTTGTTCCAATTATAAAAATCTAGCAAAAAAAGGGAAGAGAGCAAGAAAACCTTGTTCTTGTGTACTGTAATATTTAGTGCTCTGCTAGGTCCCCCTTTTTTGCAGATATGCATACTCACAAAATCTCTTGAAATATTTGCAGCCATTTTTTGTTTCACACACAATACTTCTGAAGCAAGTGAAAAATAAAAGAGGGGTTGTATTGTCCTTAAATAAAATCCAGCAAAATCCTAGGTTTACAAACTGTTTTTATAACTATAGCCTATCTACTATAATCAGGTAAAAGAAGAAATGCTGTCATTTCAGACTCCCTTTTTATTCTCTAAGTAATTTCTGAGAATGTGAGAGCATTTATAACAGTGACTACATGAATAGTGCCATAATTAAGCCATATTAGGAATAATGTTATTCCTAACATGCATAAGACACCCATCTAGGGAGATAGCTCTCAAATTCACCCTCAATTGTGTTCCATTAAAAAATACTAGTGTGCATTTTTAATACCTCACTCTACAGTTTCAGACTTATTTTCAGTAAAAAGGGTGCCACTAGCCACTTTCAATGTTACCTGCCTTTCTGAGGTTGATATTACCATGACTTCAAGGCAGCAATGTTCAGCCGAGTTGGCTAAAGACTACTCAGGAATGCCTTTGTATGCTGTAATTACACATCTCTCTGCAATGTAGACTCAGATATGAAATAAGCAAAATGAACCTGGTCCCTTCCACACCTTGCCTCTAGCTTTTTTCTCCCTAGGAAGTATTTGGATCTAGTCTCCTTCTAATTGCAACTCAAAATTACTCTTCTCGCAATTCTTGCACAAAGGTTGAGGATAATGTAATTTTACAACACCTGCTTCAGGCAATCCTGCATGTTCAACAGCTCATTGGTTCAGTCATCCAGAAAGATTTCAGCCTTATTCAACCTCATGTAGACCTCAGTCCCCTTTGCTGTACCACAGGCACAGGTTTTCATTACATGAGCTGTCCCAGAACACACAGTGCCATTTCTGAACCTGAATATGTGGGGCAAATATCATGCAGCATATGAGTTTTCTCAGTGTTCGACATGGGAACACACCTTTATAATTAATTAATGCTAAAATTGTGGGGAAAAGAGTAGGGTGTTTGCTCTGTTGACTTTGTCTTCACTCATAAAGCTAAAAGCCATTGCCACGAACACTTTGGTGGAATTCTTCACATAAAAACATGGTGACACACATTATGAAGGCAGGCATGTCTGAGGATAAAGGTGTAATTTTCCTACTGGTCATAATCGTAATTCCATCCACATTTTAATACACTGCTGCAGATTTTTGTACATCCAATGTACATTTTTAAATACAAATGTACAAATCAAATATATATATGTAAATTGTATACACATACATATATGTATATATTAAAATGTACATACTAAATATATATATATGCCAATATACCCTGGGTTATGTACACTTTCACAAAAACTTTATGCACATAAATGCAAAGTTTTACAGGTGTATTTCTCCAACTCGCTTTCATCCCAGAAGGGAATTTTATAGCTGACAGTTAACCAGTTTGAAAAAAGAAATTCTCTGCAGCAAGTGTCACCAATTATTCTTACAAGGCTTTGATCACCATTCTTGGTAATACAAAGAGAGATGCAAATCTTCTGATTGCCACACCTCTATTTTCAGACTAAATGAGGAATGGATTGCTGCAGTTAACAAATGAACAAGCAAGTGGCAGCAGGTTTCAAGACTAATTCATCTGGCAGTTCTACAGGAGCAGCCATGGGATGTCTTCTCTCACTTTGCTCTAGCCACAGAAAAACAAGCTGCAAGGACACTTTCCTCAGATTGCCTTTAAAAATTCAATAACTTTTTTGGAGCTTTTATCTTTACACTATGGAAACACTAACAATGCAACTAAACTGAGGAAATATGATAAGCCGGTTCCAAGCAATGAAATTGGGCTAGGTTGTTCCTGCAACAGACTCAAAATATGATTTAATTGCCCTTTTATCTTTTTTCCTTTCTTGAGCAAGCTGCCATTTACTCGAGGTATTCCCCATTTTCCAGGATTAATAAAGATACTTTTCCATGTGCTGCAGTCATCCTCTGAGACACAGGAGGTGAGTGTACATAAACACCTGTCTGAGTGAAGAAGGAATTGCTCTCTCTCTACGGAAAATCCAAAAATACACCACAGACAACACCCAGAGGATGGTGCTTCTGAAGGCTCTTGGCAGTAACCTCAGCCATCTTCAGTCCCTACATCACCAGCCTTTTTTCTTGCAATTCTTTACATAACCCAACACTGGTAATAGGAAATTGCAGGAAAACACAGGGTGACATTTGAAAAATATTTTAAGTTGCAATGAAAAGAATTAATTTCCTGACAGGACTAACAATAGCTGCATAGTTTTGAGGATAAACTATCTACCAGGGCTAAAGAAGAAAGCAAGCATGGTTGGTTTTCTTGGCTTTTCTAAATTTTTTTTCCTATGAAAATTTCCTCTGATGAATCCTTGGTTAAAATTATTTTATTGGTTAAACAGAGGCTAATGGATCAACAGCAGTAATTATGGGCCACACTGATCTGAATAACATTTTATTAACCCACAGATTTATTAGTCTGATTTGAGAGCTTATGAGGCAACAGTCAGGACTTCCTCAGGGAACAGTCCAGGACTACCTGACTCCTAGTTTCCTTTCTAAAGCAATGCTGCCCCCATCTGGGAGTACAACCTGGAATCTACTACTGCTTACAGCACTTGCTCTATCCATACGAAAACATATTAATCATATGGATAAAATTACTAAGAAAGAGATTTTCCAGTATAACATACTTGAGAATTTCTTCATGGCTCAAAAGATTTCAATTCAAAAGTTACAGGTAAGTGCTAAAACCCAGAGATCTGGAAATCAAGATTTTTATTTTTACTGGATACATGCACACTGATTAAATATAAGGTGCGTGTACATTGGAACATGTTGCAGATAAGCAGCGCTAAATATTTTTTATTCCAAACTTATTGAAAGCAGAGTCTTCTATAAGACACTATCAGAACCAAGTTAAAAGAAAACACAAAATGGAATTACATTTGATAAAATATATATAATTGTGATGTATAATCAATACCAAACTATATTTGTTGATATTTTGTGCCCTATATTAGCATAATTCACCAAATTCAATCAATGCAATAATCAAGAGATTAATGGTCTACAGAGTTGAGCAATATGTTCCTGGTTTTAGTTTCAGTATATGAGCATGACTCATGAACAGCTGGCATGAATGTTTACCAAAATTTCATCAAGCATGAATTTATCAATTAATATCATACTTCAGTATTTTGATCCTAATGTCGCATATGAACCTCATGTTTATCCTTATTTATGGCTATTTTTTATTCCCCTTACTTCAGCTTAAGAGCCATATACATTATCCACAGAGCTACAATGAGTATTTGTAGAACATGGTAGAAGAAACCCAGATTGGACTTTTTAAGTCTCTGTACCAAAATCCCATTAAAGATCTGTTGTTACATCTTCAAATTTTACCAGCCAGCCAGAGAAGATTTCAGAGGAATGTAGAACAGGAGAACAAATCCAATGCAGCCTTCATCAGGTCATATCTCAACAGAGAGTTGATAACGCCTATGCTGTTGCTGTTCCACCACAGGACGGGGCTGGTGTCCTGTGCCACTCAGCCACAAAGGCTGCACGTTCCCCAAGAGATGCAAATGTGACAGATCACTGACAACAACCTGTCCCACTGCCTGTCCTGGGACAGACGAACAGTGAGGTTGATGTATATGAACAAAATATGTGTTTTGACTCAGGTCCGTGTCTTTCCTGTGGCTATACTTCTTCAAAGTAGGAAAATCACTCTGTGCATTATACTTGCAAGAAGAGCTTACCTATGTGTTGTTTAAAATAAGTAATTCATGCACTGAACAAATATTTAACTACCTGTGTTGAGCACAGTGTAGACTGCATAAAGGGTAGTAAAGAAAAGAAGGAAACGACACAAAACCATAATGGTCTCTTTGGAAGTGCATACAGTGTGAAAGATCAAACTTGTTACTGCCATGGTCCAAACTATTCCAAACAACAAAATAGTCCTTCACACAGACACAGGTAAATATACAGATTTTGAGACCATTCAGATACCTAAAACCAGATTTTTCCTAAAACCATTGCCTACCTTTGATATATGTGCTAGATCTCTCTTCTGATACAGTAAGCTCTGACAGAGCTCAGCCTGACAATGGTCTATCCAAACTTGTAAGAATACTCATGGATAAAAGTAGCAAATTTCTGTATAAAACTAGACAGCAGAATACTACATCTTGAATATTTTATACTGTGACTAAACCATTGTTAGAACATATTTCTTTTGGATCTCATGAAAACCTAGCTTTTCATTGCAGTACTAGTTCATTTACTGTTACATTCTAAAATCTACATAAAGTTTATGGCCTTTTTACTAATACTATGATAAATATTTGGTACTGCATTATAAAATAACAAACAAATTATAATTTTACCTTCTGTTCTGTGCTGCTATAATTACTTCCCTTAGGAGTACAACCTAGCCTTTGTCACTTTGATAGCACTGTTATTCTCAGACAGAGACAGCAGAGCAGCTAAAGGAGATGGATGCATATATGTAAAAAGCTTTTAATCACAGGCATGAACATACATAAAGCATCAGTGTGATTCTTCCAAATAAGTTTTCTGTGGCTTCAAATTAGAAATAATTTTAAATCTTAAAAATAAACAGTTAGAAAATCTGAGTTCTGGCTCTGTTTCAGACCCCTTCAAAAAAAAACCCCAAAACCCTCTAATATACTAGAATTGCAAGCATCAAAGAACCATCACCAATGCAGTAAAAGCTGGGAAAAGCAGTCTTCCATCACATACAGAGAATATTTACCCCATTATCACTATGAGGTCAAAATTACTGCGAATGTGGATAAAATGCAATAGAATCAATGTCTTGTTCACTTCTTGCCATTCCTCCTTTCAACATTCCAATACAACTTACTGTAATATGACCATTAGTGCCAATCTCTACTACTTAACTCTGCTTTGAAGGGGGTTGTGAGGAGAGGGGACACACACTTCAGAAGTATTAGATAACTCTTGATGGAAGTCTGGTACCATAAAATTACACTTTGATAGTACAGTAATTATTCCCACCTTTACCCTCACCTCCCTTTACGATACTGGAGATCACAGAAAACCAACCGTGCAGGACTGCTGGAGTGCAGAAAAAACTATCAATACAAATCCACTTTCCATTCGTACATAAAGTGTCAATCTTCATAATTTAATTACAAGAATTTTATTTAATCATAGGTCCATTTTATAAACAAGGTGTAAAAAAACTAAAAAACATCTATTTAAATTATTTGGGAAATAAAAGGATTCATTTGCGGGGAGTTTGTAAAAATATCTCTATAGATAAGGTACATTTCTCCCCATGAGAAAGATTTGTCTTACTTTTTTTGGATTCCATACATTATATAGATTTTTGCATGTTATCATGAATTTTGAGTTATACAATGAACAAAGGCTTGAAAAAATCTAATCAATAAATTAGCCAGCTAAACATCATATGGCATGATCTGAGACAGTACATACTAATCTAATTAGGAACTGTTATATTATACACCCACTAGAGTAAGATTTGCCATTTCTTGACTTCTGAATCATTAACCGAGCAACTTTATTTTAAACTCAGACATGCTATTAGCATATTAATAAGCAAAGATCTGACTTAGCAAATATTTCATATTTTCACTGAAAATTTTTCTCATTGACTTATTGTTTTAATACAATATAATTACTGCTTATAGGAGGGTCTAGTAGTTAAGACATCAACTTTTTTTCAAGTCCATGCCAATACTGCCATTCTTCTCTGTGGACAGAATTTCATCTCACGTATGCCAAATGTTTTCAACAATTGTTAATAAATCAAGAACAAGAAACTGAGTACTGTAATTAAATATAATTAAATCAACCAAATTGATTTCAATCAATAAATTAAATGTAATTAAATTAGCTAATCTTCATGAAAGCCAAAAATACCAGCACTTGGGATCTCAGAATACTGATGTTTTATAACCTTTCGGGGGATAGTCTTTGGCATTCTGGTTTCTACTCTGGTTCAGTTTCCCAGAGGACAAGCATTTATAGCTAATTACCAACCTCAATCATATTTGCATATCACTTTTCTTAAAACATCCCTTCAAACACTTCTTACAAGATGAAATTCAATTTTTATTTTCAGCTTTAACTGAATCCTCTAACTAAGGTGCACTTATGTAGATTTTTATGGCAATTACTTGGTCATTTCTGATTTGACAGGTCTCTGAATTAAAACTGCAATGAAAAGATCTGACTAGACCATTGCAAGTAAGGGCATTCTCTACTATCTGTCATATCCATTATCCTAAAGTATGTGAATCATCATCTTATTTCCTTTTCCCTGGAGAGAGGCATTCAATGATATGGTTGCACAACAAGACCAATGTATTTTGAGGATCAAATAAAATTAAATGGAGTCCTTAAGCTTTCAACTCTTTAAATTCATCTTCTCATACCTTCCTTCCACTGAATAGTGGAACATGCCATTGATAACACTTCATAGGATCTCTCAATGAATATAGCACTGCCTTTTCAGAACAACACATCTCATACACATTTTTTTCCAACAGCCTAAACTGTAGTAATGTATGCTTAAAGTACAGCCTTCATTGTATAAAAACACACTATGCAATTTAGCAGGCTTAAGATGCTTCTTCTACAAAATCAATTTATCATAGTTCAGAATGTGTGAGAAAATGTGGGGTTTTTGCTGTGCCACCTCAATGAGATGGCAAGTGACGGGTTGGGATTCTGTTTGGGAAAAAAAAAAAAAAGCCAGAAAAGATAATGGTAAAGATAAGAAAAATTCTAGATGTTAAGCATCTATGCAGATTTTTAGCGTGTCTCAATGTAGATCATTTGGGGAGAAAAAAAGATGATCATGGCAGGCTCCTCACTAGAATCTGAACGTTTGGCACAGAAAGCCATCAAATAGAAAGTGAAACATCTGCTAAGTTACCTGAATCTGCAGTTGTGGGATTCCGCATTTATGTACACTATCACTGTACAGAAAGCTTTTGGTGAGCCAGATTAGAAGTACAATACCAAATTAGCATATCAGAGGATCAAAGAAACAGTGGTATAAAATTCAAGATCCCTTGGCTCTTCCTCATGGGCCAGGAGAAATTTTATCCTAAAGTGGAAATTTTGAAATGTTTATCCCAAACCACACAGCTTCAAACTTCTGTCGCGAATTAGCTTGATATTTGCTCTTGGGAGTGGGGCAACTCACAGACCAAATTAAGCTGATGCAAATAGAATCACCATAAAAATTAAGAATAATGAAGAGAGAAGAGAAGATTTTACATCTGCCTCTTATAAATATCTTGTTTGTAGGAACAGAAGCAGTTAGACAATTTTGAACTAGAAAATAAAGCAATTTTTTTGCTATTTTAATAGAAAAACAAAATATGGAATGAAAGTTGATTTTATATCATTTTGATATCATTGATAAAATTTTCAAAGCACTTCATTGATATTTAAGAGGAAATACAGATGAGAAAAGAACACATCCAATTAACACTGTACTATCAGATACCAGCCTTATAGATCACATTCTGCAGTAGTTTAGGTGAAAGCAATCAAAGAAAACACTTGGTATAATCTTGTGACTATGATTTTTATATATTTTTATTGGGTACATAAACCAAAATTACTTTTGAAAAGGAAACACACGAGAAGCAGGGAAGGAACTCCATCTGTCAGGCTCTAACAAGCTCTAATCATTCCCTTCTTTGAAAGAAAGGAGTCTTGATAAAACAACATGTAAATCAAAATCATCAGGCAGTCGCTGACAGTACCATCCTCATGAAAAGATGTATCTCTGCAGTTTTCATCTCCAATGTTTTGCTCAGCCCTTCACACTGCTGGCACTTGGTTCTTCTATGGATAGTGCCTTCTTGGGTTACTTCTCTAACATCTCCAGTAGTGAAAAATGCCTGACGTCCTAATCTATGTAGTGGTCTCATGTTCAGCTAAACAGGTCATGTCAACCCTCACTGTAGCATAGGATCTGACTGAGGTTTCTCTTATTGTAGCAGGAGTGGCCTCACAGCCAAGAAGCTGACAAAATGTTTCACACAAAGGAGCTTTTCAGCTGACAGCACCACACACTAAAACTGTCCCTGGATGCCCTGTATTTTGGTAGGGCAAGTCATAAGGATCAAACAGATCTATTATGAGCAGTTAGCACATTTAGTATGCAGCACAGAACTTATGGCTCAAACAACATGTTTAGGAGTTATTTCTAGAATGTGGAAATAACCATATGAAGCACCATAGGGTAATTAAAAGATGCAAAAATGCTTCAGCTTTAGACCAAGGTCTTTACCTTTCATTAAATGTGTTAACATGTAATAGTTCTCTCCCACACTGATCCATGCTAAGTATTCATTTTACCCTTTACTTTGTGAATTAATTTACCTCCTTTCTGCAAATTTGGCCTGTCCTAGAGTATTTCCTATATTTTCACACAGTTTTCTCTCTCTGGCTTTTCTCTCTCCTTTATCTACAGCAGTTAATGCTATTCTATGATAGTATATCTCTCTGAAATATTTTTTTGCTTATTTTCAGCCCTAGAATACATGGTCTTGTTTCCTGAGGCAATCCCATTTAGCTCACAGACATATTTAGTAAGCATGTTCCCCCACTGAACAAGCCAAGATACAAACACCAGTCTGAATCCAATGCGACTGAGTCACACATATTTTATGGTAACTTTCATTACAGAGTATTGGTTTCTGCATGACTGGGCAAAGTTAGAAGCATCTAAGTTTCATTTGTGTTCAAGGTGATAGTTTAGTCACTAGACAGAAAGGTCTGTGGAAAACTCACAATTACTTTCCTTTCCCACACAAAATATAATTTGCTCCTCCTCAGGTACTATCCTTACTTTCAGGCTTCAGTACACCGCTCTCACTTCTCAGTTACCTGTCCAAAGCCTGGACCCAGATTAAGATAGAGCCTTATTTCATGAATTGCGAAATCTTACGCATTATTTATTACAAGCTTCCTTTAATTAAATTATAAGTTCCATCTTAGGTTCAAAGATATCATTGTTCTATTTTCCTTCCCACTTAACAGCCTGATATACTCTGCAGCATCTCACTGCTTTTTCCACATCCTGCCAGGATGTTCTAGCAGTCTTTTCTTACCATGGTGCTTCATTATAACACTGTTTCAATTAGGAGTTCCACCAACCTCAAAAACTTTGAGCATGTCTCAAATCTTGCAAAATATTTTCGAAGTTCACCCAACTTATTTCTTTTTGAAATCCTTCTCAGAAAATGATTTCCACGAAGTTCCACAAAGTACTATTTCTTCACCACAGTTTGAAAACTGGATTGTGTGTCACTCTACTATTAAATAAAACGGTTTCCATAACTTCACTGACTTGAGATTACTTATATCCTTGATCCTTCTTCAATTGTCTCCAATGATTCTTAAGATACTCAAAAGCTGGTTATTCCATTCTCTTTCCCATCTACTAGTATTTCTACTTCCAGCCCTGATAACAGCTAAAGAAAACTCAGAGGTGGAACCAAAGACACTGTTACTCTGCCTACAGGGAAGCTAACACTCAAAGAAAATCAGGAAAGAAATTAATGTCTCTAGCCCCACAGCTGCTAGTGTTGCCATCCAGAATGTTCCTCGCCAGTCAACACATAAATACCACTTTCAAATAAGCTTCCAAAGAAAAATGAGCCAGCCAGGAAAGCTAAAAAAATCTGGTACATCTTTCAGGCCCTGTTCCAATGCTACTCACCACCACTGTTTATGCAGCATGAAGGATGGAATATGTCTCTGATTCCCCTTCAAGCAGATCTTAACCAGCTGAGGAGAGGCTTTCTGCAGGTACAAACCCCACCAGCCCACTTTGCTGGGGCTTGTGCAACCACCACCACCACTCCTTCTGCAATTCCACACTTCCATGTTCTTACAGAAGCTCAACAACCAGTCCTGAACAATACACAATGCAAATTTCTGGCATTTCTTTTTAAGATTGTTACCTCCAAGTTATGCACAGGAAAAAGCAGAAATGCTGGTTTTTTTGTTTTTTTTTTTTTGCTGACTTTTGACTCTAAGAGGGCATGCTGAGCAATAAGCCCATTTTGAATGATGCTTCTCAACAGACGGTGTCAGCTTTTCAGCACAGAGCTGTACTTCAAATGTAGTCAACAGAAGGTAAGACTGCATGGGAGGATCACCACCAAGAAATGAAAGCAGACTAGATTTTATTCATTGGGAATTCCAGGTAACTGTAAATATGAGGTGAAATTATGGAGAATAATGAAAAAAGCATTAAAAGTTTGTGGACTTTAAGCGTTAGAATTGCTTATACAGGAATGTTTCACCAGTAAAATATCTATTCTATTAAAATGTGTAGCTAGCTACTATTTTTTAATCCTTTTTAATAGTCTATGTCATTCAAACATCTTTTTTGCTGATCTCAGACAGCTTAGTTCATCCTATTTAACAGCAACATAGAAAAGAGGCTGGCTGCACTAGGAAATATGAAAAATATTGTCTCTTCCCCTAGGAAAAATTGCAAAATGAGAAGAATTTTCATCAGCTTTCACTTACAAACAAGCGATAGAAGTTAACCTGCATATTCTACTTCAATTATTTAAGCTAAGGAATCAAGTAACTCAGTATATAATAATTGAAAACAGGGTTAAAAGCTAGCTACTTAGAGAGCATGTCCTATAACACTACAACAGCAAGATGACTCTGACATGTTTCTGGACACCCATATATTTTATTGGTACACTGGAGACAAGCTCCTTGTGGTCAATGACTTAAAGATTCTGGTTCACATCTGGTCTACAGCCTCAGATTAGCTCCAAATATCATTATACATCATATTTCTATGTATTATAAGGAGGCAGTATTACTTTTCCCATTTTTTTTTGTTTTAAATTCAATGCTATTATCTGAGCAATTACAACCTCTCAATGTACATCTGTAACAGTAGAAAGTTAAAAAACACACGGATGTCCTACCTCTGAATGACACACAGAAATACATTGACCTGGTTTAAGTACTTTCTATTAAGTTCAAATTCTCTTCTTTGTTGTATTGCACTCACCATAAGGTATAACATGGCTAAGCCAGAACCATCAGGAAACAGCTGTGGCAGTGCTTTAAAGGAGGCATCTTTCATATCCTTCCATATCCTTCTCCAAAACTAGAAGCAAAAATACCTGAACCATTCTGAGATGCATGTCTAACCTCTTACATGCCTCTAAGGGTCCAGAGCTTCCCCTGACAGCCTATCCCTTTGCTTCACAGTTTACAGCCAGAAACTCATCCTGTTGATTAACTTGTATTGTCCCCACTGCAACAAGTCACAATGAGGAAAAGCAGAGGAGGATGTTGAACGGCAGATACATTGCATGAGCTTTAAATATGAGTGCTTAGCTGAGAATGTTCCACTTCGTAGGAAAACTTCGTGTAATGTCATTTAGGCAGTCTTAGAATCACAACATTCAAGTCATACACTCACCATGCTTCACTCCTACAGCAGATTTGAAGTCTTGTATACTTGCCAGCCTGCACTTGCCTGGAAAAATAATTTAAAAAAAAAATAAGATAATTCATACCTGAAGATCTACTAAAGAAATAACTAGAAGTGTTCAATAGTAAAACAGTAATATAAGTTTTTGGTCCAGGTAGACCTTCCTCTCAGTTCACTATGAACTTCAATGCATTGTACAAACTGAAAATAAGTCATGAAAAAAAAAGTTCTTCATTTAGAAATTTTTACTGGAGCAGCTCAGAATCACAAAAATCTGCTCAGACTCCAAATGCTGAACAGATGCTGGGAGAAACATCCTGCACCAGAGTTTCTGTGAAGTAGTCTGTTGACAACTAGAATGTTTTTCAATGTGAGCAGGAACAAATTATCAAATCCAGAAGGTGTTTCTTGCTTCTCTTTCAGAAGAACTAATATCAGACAGTGCAAACTGGCAGCCCAAAAAGAACTTAAGCCTCAGAATTATAGCCAAAAAAAGGAACAAAAAGAAGTTGATACACACTCAGAACTTGGATTTTGCCTGGGGAAAAAAGAAATGTCACTTACACTGATTCCGGCAGTTTTATTAAGTGTTTTATAAGAAAATCAGTGAAACTCTCACAGGTACCAGACATTTGTGTACATAGTTGTTGTACACAATTTTTGGCAGTATTTTTTGTTTTTAAAGCAGAGTTAGATTTACCATTATTCCCAGCTCAGTTCTTGTATGAGCTGTATGGCAACAGCGCTTTCAGCATGGAAACATAAAACCACAGCTTCATATGTAGCAACTTTAATCCACACAAAGCCAAAAATCAATTTTTAATTAGTGAAACAGCTTGAGAAATCATGTTCTTATACTATGTTTGTGATCCTGTGGAAGTTAAGAACAAAAATACCATTGACTTTAAAGTAAATAAGGTTAAACTTGGCATCCTCAGGCCCTTTCACAACTAACTTATTTAAGGCTGGGTCTCAATGAGCCAAAAACTCAATACACTTTCATAGTCGTGTTTACTCAGTTGAATAGGTGTGATATGATTGAAAAACACTGTTTAGGAGCAGGCTAGAAAACCTAAAGCCACATTAGCTGGCTGAACTAAAGAGAAGACTATTTAATCATATTCAGTTCATTCAATTTTGCTCACAGGATTGAAGGACAGATTCCTATTTGCTTATGAAGACATGCCCTAACTGTTTAACAGTGGCATGTCTTGTTAATTCACTGGAAAAGAGAGTGACAGAAAGGCAGCACAGAAAGCTATGACTCATATATTGCATCCAGAATGCTATTCTAGCCTGCTATACAGCCATAGATTCTTTTTCATCAGCATTTCACAGTGCACAGCTAAAGGTAAACTATGATGAATAAAGGAGTCTATGGATTATTTATAATTTTGGTTAAAGACTGAATTTCCTGCACTTCCAAAATTACAAATATTACTTCACTCAGAATTAATGGACTACCTTTAGATCTCTGTTTTGGATCAGGAAATTAAAGACTAGAAATATGACAAAAGTAATATTTTAAGATAAAACTAAGAAGAAATTCAGTAAAATAAGTAGCAGTAATATTCCCCAATAGGCAACCAAGACTCAGTGTTCTTTTGTTTACAGGTAAACACCCAGCAAATATTGCAGGAAAAGCTACCTGACTTGGAGGAGAAACCACCCATAAGGAAAAAATATTTTCCAGAATATGTATTTTAGGTAATTCAGACCAAATAAAAACAATAAATGTTGAAGAAGCAAAGCATACACTGGCTCCTACTGTTTATCTGGATCTGCATGTCTCCCGTACCAGCTGTACTCTTTTGCAAAAGACAGAAATACTTATCTTCAACTTTCTCTAGTACTTTCCAGTCCGCTAAGAAGTACAGAAAACAGTAAGCAAGAGCTCTGAAAAAGAGTTATGCTTCAGTAACTGAGACACAGTAAGGAAAGGATCAGCACTGGTCCTAGAAGCCTGAGCAACTAAGACACTTCATTTCTCTGCTGATGCAGGAGGCAAAATACACTGAGTATAAGAGGCGGGGATCAAAAATGAGATTATGCTGGAACATATCCAAACCATGGTAACAAGTCCACATATATATGGATCCTAAATGCAGGGGTCTGGTGAGAACTTTTTCTCTTTACCCATCCACTTGGAGGCCTGAATATAATGCAAATAAACCTTTATGGGGTATAAAGGGAGGGAAGGGGAAGAAGAAAAAAAAGCTTAAAAGCCTGACATTCAAGTTCAAGATTACAAACACCTTCGGTTAAGAAAAAAAATCTACTTTATCTTAAGAGATATCAAAGTTAAGCTTCAAGTTAAACATTCCTCGGAAAAGAAAAAACGCACAGAAAGCCAGGGAAAACAGTCTCTCCTGTATTTCTGTGACTGAAACTTAAGGGCATGCCTTTGAAATGAAGGAGTAAAAGACTGTATAAAAATTGCAAAACCACAAAAAGGAGAAGTTACAGGGCTATTGCAAAATAATAATCATGAGGGTGTTGTTTTGCTTTTGGTAGAGTTTGGGTTTTTTTGGGGTTTGGTAGGGGATTTTTTTACATAAAACAACCCTGAATGTCCTAGCATTCATTACCAGAGACATGATATTGGGAACACTGAAAGGAGTATGGATGTAAAAACATACCATAAATCCTGCCCCAATCTTTCCCCTCCTTTTCCAATATCGTTTAGAGAAAAGTAGGAAACAAATCCATAAAGGATTAATGTTAGCATTAGGATTATTTTCTCTACTTATAATTATCAGATTAAAAATGAAAAAAATTTTAAAAAGTGGGAAGGGGTTCAAGAGAAAAGAAAGAAATAACTTTTTTCCATGTCACTTTCGAATGTCAGAGAAGAGACATTGTAACAAATAACTTAAAATCATTAGAAAAGGCAATCTGGCTTTGAAAGTGAAGGGACACAACTCTTTCCCCTAGAGGCAAGGATTGTGGTCAAGGCACGTTGAGCTGCCTAAGGCTTTATCCCCAGCCTTGCGACAGACATGTGTGGACTGATGCCAAGGCAATTATTTAATCTATCAATTTCTATTTATAATTCAAGCTATTTAATAAGAATCTGCTACAAGAAAGTTTCAAGTCCTGTGCCACAACAATGAACTTAGAGCAGTTGAAGAGTTGGTGTGAGAGGGATCTGGGCTGGGGTTAAGACTCTAAGGAAATTACTATCAGTCTATTGCGGTCAAAACAGTGAACAGCAAAATCACTTAAATTATAATTGTTACCAAAAAAAAGGGTATTTGTTCATTTTGCCTCAGTTCAAAGTAACACAAATAAAAAAAAATATATAGGCTTTTGTACAAGGATGCATTTAATTACTTTTTTAATCAGAATGACAAGGCCATGCTGCAGGTACTCTGGTTACACCAATGTCTAAAAGAGTCAGTTTATTATGTTAACTATTCTAATATTGAATCAATGTACCCCATAAGACATACCACAGGATGCCTTCTCTCTGTTGTTATACATTTAAACAATAAATGTGGCAACTCATACACAACCAGTATGCTACTGGTTGTATACTCATATGTATACTCATATACAACAACCACGCTATCACTTCATGAAAAGCACACATAGCTTTGTAGCACAGAAATATTTTTGCTCCACAACCACTCATGGCAAGGAAGACAGTCTTCGAGATGTTCATGGTTCCTTATAATCCATTGGTCACAGAAGCTTGACTTCCCAAAATATCATATAGAGACTGATATTAAATGATCCTGATAAAGTACTTCTTATTTTCATCCTTAATATGAGAATAAAACACAGACAGTGGGATCAGAGAAAAACTGATATTTGTGCCAGGAGAGAGAAGGGTCAATTCAGAAGACAGGAATGTGTAATACACATTTCTAGAGAGTAGTTTTTTTCTCAGAGCTCTCACTACACAAACAGACCTTTAAGTGTAACACTGTTCAAGAATACATGCATTATCACACTTCTTCACATTATTTAGCATGACAAATTAAGACAGCAGAGGAGATGCAAAACTATGCAAATACATACCATCATCAGTGAGAATAATTGTATTATTTCAAGCTTTAATGTGACAATTCCTATTACAGAAGTCTTTAAACAATCGCTAATAACATTTTATGGTTCTGTCTATCCTGCTTTACATGTGTTCTAAAGCATATGGTACTCTTAAGGTAACAGCCCTTAAGCTCTAAGCTGGGGTTTCTAAGTTACATGCTTAGCAGTTCTGTTCCTCCCTGGGATCTACAATAATAGTAAAAAAAAAAAAAAAATTCTTCCCTTTATGAGCTTTCAAAGTTAAATATATTTGAACTGAAGTAATTAAGATTATGTTGCACAGTTTGTACATCACACAATTCATCAGCACAAAACCTCTTTTGTTTCCATAGCTTTAAAGACTGCCAACTCCATCATCTCCTTTTCTGTTGCTCGTTAAAAAACCTCCAACACTGCATCTGTAAAAGATACAGTAGCACTGTACTGCATGGGGAAAACCTAAGACATTCCCTTCAAAATTAGCTGAAGATGCATGAAGTAAACAATAATTAAAAAAAAAATCTATAAATAGACATCAGGCTAATAGTTATTACATTCAATAATTTAGCATGATATGCATGACAGCTTCGACCTCCAAAATAATTTAGCGCCTTGAGCTGAGATTAAATGCAGAACATTAATTTTTCCCTCTGGTTGTCAAGCCAACCAAGAGGCCCGTCAAATCTATTTAAATTAAGCCTGCATCATGTAATGATATTAAAGGGGATAAAACATTAATATGGATCTGTGATAGAACATAGGACAAAATAGCTGCAGTAAGGCAGCTTTAATTTACTATACCAACAATCTGGCTTTATGCTGAAAACAGGATTTAAAGGTCCAAAGGAATACATATTTGAGTTATATGATACGCTCATTTATAAAATGTTACTGATTTTCAATTGCTGAGAATATTTAGCAGTATTATGTAGAACAAAAAAAAAATGTGGTTCCCAATGTAATCCTACTGATGTATAGAAAAAATAATACTGGATCAAACTCATGATATATGTGTGTGTGTGTCCCACAAGCAGATGTTATTTCAGCAACATCAGTATGGCTGCATCCATTTATTGCCAGCAATGAATTTTCTTCCTTCAGCTGAAGGATGATAACTGTCATTCAAAACTTCAATATTTCATAATATAAAACTGGATTGAAAGGGTAGGTAGACTCCTAGACCAAGACAAACAACTCTAAATATTTAGGCTACAGGCACTTTATGAGAACAGTAAGTTTTGTGTTGTCATTACAGAACTACTCAGAGAAAGAGTAGTGAAATGGAACAAAATAAAACAACTCTGTGCAGCTTCCTTTAAGAAAAAAAAAAAAAGAAAAAGAAACCTAAACTCTGAAGATTTAGACCTGTTTAAAATGCACAATGAATGGGATTGGTCATGTTTACAAACAATAACAGAAACATCCAGAATATATTCAATATCACAATATTTCACTCCATTGCAGTTACTTCTTTAACTTTTTAACTTTCCAGATGATAAACTTTTCTAACATTTGGGATTTCAACAACAACGCAGACTTGAAAATATATCCCATGTCAGCTAAATTCAGAAACAATCCTGCACATTGCCAGTTTGCAAAGGCATTGCTGATTAGTGTCAAAAACTGGATCAAGGCCCAAGTTCACTTTTTTAGGAGTAAACATTTTTTATTGCTGGTTGTTCATAAGATGGTGCTGTGTCTCTGCAAATTCTTGTTTACTAGAAGAACTGAAAAAGTAAACAGTAAAATCCTGATCTTAATGCATTTCATTGCAAATGCACTGAGGTCCCTATAATTGTGCACACATACACAATTGCAATACAGTCACACAACTCACAAAAATATGAAATTCACATCAGTAAAAAAGCTACCAAAACAAAACAGAAAAAGGGCAAATGAAAAAGTACGTAGAGAATACTCTGTATGAAACTTGGCTTGGCTTTGCACAGCAGGTAAGAAAAAGATTGGGATTTACCAAGGCAGAGTGAACACAAGAGGATGTTTGAGTGGGGTTTGAATGTATTTGTGGCGAGGCTCCAAGTTATCTCCTAGACATGAAGTTTCTTTCCCAGAGCCTGCCCACCAAGCCCTGTCAAGGCTGTTAATTGCATTTAACTGAAAGTCAGTAACTGTGACAGACTGAGACACTGCGCTGCCTGGTATTCCTTAAACACATGTTCAATGCAAGCTCATTCAGCACACTACAGACTCAGAATTGATAGATAAGAAAGCTCAGGGTAAGCTGAATATCTGACAAATTGTCTTTCTAAATAGCTGCTGTAGAATGACTCCAACAAGTATTTCACTAAATATACCAAAATTTGTATCAGTTCTCATACAAGGGATTTTTTTCCTCTTTTTTAGCGTTCATCTACACTGCACAGAACATGTGGCATTCATATGCCACCGCCATGCCACAAACTCCTCAATAAATCCTTTCTCACACACATGAAGGATGTAAGGTAAGCAGTTATGAACACAGCATTTATTTATGCCTGAGCTGACCGCTTTGATCCAAATTATCATTTCTAGTAAATGAGGTGTAGACTATTCTAACCTTCATGCTGCAACACCACAGCAGGTATAACCTTGACACAATGTTCCTCTAATGAAGGAAAGGCTTGACACTGCTACATTTTGGTAAGTATTGGTCTGCTAGAAAACCACCCACTTCCCACTGTTTCATGGGACAGAGAGGGCATAGGTCATAACTTACTAAGGATCCTCCTTGAAGTTACAAAACCGATTTTAGCAGAAGACACATTGCTGCTTAGAGAGTAGAGTGAAATTAAATAACCTGAATCCCTTTTACAGAGCCATTGTAACCATTTCAAGCTGGTGAAACTGATAAATATTGAGCAACATGTAAAAAATACAGAAGTTTTATAAAAGTCATATGTGTTGGGACTCAACATTTCTTTAATGATAACATTCCTTTTTTGATGTACGCTGACTGCGGTCTCCATCTATCCGTCTATATTTTGCATATTGGTCCTTTTATAGCACTTAGCATCTTTCACAATTAAATTAAGTTGGCTGTGGAAGATAAAAGGTGCTATGAGCATGTAGCGTCAGATATGCAGAAATTTAAAAAGAAAATAAGTAAAAGGAAGGAATGCAGACAATAGCTAGGAAAAACTATCCATAACAGACCAGAAAAACTCCAGAAAGAAAAGAAATAACAATACAAAACAAAAACTCCAATAAAAGAAAAGGACCAGTGTAAATATTTCTCAGCTTTCAGATACTAAGTTTAGGGCAGAGGAAAGACACATACCACAGAATGACCTCAACCTTCTCCAAATATTTACTTCATCCTCATGCTCTGAGGCAGAATCTGTTCCACAGATACTTTTAACAT
Organism: Climacteris rufus; assembly: GCA_013398175.1. Lineage (NCBI taxonomy): Eukaryota > Metazoa > Chordata > Aves > Passeriformes > Climacteridae > Climacteris > Climacteris rufus. The sequence goes on from VZRZ01008256.1 coordinate 1,010,852, forward strand.
CCTATTACCCTGCATTACACATTTTAATTCCTGTGTAAAGACCACAACATACCTAAATAGCAAACAAGTTAGAGAACTAGATTGTCAATTTGACTTCATTGCTAACAAGTAAGGGGAAGGATACTTTTAGTTTTCTGGGCAAGTTCTATTTAGCAAATTTTATTCTGTGAGAATGTTTAACAATTCTGCTTTGACTGAGCTTACATTTCAACATCAGCATGTGATCTCTCTGAGGGGTCTCCAGTCCCCATGCCACACAAGGGAGCACAAAGCTGCACAGTATTTCCCACCACATCCTTGGTTTGCATGCAGAGGGAGTGCCAAGTTGTTGGCCCAAAAGCCACCACAACAGAACTGAAAGAACTGAAAGAACTGAGACAAGAGCTGCAATACCCAGCATGGAATCAACAAACTGCAGTAAATTATCTGGTGAAAGATTATTGGTTTAGTCTCAAAATTTAACAAATTCTTGAGTTTACATTTTTATAACAAACTACCGGAGTTCTCAGTCTCGTAACATTTTACAGAATTTTTTATCTGCACCTTCTTTTGGAAGGTGTGAAATAGGTCTTAACCTGCTGCTTTATATCCCGGATAATTTCTGTGCATTTCAGTTTGTCTATTCAGGTATGATAAGGGGTTCATTGTTAGGGCACCTCTGCACATTAAAAGTATTGCTGACACATTGCTATTGCTTTTTTTCTTAGAAGAAAGACAAGAGTATACACTTAGACTTTCTTTTTATTACACACTGACACCAGAAAAATTATTTTAAAGAGAAGTGAGCTTTATACTAGAATCTTAGAGGCAGTGGATCTGCAGCTGTCCAAAACCATGTCAGCAATAAAGCCCATCAACTGTCCTCTTAAGAGATTTCATGTTTTTGTCATGATCTATTGCAGAATTTTATGTCAGTTGGATACCACATCAAAGCAGTGCCTCCTTGGACACATTGCCGCTAGGTGCTTTGAAGAGAAGAATCAGAACACTGAATATGACCCCACGTCAGAGGGGTACCTAGGACAATATCTTCAGGCAAAGAGCTCAAATCATTATAAGGCACCAAAGGAAACAACTGCAGCAATTCAAACAGCCAAAATTTTTCTGAACATACCTAAAAGCAACAGCCATCCTAAAGCATGACAGATTATCATCACTCTTTGTTCTATTCTTTCCTTCAATATGAAACTGAATACCAAGAGACCTGGAGCTGGCAGAAAGCCAAGACCAACTTCAATGGTGGTAGCTAAGAGCCACATCACTTGGATTTGTACAAGGGCAGCACAGATAACTTGTCCTGCACATCCCTGTGGAGAGGATGAGCAGGAAATAAGAAAATTTTCCTATTCTGAAGGCAGAAAGTAATATCTTTGCCTGTAGCTTGAATTAGCATCACCAAATATAAATAATCTTTATCCTTTAATTTACCTCACACATACAATACCAGGGTAAGGAAACAACAAAACACAGGTAAGCCAAGAAAAACACTTCTGTGTCTAATAATAAAAATGAACCACTCTGTGTCACTTTTATAAATGTTACTATTTGTCCTAGAATATCAAGCTTTATTAAATACTATGCTGGTTACTGAACAAAGTCTCTGCATTGGAGAAATAGAAGCGTCTGAAACAGAAGCACTGAGGAACAAGAATGGCAATAAGAGAGGGCAATAGACACAAACAAACCAGAACAGCACTCCACATGTGGAGACATGTCTTGCTTCTAAGCTAATTCTGTGTTTTTCTAACAGCACATTCTGAACTAAACTGAATTCCTAAACTGAACTACTTGAGGCTGATGCACACTTGCTGATCAGTTCCCAAATATCTCCCTTAGGCCCTGATTCACCAAGCAAGTTCAATTCCCACATGGTATTAATCAAGGAATTATTCCAATAGCGTTCTAACACTAAATATCTTTGGAAAAGGTCAGCAACAGATATCAAGTTATTCTAGCTGTCAATATTTCATAATGCCACCACCATAAAACTGGAGTCAGTTGCTTATGATTCTCAAGAATGCTTTCCCCAGATGTCCTATCAAAAGAATTACAGCACATAGGACAGTAAAACTTAAGAAAGGATGGCTAACCCCACCTTGTCCCTAAAGTGGGAAAGAACATCTATAGAGTACAGGGACTTTTAAACTACTCAGTCCTTTTAACACTTATTTTCGTGCAGCAGAAAAGCTCTACCTACTCCATATTTTAGAAAAACTCAATCTACTTTTACCCATGCTAGCCTTCACACACTTAGATAACACTTATACTATTTCCATACTATATCTATTTTATACTATTGTAAGCTTTGAGAACACACACTCACTTTGAGGAACACAATTCAGCTCTTGATGCTTCCAGTAAGACACATGTTGGACCAAATGCACTTCCTTAAGATACCCTGATGTTACATGTTGCTACAGTCCAAGCAATCATGCTGTTATCAGTCATGCAGTCTTGGGTAGGAGAGAGATGATATTTTATGTCAATTTATTAATTGATCAGAATACTCTGAAGCATTAGGGCTTTTGGATCTCTTTACCAAATGGAAAAATCTGCTCTACTTCCTTTTCTGTAGAGGCAGTAGTAGAAAATAGAAATGGTACACTTTGAAGCTTACCCTATATATAGCTCTTCAGTCAGAGTTACATCACAATGATTTTGTAGAAAACATACTCCTTTTTTCACACCTTAGGTACAGGTTTCTTAATTTCACCATTACTGATCCAAGCAACTTTGTCCTCAAAATTACATTAAATATGACAGACAGGATATTACATATGTGGATAATTTCTTTCATAAGGTGTTTTCCCATTGCTCACTACTTGCAACTATTTGGGACCATCTACTAAGAGATCCACTCTGTGGACTCCATACATGACATTTTCTGTTCACACATTTCTTTAATGAGACATTAATATGCCTTGGCTTAAGTATGCAGTAAATGAAATCCAGATTTTTAAGCATTTTATACACCTTGAGAATACTGCATACTCATTTGGTGTCTGTGGAAAAGCAGTGCTGCTTTTTTTGACAGCCTTAAAATAGGCGACCCATCAAAGCAAAACTTACAACCTCCAAATTGCTTTCCTGACAAAAAACCTTGGTTTCATCTAACATTCTGCTTTCAGTGCAAAGGCAGATGATCTTTTTCATTTTGCACTTGTTTTCAAATGAGTTAGCCCATTCAGGTTTGCTTGGAAAAGAATCAAAATCAGGAAAGATTTTTCATCTGTTGCAACTGATGAGTTAAGGGGCACAGTTAAACCACCTTATGAATACTAAAAGTACTCAACTCACCCAACGACTAAACAGAGACTTAACAAAACAAACATATGTTTCAAAACTGGGCACAATACAGTACAGCCTTTGATCTATTTACAGTGGCCAAAGGGACTCCCTCACACTAGTTTCATAGCCAGCATTTCCCTGAGGCATAAACACAGGCTCAAGACCCTATCCTAAATATTTTTTTAAACCAAAGAATAGATAATAGAAGATAATGAAAAACTATGTCTCAGAACACATCTTGTTTTGGTGTTTGCCAGAATTGTCTGAAACACAGAAAATCTAGAGCAAGTTTCTGCTTCACAGCTTACATATCTGGTTTTGACCCTCCATAAAACCACAGGGTCATGTATCAAATGCAAGTGCTACAATTTTTGAACTACCTTATGATAAAGGATATGGCCAAAATCAATGAAGAGTTCAAAAATCCTCTTTCAGGGAACCTCAGCCTTCAAGCTGAGCTGTAGTGGTAAGGCCTGGAGAGTTAAATCAGCCCTCTGGACACATGACTGACAGCAGAAACACAAGAACCTACAGGATAAGAGGGCAGCTGAGCAAACAGACTGTGACCAAATACATCTAAGCATCTGGCTGTTTCAACCCATTTCAATGATTTATTCAATCATACAGTAATCTATGATTTCATCAAGATAGCCAAATGACGCTTTCAGAACAGGCTATACTGGAGAATACCTAGTTGTGCACCCCAAAACTGTCTTTCAAACTAAATCCACAATAGTAAGTGGTAAACAGTCAGTGAAATCACTTAAAACCACTCTCTCCAAACAAAAATGACACTGTAGTGCAGCTGGCCAGAATTGGCTCCTAAATTTTCTGACCTTTCCATTTTTACCAATCTATAAAATGGGGATCACAATTCTGCCAGTTGAGTGAGAAAAGATTTATTAATACCTGTGACATTATGGAAGCGAAGACATATAACTCTAAGAAGACATTTCTTTTACCCACAGATATGGGGGCATTTCCTGCATTCTCATAGCTTTTTTTTAAATTAAAAATTTGCTGTGCTTTTCAATAAGTATGATAGCTTCAGTTGCATACACTTTTAACAGTGACTCTGCTATAACTCCTCTAAAAACAACTTGCCTTTTTTTCTTCCTAGAGAAAGAAACTGATGACCTTCTATAGATTTCCATCTCATGACTGAATGATAATTTTAATTGTATTCTAACCAAGCAAGGCAAGATTTAAACAGAATAGTAATACCTTATTAGAGCAACAGATGCCACTGAAAGAGAAGCACAGTTTTGAGTAAACAAACCATACACAACAGTAAAGAATCCAATGAGAAGGGCATGCTTTACCGGGGAATACATTCTCTAACTTCTAATACAGCAGAATCTAAAACTTTTAGGTCATTATTAATAATTTCTCTTTATGAATTCTATAGTAAACAATAGGGCTGAGTTGACAGTGTTAACTCACAGGTCCCTGAAGCATTAAAAGGATGTTTTTATTGCTGAACTACTTAGTTTAATGGCATTTAAAGACAATCATTATCTTCTAGCTCCTCACCCTGGCAAAAAAATTCAGTCAAAATTCTGGTTACTTTAGGACTGCAGGTCAAAGAAAATCCCACACAAACCCCAGACAGGAAAAAATACTCAAGACTGGATCTATTACGACAAATATAAGTCAAAAGCGTTACTGCTTGTAACAGTTGCAGGTTCAATTACATAATTAGAATCTGTACCTAAGCATATAAAATTTCACATCTCAAATTACCATTCAGATATTACAAGCATGTAAAAAACAATCTACAGTGTAATGCAGTTAATTCTTAATATTGACAGCAAATAACTAAAGTAACTAAAATCAGTGGTAAACTTGAGAACACTAATTCTATAGACAGCTGAGTCTGATTCAATACTGTTAAATCAGCAAACGTGATTTTTTTTTTCTTTTGGCTGAGTAAGGACTACAGGATTCAGTTCTTTGCCACCTAAAGTGGCATTTTGAAAAATGATGTTAGTTTGGTTTGCAACCTCAGCTGACATAGGAAAATGCTAAGACAAATTACTAACATTTCTGCATGAGCTCTGGACAGGATGATGCAATATGCTGAAACAACCCAAGCAACAAGAAGTGGCCCAGGAGCAAACAAACAGCAAAAGCAGCCCTGTAGCCCTTGAGTGATTAACTGCCTGCTCTGATAAAATGGGGAAACCCTTTCAGTGCCAGGTAGATATTTATGTTGGAAACAAAATCTAAAAGTTAACACTCAGAGTCTGCCCAACCTTCACTACTGCGGTCCATGAGAATAGGTTTGTCTGTAAGGCACAATGACAGATCAATGGGGACACTGCAGCATGATCATTCAAAGAAAAAAAATGTGAAATATTTCAACACGATTTTCAGTAAAGCACTAAGCAACCAATTCCCAGTAGCAAATAGGTAGGTTTCTCCTTGGAGTGTCCTGTGTAGCAAAGTAAGATGAAAAATGAGTTTCCTTTTATCTTTTCATGTTGTAGATTTAGTTACCAGCCATAGACTTCGGGATAAATGTAAAGACCCTCCTGCCAGATCACACAAATAAGGAGAATGGCCATGAAAGAATCAAAGGGTATCAACAGAGGATGAAAAAACGAATTAAGGCAAAAATACCAACGAACCCAAATTGATACTTAGGGTTGAAAGAAAAACAGCAGCTCTGTATATCCAGAAAACACACAACAGTGTAGAGAGAAATTTGGCAGGAATCTAAAAAGCAATGTCATTGTTTATACAGTATCCACTTTTAGTGTTCAGATTAGGTGCACCTTTCCCTAATAATGATAAGCGAAAAATTCTTCTCCAAGTTTTTCAAACAGGACTGGAAATCTTAGAACTAAGCCACGATAAATGTTCCAAAGATTATATATTCCACTGCACCTAAAGCAAAACATATAGTCTGTGTTTACCAAGCACTTAAACTAACCTTCAATGAACACAGGACTTCTTGCCTCCCTTGTTTCACGAAATAAAACAATTTGGAGCTCAACTTGTTGTTGGGTGTTAAAACAAAATTAAAACAGGCAAACAAAGTGAAGAATTATTAATTATGCTGAAGCTCTTGGATTTACTATAAAAACAAACTACTATATTATTATTTTAGCAAGTATTCTTCTGTCATCAGATAGGAATTTATGTATCTCTTCATGTGTTGAAACAGGACTGCATTGGTCCTCCAGGGATTTCACTAACTGGTATGAAAATTCCAAATCAGGGACAAGAATTCAGTTAGGAAAAGATCTTCACTATTCAGTGTGTCTATTCTGGGTCTTACTTAACCCTTCCTATAAGATATATTACACAAAACCAAAGGAAGGCACTGTGAGAACTTAAATTGGGTTTTTTCCCTGTCATCACAGGAAAGAAGACAATCAAGAAAGCAAGCAAGCAGACAGACAAAAAGGGATGTCTTCACATGTGTTTCAGGACTACAGACATTACACACAATTTTTTATCGCCACATTTAGAGCTGTCAGTGACAAGTAAAACAAATGTCTTCCTCTCCTCATCAGACATCAGCTGGATTCAAGCAGATCAGTAGTCAGGTACCTCATGTCATGATGAAATGTTTCAATTGAATGACCTGGTAAATGAGTGCAGACTAAAGCAGCTCCACTAACCGGCAAACTAAAAGTTCAGACTGAAGACTGGTAGGTTTTACATCAGCATGAGTACAACACATTATAATTGCTACCTCCAACTCCAAATCAATATGAATAGGGAGCTGTGCTTCATAACACAGATCCTGCTTCCTTCATCATTCAAATGGAAGATCGTGCCAGAAAATCTTCTCAGTTTCCTTGCTCAGAAAGCATTCCCACATCCACATAGTTCAGACACATTCTCTAATAAGGCACTGATCCTTAAACAGCAAGCTAAAAAGCTCCAACAGACCTGTGTTTGCATCCCTGCCATATTCCTTTGTATTTTCCTTTATTTCCAAGCCACCATGCACTATTGCTACATCGATTCTACTCTCCCTTACATGACCCTTGTTTTCATTGCTGTCATACACCTGTATTAATTGTCAATCATTAGAGATTATTCCTCCCCTGCCTTACTACCACATTGTCACATAAAGGGTCTCCCAACTCTCCTAGTGCTCCTTTTATCCTGTCCATTTCACTTCCCTAAAAGTGAACAAAAGCACTGTAAAGCCACCTCATTATTTGAAAACATAGTCCTTTTACAATTGCTTATGGAGCTGCCTTGCCCCATCATCTCTGAGGCATTTTCAGGATATGGTTTTCTAAGGCAGGCATGACTGGAGTATTGTGTGTACCATAGCTGGGAGAACTGGCTAGCATAGAGGACCAAGCATAAGCACATAAAGATGTTTTATCTCTACCATTCTGATTGTTGCAACAGGAAAGCTGTGATTGCCAGAGAGGGTACTGCAGAGATGAGGCAGTGCTGTTCTGAGCCAACTTCCTTTCCTGCCTTGAGATTCGTGCTCCGTGTGCCTATGTGTAGAAAAGGCTTGAGTCCTGGACACCTCACTAAAAGGAGCTCTGTAACCACCACAGATCCCCAACTCCCCACCATCACTTCTTGGAGGGTTCTAAAGAGCTGACCATGCATGCAATGCTGTGAAAAATCTATTTTACACAAGAGGCAAACCCCAGGTAAACTACAAAAAGAAGTGAATAGGTCCCGAACTTGTTCCCTCTCTTTCGTTCACCCCAGATCTGGACCATCCACAGCAGCAGAAAGGACGTGGGATCTAAGGACTGGTGATCTTTTCCTTTCTCTCTATCTCTTCCATCTTGATTTCTCTGCTCTCATTTTACCCTGGTGTCATGATTTGAACTCTGGACAAATGTCAAAGCCCCATGAAAGCCACTCCCCCCCTCCTACAGCCGGACAGGGAAGAGGAATTTGTTACCAAGCTGAGACAAGGATACTGAGAGAGAAAAAAAAAATCTAATTAAGGCAGGCAAAAACAGGCTTAAATCTTAAAAGTGATAAAGTGAATTTATTACAGAGTTAAAGGAGTAAGCAACACATCTCTTAAAACACTCTTCCTCTTCCCCCCCTCTCCCCCCAACAGCCCTCCTTCCTTCTCTTAGAAAGTAAGGAGAACTGGGAGGGGGGTGTTTCTCCTAGTCAGTTCATTCCTCAGATGTTTACTTCCTGGGAGAGAAGGCGGGTTTTTTCTCCCCTTCTTACAAGCACTGTGGCATTTTTGCAGAAGTTATGTTTTCCCTCCTGGCAGGCAGCCCACCTGGTCACTGCTGCTCGTTCTCTTTCCTCTCAAGGCCAGGCTGGTCCAAACTTAGGGTGGGGATGACACAAGGCTTTTTTAACTCAATTGACTCCTTTAGTTCCCAGGAGCAAAGGCCTCGTTATCTGCGTCAGCCCTCACCAGACCAAAGTCCCTCCTGCTCCATCGTACGGTGGATCTCAGCTCCTTCACGGACCCTCAGGGTACAGGGGACCACTGCATCGGTGCAGTCCTTACCACAGGCTGCGGAGATGTCTCAGCTCTGATGTTTAAAGGACCTCCTCCCCGTCCTTTCTCTTCTTGGCTGACTTTGCTGGTGTCCATATCTGTTGTTTCTTCTACATGCTGTACTCCTTCTCCCCTGCCTATCTACAACTACATAACTACAGCTACATGGCGCGCGTATGCATACTCCCCCGTTTGCTTCTTAAATATGTTGTCACAGAGGCATTACCTTCCTCTCTAATTGGCCCAGCTGTGGCTTGCAGCACGTCCATCTTCAGGAGCCATCAGAGATTGGCTCTGCCTGGACAGCTGTGGAAGCTTCTGGCAGCTTTTCACAGGAGCCATCACAGGAGCCATGCCCAAAAAGAAAAGCCAGACCTCCTCAAACCACCACACCTGGCAAGTGCAGCAACTGTATTCTACCCCTCAGTCTGTACCTGAAGTTTGCTTTAGGAGCTGGGAGTTTGTTAATGCTAGTTATAAAAGTTAAGACCTTGTTAGCCAACACTTCTATGACTAATTAGTTGCTGTAATAAAGGCAACTACACAATAAAGCATAAGAGTTCCCTGACAGGGGGACTAGTGTCTTTGTTCAGTCCAACAAGAGTTTACAACAAACATCATGACCACTTCCAGGTCATGACAGCTGGCCACACTGTTTAAGATTCTACTCATGCACTATTGTACCAGGAAACTTGGTAGCCTAGGGTATTTTCCCCATCCCTCAATCTACCTGGTCCCTGATTAACAACTCAGATGTGTCTCTTGTATCTGGCTAATGGTTTGTAGTGTTTCAATCCTACTGAAAGCCCAGGGCAAAAGAGGAAAAGAACTGCAGTGGTAAGTGGAGGGAACAGAAGCTTAAAAACAGAACAGCATCAGTTGTTCGTGACACAGCAAATGCACATTAATCTTCATCATCTATAAACTCTAGGAGCCCATAGCAGTGGGTCCAAGCAGCAAAGTGGATTCAGATCTATGTTTCTCCATACCATTTGTCTATCCAGAAGACTTTAGTCTTTAGACAGTGCTTAAAAAAAGATAGAGTGTTTCTGAAGTCCTTTGCTTCTACAAAGCACACTCACATTGACCAAAATAAAGCAATCTTTCTCATGGTCTGGGTGCAACTTGAAACATACTACTTAGAAAATACAATCGTAATACAGCTCCACCACTCCAATTCTAACAGTATCATCAAAAGCATTAGTTTTTTTCAATGGGTCTAGTTTAAAATAGGTACTAAAACAAGTTTTAAAAAACCTGAATGGATTGCCTGCTTTCATTAACAAGTTCATCCAAATAATTCTAAATCTGTACATGAACTGGGAGAGTGCAAATCAGTGACAGCCATCCAGTGACAGCCAGTGACAGCAAAGGAGGTTCAGGTACAGGATGAATACACTTTGGTTTCACACTCCACAGATACAGGGCTAGCTCAAGTTCACCTGCTTGGGAAGCACATTTCCAAAGCATCACTTTTATCTATTTATCATAATGCAACTTCACCTGCCAAAGAAACAGGCCAGAAGAGGGATGTTCAGAACCACGTCAATGATCAGAACTGAAGAATGTCAGAAGCCCAAAGGTGCTAAGGGGATAAGGCAAAGGAGATAAGGGGAATATCTACATGAAAAATCTTCAGTATAAACTTTAGGAAGACACACTTAAGGTTCAAGTCTATCCAAAAGATGTACATCTCTGAAGAACCATGGGAGACAGGCTGGGAGTAGCTTCTTTTGGCAGCTTGCTAGCTGAAACAATTAAAATTAACACTTCAGATTTAATCCTGAGTCACAAGTAGCTTCTACACAAAATATTTTTAGTGCTCTGAATCTATCCCTATGTATAGGTCATGAAAAGATCTTTGCAAAGCACTATAGATTGGCATGCATGCCCCCAATACTCCAGTCCTGAAGGAGGACTGATTCTGAACAGGTCCACATTTTCAGGATCTGGCACCCCAGGGAAGGTCATCATCATTCTGTGATAACCCTGCACTGAGCAGCAGAGTGGGAAAAGATTTTGAGGAAGAAGGTTAAACTGCAATATCAATATTTAAAACAAAGCACACCTCTGCTTCCTCTGGGCATTGTATCTCTCAATTAGCAAGATATGAGTGATACACCAGCTGAAAGTGAACTATCCTATGACAGCAAAAATACAGAACTACAAATGAAGATTCCCAAAAGTCTGGAAAATTTGGATAAATAATTTAACAAGGTCTCTGCTACAGCTCCCTTTCTTGAAGGGACTGATTAGGTGAAAATCCATTCCTCAGAGGTACTAAACACCTGTGGTATCAAAAAGGACTGAGGAAAACATGGATTGTGATTAACTTCAGCCATTACTGTCTCTGTAGATGCAGCTTTAATTTATGCAGTGTTGAAAACAGTTCCATTTTTCTGGTATACAATTACAATTCTGAACCTTTTCAAGTTTGGGTGGTGGGTTTTTTTCCCCCTCTTAAAAAAAGATGAACACTATCTCGTAATGGAACTTCTGAGCATCAGAATGACTTTTGCCATTTCTCAAAGCTGCATGGTAACAAAAGGTCACAGGCTGGCTCCAGTTCCTTTATATTTAACAAAATAATGTGGTTCAGAACAGAAAAGCTCAACTTAAAGGTCACAACAAAATCTATTTTTCTTCACTGTATTATTATACAGAATATTTCCTTAGAGTCATATTCCATGCTACAGCAGAGTGAATGGGTTTCAAAATGAGTCTAGGTAACACAATGTTCATGCTGTTTTCTAGACACTATCACCTCTGTCTCTTTTAGAATGGGGGTAGGGAGGACATAAAACTTAAGTAGTCAAAAAAATTTTTGATGGAAAAGTACCAGAACACTTAAGGAAACTGAATATTATAGCAAACCAAATCAACACCTGTGAAAATCAGTTGTCATGACTTAAAAGCTTAAGGCAGGCAATTATTATATTCCTGGTTGTACTAATTTTAATAAAAGGTATTGATAAAAGTGATTATTGCATTATCTGTTTCCAGGCAATACAAAATTTCCAGATGCAAGTGCAGATGCCATACCAGACGAAACCAAACCTTTTTTTTTTCTTATCTTCTCCACCAAAAGAACACTGGAGTGTAAGTTTCAGCCTATTCCTTTGGTTCTGTTTTTGTTCCTTTGCAATCAACTCTGAGCTATAAAGTCAAGAGGAACATTACTAGAAATGGGGTATTTTAAAGGTTTTCTACTGAATGAGGATTAGCATAGACCTTTACTGCCTGAAGGAACTTAGGTGAGCAATTATAATAGTTACGGCTACCAAAGAGGGAGTAAATCTTATTCCCACCACTTTTTTTTCCTTTTCAAGAGATTGCCACCCACAGAATGTGGTTACAATGCAACTTAGTGAATAAAAGGGGTACAGATAGATTTTGGACCAGGAAGTGGATGGAAAACCTCTCTGAGTCTTGAATCCTTCCAGTTCACAGACATCCTGTGAAATTCACCATTTGCTCTGTTTACTTCCCATTTTCAGATATATTGGAAGACAATAAATAAAGCCAAAACTCCAATATATCAGATGTATGACAGATCTTTTGCCCTCTTCATGTCTGTAATGGCTTCTTCCTCCTCTCAACCCTTAAAATAAATCTGTTTGACACGGATTGTGATTCAGCACCTTCTTTGAAGTGTGGTTATGGGAAATTCCAGATCACAACCACCATGATACCGGGTACTCTATGAAAAAAGAGCACATACATAAGAATATGCATAGGAGCACAAGTATACATGTATGTATCACCAGAAAGATCCATATCAAATCAAAGTGATTAAAAGAGCAAACAAAAGAGACACAAAAAGACTATCCTGCTGAAGCAGTGCAAGTGTGTGTGGGGGTTTTTGACGTCTGATAAAAATGAAACACCTTTTATTAAGAAGTAATGACCTTTATGAGCAGTGACTTAATCTACAAAATATTTCACAGCAGTTTTAATCAGCAAACTGAAAGTTTATATATCAAAAAGCCTGTTAGTCAACACTATAATTTTACTGAAGAATAATCCAAACTGTGGTTTGGATTTATCCACCTTTATCCAAATCAAACAAACAAACACAGCTCTTGCTATGAGCATGTAACACTGTAAACTCACACCAAAGAGTGAGAGCACTGATGTATAGCACCACTACACAGAGAAACATACAAAATAAAGACCGTAAGATTTATTTTTACTTTTTATTCATAACACATAAAGAAACCAGAATCTAACCTACAGTTATCTTGGAATAAATGTAAATGGTATAAAAGAAATCAAACTTAGCTCCATATAAGACGTTTCAGATTGCCCAGGTTTGCATTTCCAGGAAACTAAAAACAGAAGAAGCACCTGGCATTCCTGCTCTAAATGTGAGAAGTAAATAATATTAAAGCTTTCCTTCCTTGAATCTTTTACAAGTGTCATTTTATGGGCATGTACAGTTTTTATTAAAACACAAATCTTCTACTAGTAACCTAAATTAAAATATCCACGCCTACAAATTTGGATATATTTGTCCTTTCTAGATAAATGAGTAGCCAACCTACTCAACTGTAAAAAAAATTTTTGCTCACTTGAAGATTTCAACAAATGAATAACAATTACTATACTTGCAATTAACTAATTTTTTCACACCTGCACAGGGTCGATCCATGTTTTCCCATGAAATTAAGGTTCCAGGTAACAGTCAATATCAAAACATGATGGAAATGGTAATGATGAGAACTAACAATAGAACCATTGTGCTGAAAGCAGAGAGGGTTTTTGCTCAGCTATAACATATATACAGTTTGGGTCTCTTTAAGGAAGATGGATTTAAAAGCAAGTATTTTTCTTCCTCCTCACACTTATACAGGATCAGCAAAAACTGATTGGCCTCTTTCTACACACACACTTCGTACTCAGCTCTATTTAGCATCATGCCATCTGGGCCTAATTTCTTTTTCCTTCTGACATCAGCAAGCTTCATAATGCAAAGCAAATTTCCTTTGATGCTATGGCTAGATCAAGAAGAATGAGGAGGCCAGAATGTTTTTCCACATTTAGACAGCCAGATAAACTCCTACTCATCTTCATCACACACTACTGAAGAATCAAGAGGCTCAATGTCTCGAAAGAAAAAACAGATGCAATATTTAGGCATTGTTATACAGTCAACAATTGATAACTTTTAAATTCAGCAACTGTCAGCAAACAGATTGTCCCAGCTCCTTTGATATTTGCACAGAGTAAGCTATTCCCCCTTACAGTTTGGGTTTGTTTTTGTTTTTTCAAATAAGAAAGGACAAAGTTTAGATCCCAGTCTGTACACCGCTACACAAGAGTTCTTTCATCCTCTCTCATCATCAGCACTGCTTATCAGTGTTTTTGTGAGCATCTCATAAGAGAAAGGTACCAGCAATGCATATTCATGTTGTCAAGCTTTGAGCTTCTTGTAAAACTCTGACAAGTTCCAAGGTTGGCAATCAAGTCAATCCTTGATTATTGCTTGAAGTTTGTGTCCATATAGAGAACAGATTTCTGAAGACAATACTTGAGATCTTCCTTTACCTTCAGTGTATGATTTTTTTTTTTCCAGTTGCTTATAACATTGCACATGCTTTAACTACTCAGGTTGAAGTCTGCAATCTTGTCTGAACAGGTAAAAATTTTTTTAAATTTTATTTCAACTGAAACAATACAATCACTGCGGAAGGCCAGGTGCTTTCCCAATGTCAAAAACTGGGCACTTCAACATTCAAAATCTCAAGTACATACGTGATTTGCAGCCAAGACTTGTAATAACACAGCTTTTGTCTCCAACATTTGTGCACTTTGAAGATAAAGATTTGCTACAGATTTGGTGTCAAAACTTTGATAGATGCCACTTGCAGCAATCTATTTCAACATACAGATAACCAGGAGTTTCTTTACAATCATATCTGTGAGCTGCAGTGAAGAATCATAAACTGACTGAAGCAGCACTCACAAAAGTATCTCCATGCATATTCCTGCTGTGGAATAAAAGTGTGAGCTAAGGCTTGGCTACCCGAAAAACAACAAAATACACCCCACCCTTTACCTGCATGTCTGAAAGTTCAAAGCTTTACACAAAGGGCAGGCACAGAATCCTGTAACACTGAGAATCCCCTGACTATGATTTCTTCCCTTTTGTTATTGAAAGGAATCTCTCTTCAACAACTCCACTCATCAGATGACAAAACAATCACCTTCAAACATCAGTCCCAAGCCCTTCAGTTTAAACTATTGAAGACAGAGAAGCAAAATTGCATCATGCAGAGTTCACCAGTGTGGAGCTCCAAAAAATACCGCATACTGGGTGAGAAATGAAGTTCCCAAAGGCACCATGTCTATTTGATATGGCCTAGATACCAAAACTGGTATATATCTATACACTATACTTGTAGTTTCAAAGTGGTTTATACTAGAAACTAGTTTATCATTAAATGTCTTACTATATGGTATCTCACTATATGGTATGTGTAAGGCTTGAATACCAAGCAAAACCACAGTCTCCTGGCTCTGTTAAATAATTCTCTCAGTTTTTCCCAACACTAAACAACGGTACTGTGACAGTTCCAACAATTTCTAGAGCATTATTAATAAAGTAGCAGCACTCTGCATTCTACATCACTATGGTTTTCTTTGAGCATTTTGTCTTTTCTTAGTGGCATACTATCTTTGCTAATACACACGATTTATGATGTCTGAAAAGGAATAGCTTTCCTTCCTGAAAACAAGGTCTGCAGAAAGACATGCATTTTATTCCAACAGTAATTCATCTTATCCTCATTCATTCTTCTTTTCTCAAGTCTCATTTGTCTTTGACCAAATAATCATTCTATGTACCCTACTTTTCAGTACAGACTTTTCCCCGTTCAGGCCAGAAACAAGTTCTCAGACTCACTCTTTGCCCGTAATGTTTTATTCCTTCTTGCTTTTGTTAAAATCTGGGGATTACTGACAAACATACCAAAACACCTACAGAAAGGTAAAAATTACTACCAAGGCAAGTTTTTGTGCACTGCAGAGTGTTATCAAAGAAAAACAATAAATACTTTAAATAATAGGAAATTTGTTGAGCGTTGCAAGTGAAAGGAAATGTGCAAAGAGGAAGGTGTATCTTAACTGACTTATTTCATGACAGAGAGGAGCTGTGAATTTTGTGGAGTTCTATCCATTGCAGTGGCAAGGTTAAAAGCACAATGAGCTGTAAAATACACACTAAGCAAATTGACAACGCATTGGAAAAATTATTTATTTGTTCTGAAATGCTACTCAAGCAGGAATGACTGCTTTTAAGATTTATATCTGCAAATACCACTACTTGTACAAACCAAAAGTGGGAATGATACAAGGATGGTTGCATCAGCATAACGCCATTTAAAATTAGTCACAACAGCTATGAACACCTGTAACACATTAAAATTACTAGTGAAGTGGCTGTCATCTTTGGCATACAAATAACAGGAAAAAACAAAAAAGCTAGACTGCTTATTTCTTCACATTTTTAGATATACATTGATAAAAAACAGGTCTGTTATGGAAACCAAGATTGAAAACATTTTAATAACAAGCTTTGAAGGAGGAAAATGACCCATTTAAAATAAAGAGAAGAAGCAGACTTACAAGCAGCACACTGAAAGCTTGAGTTTCCTTTAACTATAAATCACCCCAATTTATTACTATAATAAAATCAACAAACAATAATCTAGTATTTTTCATTAATAAGCTCCAAAATCTACATGAAAGCTTTCATAGCTGATAACAATAGCATTCGCTCTTTAAACTAGATATGGAATAGTTTGATTTTGAGAGTATTTAAAGCTATTTTTAACATTAAAATTGCTAATTCATTCTTGCTGTAAGGAACAATGTGTCACCTTGGAACCATAAGCCAGAGAACACTATTATCAAAATCACTTATGCATCTTGCTGAGACGCAAGGGGTTAAACTGAAGTGAAACAGAAACAAACCCAAATAATCCAGCCAGACAAAGAAGCAAGAAACACCTGAGGATATACTAGTGGTGGTTTATAAAGCCTTCAGAGTGATCACAGAAGGTGAAACCACATGGCGGAAAAACAATAACCATTACTTCTATTAACTGTGAAAGGCTTGAAACCTGCACACTTGAAAGGCTGTGTGCAGCTCTGGTAATGTTCACCACAAGGCTGCAAAGCGTAACATGAATGATAAGACTGAGAAACTGATTTATGGGGAAAGATTAAGAGTTAAACACATGGAATTTTGCTAACTAACAGTGAAGAGCGAGCATGAGCATCCATGAATATTTGATAGATGGGACTTCTAAGGAAGACATCTATCTAGTGTGACACACAAGAATTAGAAGTACTAAGATGAAGACCAGAACAGAGAAATCTTTGCAAGAACTTCCTAATGGAGATTTTCCCTCAGTTAAATTATACGAAGAAACTGCTTCAGATTATCACAGATAATACTTTCAAAAGTATGCTGCAGTCAGCATTTTCACTTTGGCAGGGATATAGACTGGCTAATACAACCATTTCTCCTAGGCCCCCAGATAACTCTGCTTAAGTTTGAAGGGACAAGCAACAGCTGATGGGTCAAAGACAACTGAGCCATGATCTATTCTACTGTCTTCTTACCTTTCCTTTCATGTGCATCCAACTACTTCAGTTGCTGTTCAGGCCTACTCCCTTAACATGCACATACACAGCTGCTGCTTCTAGCCCTGATCTGTAAACAATTGACGCAGACGTGGGTAGTGATACATGAAACAACAGCCCATGTATGTGTCCACATGCAGAACAAATCAATGCATATGTGTAAAATCACCTAGTGGCAGTGACAAAGGCTTGCAAATCAGGAATGAGCAGGAAAAAAAATTTACACACAATGACTGCAAGCCATAAGCACTGACTGCAATGAGCCCATCAACAGGACAAGCGGTACCATATCACAGGACAAGCAGTACAATATCACTGCACCTTTTCTAGGCTTTTGATGCCTCCAAGTGAATTTTCACATGAACTAGACTCCAAATGTAGTGCAGGACTTGTATCACTCTTGGTACTTGTAAACCCTAATGATGGTCAGGTAAGTAGCAGATACTGCACCTGGTGTTCATAGAGCCTTCTAACATCATAGACTTTGTGCCCCAATTGCAACAATAAAAAGCCTCATAACTCTTAGGCAACTGTACACTGAAATCTTTTTTAGGAAAAGGCAGCTCTGGAGAAAGATACAAGTTCACTGTCAAGTAAGATTATTTGTTCAAACAACATCCTAAACTTGTCACTTCTGATATGTACAATGTCAGGGTGATGATATATAAACAAAGCTTTCAAAAACATCCTGGTTGTACAGAAACTCTTAAGAGGAATGTCTTTCAATTTGTGCGCTGAATCATTCAAAGTGACTGCTAATAATGAAAAATAAGGGATAACCTGTAATCAATATTGAAGTATGCCTACTTTTTTTAAAAAAAATACCCCAACTGCCTTATTAAAGAGTTAAGGCTTCAAAAATTACTTACCTGAATTGGCCCCCTTAAATGTCTGTCTTCCCTAATGTAGGTACAAAATATTCTGGTGGAGTTTTTTTCCACTCACAACAAATGTTACTTTAAGTAAGTGGACCAATACCTAAAAAATGAGCAATTTAAAAGGCAAAATAATTAGAGATATGACACTGCTGTTCAACTCAACTGTGGTTGGTGATCATTTCCTCAAAACAACATTTTAAAGCCAATGTATGTTTTGGCATGTAGCTACCTTCATATACACTGATCCAATAAATATGATATCGAATACAGAAGTATTGGAATTCACTCACATTTCAGGTACTGAGAAGTAAGCCTCTGAAATCAAGACAATTCCCTGGTGTTACAGCATTTTCTAGTTTAATCTTATCAGTCCTCATGCACATATCAAGTAGGCATCATGGTGTTTCCAGCTCTGTAGGCTTACAAAACAGACACCAAAGTCATGCTAGGACAGAATTTTTACTGTGTGATTAATGTGTATTACCTTAGTACACATTTCAGTAACATGCAAAGGTTACCAGTGAAATTTTATGGAATATAGGTATTTTAGAAACAAATTTTAACAAAACAAAACTTTAAAAACTTAAAACAAAAATCTAAAAAGAATAATTCAAAATTTTGCCTTACTAAAGGGGAAAGAAACTTCAGTCTGAAAAAACCTGGTCTACTTCAAAATTGTTAAGCTCTACACTGACAACAAAAAATTACAACAACAGAGAGAAAATACTGGGAAGCCTATTGCTTCTCACTCCTCACTGTCTAATGGGTGGGCAGCTAGGGTGCTGTATAAAGTCAATTAGTGAAAATATTGCAATGTATAATAGATGTATAAAAAGAACTGCATTTTTATTTACTGCAAAATAAATTCGAGACTTACTGTCACAGCAGTTCAGTGAAGCAAATAATTCAGTAAACTTCAGGAAAAATTGATGTGAATATGATTCAATGCCTACAGAGACACTCTACAAAATTTGTGAAAGGATAACATATTTGGCCCAAAAATGAATCTCTACTCATTGTTGATAGATGTTACAAGAACTATTAAGTCAGATGTTTTAAGACTCAAATCAAAAAGTTCCATGCCTTTCTCCTTAGAACCTACATTATAAGAACAACAAAACCAAATTAATTATTACTGGTAAAGACATTTTCCTCAAAAGCTCCTATAATAAACAATTATAAAGCACAGTCCATTGGAAAAGGTGTTACTTTCTTTCCTGATGGGCTTACTCTTCATAGTTGTTTTAAAAACACCGAAAGGAAAAACAGGCACTGTCTTCCCCCATATTAATGTGATTTTGGAAGAGGGAGAACATAGTTCTTTCATCATTTAACATTTAACTTCTTCAGAAATGAAAATGGGGAGAGGAAACGGGTGTCACTGTAAGATAATTGTTCATTTTTCCATTGTTTATCATGCTTGAATTGTTCTCCTTCTAGCAGGATTGCTTTGTGCATTTTCCCTACAGGTATATCAAAATTACAGTGAGGATCTCAGTATCTGATTTGCCCCAGGGAAGAAAGTCAAGAGCAAAGCAGGTCTCTATATTTCTGCTTGGCTGAAGTTATTCATACATTGTGTCAATTTGTTCATGTTGGAGAAACAGAAGAATAGTAGTAGCAAGCATGCCCTTCGGTAAATCTAACGGTTGGAGAGCATCAGATCAGGTTTACTGAAACATAACAGACAAGCTTTGCAATCTACCTTGAATGTCAGGTATCTGAAAACAAAGTAATATTTATAGAGTTATGCTGCTTCACAACAGCCTAAAAGCAGTTTTCCAAGGCTGAACAGGGAAACGGAGGATCCTTCCCACTCCTTGCCAAATAGACTTGTCTTTCCAAGGCCAAAGCTACCAATATATGTGACATAATCTATAAATCAAATAATAGACATAACACAACTTCACTGTATATGTTATGCTACTTTTCAAATCAGTCATAGTCAAAGGTTCAGTCAACATTTGTGTTAACAGCATTACTCAAAACTGCCTAGAGACTCACTAGTGTCACAACGTCATCACTGAAAACAGTCATAACAAGAATAGCACTTTTAATGTCATCTAATTAACTAATTTCTATTTTTAAAAGCACAGTTCTTCTACCCAATTTCATTGCAAAAAAAAATTCTTCAGCAGAGTGGGACTTAGTTGCATGAGTAAGTAATCTTATGAAACAGTAACAAAAGTACATTCCCCAAACTGCTTTCACCAATTACTTCTTTTTTGTTAAATTTTCTTTCCAACCAGATGAGTAAATTATACAAATGCCATATAATATAAATACCATATAATTTTATTTTTCCTCATTCACCGGAAGTCAGGAAAACACTAATAACTCCAAAGTGAAGAACCAAATACATCCCCAACTGGTATGTCAGTGAATTGCAATTCTTGTTTTAAGAACTTTGCTTAATTTGTTCAACTGTTTCTTTTCACTGTGATCACAGCTCTCATTTCTTGTAAGTGGAAATGAACTGCAGTTTTCACTAACACAATTACCGAAACTCCTTAATGTCAAGAAATAAAATGAAATGACTAGCCATTTTTGTTGCAGGTCTTTGACAACAAGTCACATAATGGATTTCTGGTTTAAAGCACACAATACAGCCCTTCCTGAGTAGTCACTCTGAGGAATAACAAATATCAGCTGCTTGGTAAAGCTGATCTAAACCACAAAACCTTCACATGGCCACCTAAAACAGGTAGGTCCTTCTTGGAGCACCAGTATTTCTAAGAACTATATACAAACATACCTCTAAGTATAGGCTCAGGTCCCCTATCTTCACACAGTGATGTGGATTTTGTCAGAAATTTTGCATACATTTACCTAATTTTGAACCACTACACCTTCAGGGGCAACGTCAAGACAAAATCATCAACTCTGTCTTCTGGAAACAACTGGGAAGGAAAACGTCTCAAGGCCTCTCAAGGTGTTAAAAAAAAGAGTTATACTTCAATGCAGCAATATTTCTTCCATTTCCCACTTTCCCACCTCATACTGTGACCAGTTGGGAAAGCTTGACCTGTATAGGCATTTACACAGACAAATATCAAAGTAATAAGAAATAAGTCTGCAGCCTTCAGCCTTGAATTGCAATGAAGGTTTAGGGCACTAGGTTACAAACTCTTTGAAAGAGGTATTTTCTCCCTAGCTCCTGGAAAGGAGACATTGTATAGATAAGCAGGCTTCTGAGAGTGGCACAGACGATGCCTGAAGCTAGTGTCCTCATTCTTGCTCCAGAAAAACTGAGTTTTAAGGTGAGAAGATTCACACGACCCAGCAATGCACACCTGGAGCCCAGATAGCCAAACATACCCCGGGCTGCATCAAAAGCAGGGTGGCCAGCAGCTCAAGGGAGGTAATTGCCCCCCGCTACTCTGCTCTGGTGAGTCCCCACCTGGTGTGCTGCATCCAGCTCTGGAGCCCACAAAATAAGGAGAACATGGACCTGTTGAAGCAAGTCCAGAGAAGGGCCATGAAGATGATTAGCAGGCTGGAGCACCTCTCCTATGAAGACAGACAGAGTCAGGGTTGTTTGGCCAGGAGAAGCCTCCAGGCAGACATTTTAGCAGCCTTCCAGTACCTAATGGGTGCCTACAGGAGAGACAGAGAGGGACTTTTTACAACGGCATGTAGTGACAGGACAAGGGGGAATGGCTTCAAACTGAGAGAGGGCAGGGTTAGACTAGACATTAGGAAGAAATTCTTTATTCTGAGGGTGGTGGGGCACTGGAACAGGTCACCCAGAGAAGCTGTGGAGGCCCTATCCCTGGATGTATCAGACAGAGCTTTAAACAACCTGGTCTAGTGGAAGGTGTCCCTGCCCATGGCACCCCCAGAACTAGATAGTCTTGAAGGTTCCTTGCAATCCAAACCATTCTGTAATGCTTACCTAGAAAAATAAATAGGTGCAAAGGTTCTACTCCAGCAGAGTTGGATGCTTCTACACATAGTCAATATGCTTCTATTTGAAATTATGAGTTTATTTTAAAGTGTATGACAAAGTATGCACAGGTTCAGGAGACTACTGGTCCTGCAAGCCTTTGCTATAAACTACAAACCTCCAATGAACTTCAGCAGTGTAGTGCAAAGCTCACCGGTTTTAATGATTTCTTTTCCCTTCCAATTAAAATTAATAAGGGATAACATGCAGACCCCTACATATCAAAAATATTTAAGGGAAAACCATGTATAAGATTATTATTATTTAGATCATATCAAATACATTTTATACATGACATTCCTGTTTTTTGGAGAGTTCAAAAAATCAGAAGGAACCGATAGGACTTGCAAAATCTATGCATGAAGTCCTTTCCAGTTCAAGTAGGTATGATCATAATACGAAGTATACCAACAGAACTAAATGTATTATACAGACAAATAAAATGACACCAATCCAAAATTTATTATACACCTTTTTCCTGTAACAAAAACAAGATAGCTCTGCCCTATATTTTGTAAACTACTCACCCTGAGAAGTGTCAGGATATGCCTCAAGTCTGATGATAGCTTTCAGGAGGTGCAATCTCACAACTTACAGCTGCATTTTAAAATCCAAATGTTTCCAAAGAGAAAGGACAGACTCGAGAATCAAAATAACACTTGCAATTCAAGTAGAAGAAAACAGCTTGGAATATGCTGACATTTTAATTTCAGGGACAGAAGAGATTCACTTGACAGTGATTAATTACAAAGTATGATCTGAATATAAGTGCTATTATGGTCAAGATGATATAGCACAGAATACCCTTACTTTCAAGAGGAGATTGAAGCTACCTCAGGGGTCAGACACTGTGTTATTTTCCATCTTCGACTTAAAAAGCTACAGTCAAACAAATTATCAAACCAGCTACTTGCTTGAAGTGACGTGGAACTATATTCAGCACTTGAGTTTTGAGTTTGTTCCTGTTGTGTTCCAGTTAGGTATGCATTTTGTCACTTAACATTGAAGCAATTTCTTTCCCTGACCACAGACACCAGGGTATTTTACCTCTATGCTAAATTAGCTATCCTACTTTCATCCAAAACATAGTCTCACAATGATAAAGTTCCTACATATAGAATAAAAAATGTTCACACATACAGGGATCTTCCAACCCACTGCTCACTTCCTTCTGACTACAACCCACAATTAGAGCCTTAAAATGTTTCTCTGCACTCAGACCCTACCTCAACACAGCTCCTGCTCTCAGGCTTTCACAGGAAGAAATGTGAGCATGCAGATGAGAAGCAAAGCATTAATCAGCCTCATCCCCAAAGTAAGAGACTGAGGGAGAAACAGGGCTGAAAAGCATGTTAGCCAACAAACCTGCCCCTCCACATTGGAGTTTGCCTATGGTCTGTGGGGAAACAGATTCCAGGCCTCAGAGGAAGCTCTTTCTTTAACAACCCCAAGCTGAATTGATAATTGACCTTTTGTGGGTTTTAACTTCAACAGAAGCACAAAAAAGCAGGGAAAACAAAAAAAATTCTCAGCCTAAAACCATCTGCCCAAGGCAGACTGCATCTGGGCTTCTCTGGGCCATGCAAACCAAAGCCTAGACCCCAGGCCTTCTGCTTCAGCCCATCCCCACAGCTGCCTTCCTTTGTGATAAGAAACTACTCACAAGAGTGGACACAAGTAGCACACCAAATAGCAGAAACAACACCTGCAGCAGGGCACAGGGTTTCAGGCCTTTCTGTCACAGTACAGAAATATATCTGTTACCTTAACACTATAGATACACTAAAGACTAGAACTTTTCATTAGACAATGTAAAAAAAAAAGTTACCCAAGCTTTTAGAAAAACATGTACTGGAATATAAAACGCTTTGCAAATTTCTCAGTTACATTGATTTTTTCATACTATAAAAACCTTTATAAGAACATTCTAGCATTTTGAAAATTGTATTCTTCCTTAACCTTTAGCTTTTGAAGTACATATATGTAGAACAGTTTAATATATATAACATATATATTAAAGCATCTGGCATTAAAATGAAATCCTTAAACTTTATGTTAATTAAACACTACTATCAACATTACACAGTAATTTGTTTCCATTCTAAGTTACGCAAACTGTGGAGAAAAGTTCCCGACCTCACCAGAACCTTAAAACTGAATTATTCTCACAGTTATACTATGTTTGTGTTAGGCCCCTGGTAACACAGATATGCCTTTATGTCAAAGTTAGGAATCTCAGCACAAGTTACATGAGCCTCTAATACTTAAGATTTCAAAACTCAGCTGTGGAAAATTTACAAATGTTCACATGCCTCTGCAGATGGAGGGAGTGTCCTTCCATGGAGTCAATTCAAAATAAAATTTGCATTTAAGCACATTAACCAATTATCAAAAAGAACTAGCAATCTAGAATTAACCAAGTCTAGACACTTTAGACTCAATCTGACCAAAGTGAACCTCTTTCGAAGGACTTGAATATCAACTAGAAATATTATGGTATTGTCCTCTGAAACCAAGATACCTGCTAAATCATTACTCTCCTCATAAGAAACAACACAACTGTAGTTCTGAGCAGGCCAGGTATCATTTTTGTGAAACTACTATGTTTGTTTCTCATAATGGTTTATTGACTTATCCCCGACTTCTCTTTAATTCCATTATCTGTGGAAAAATATTTCCTTGTAATGTAACAGTAAAATGAGGTTTTGAATAATGAAGACTAGTGAAGACATAAGGGAGGAAGTCATACAGAGCTAGGGGAGTAATTGAAGAGTCTCTTAGTAGAGGCAGGTTTTCCCCCTGAAATACTACTTGCTGAATATACTGCCTTCTGTGCTGATAAAAATAAACAAAGCCCCTCTGCACAGTGTTGTAATATTGTGACTCCTATAAGCAGCTGAGCAGCTGCTACCCTCATTAAATTAAAGACAGTAGCAAAATGCAATCGATCTTAATTTGTACAGTGATGAGCTCTGAATAGATTGCTAATTGTCCTGCTAGACATTGATTTTATGTTCTTCGTGTGATTTTTCATTTCTTTCTTAATCTTGTGACTGACATGAAGCACAGGAGACCAGGAAACTGCCACCGTAGAATATGGTGAGAGAAGTCTGACTAAATTCAGGCTCCTTTATTTAACATGTTATAGAGAGCACTTCTATGAAGGAGGAGAAACATCTCCATGGTTTTCATGACAATACTACACCTATTACTCAACAGTGCAAATTCCTTTTGACTGCAGCCACCTGTACTATTCCTCATGCATGAGCAAAGATTTTTTTTGTTACTGCACACTACAAGTTAATGTAACTTATCACAGACAAGTGTCTGATGTAGATATCTAACATAATGAGACTATGAGCATCTTGGCTTTAAAAGAGGTGAAAACATAGCTGTAAAAAACGTGATTGGCACATGAACAGGTCTTCCTACATAAGATGCATATTCTTCTAAAAATATAACAGATATTATTCAGAGCATATTCTGGGTTAAATTTGTCATCTTAAGCCAATCACTATCAGTTTCATTTGCATAGGGATTTTATCACCATGATGCCTGCCTCAAAAGATGGTCAAGCTACATGTATATCACATATTTGTCAACAAGCAGAAGATGCAGGAGGCGAGGGAAAAGATAAATAGTGACCACTTAGCAGTGTTTGCAGCAGTAAACTTTCATTCATGTGTAACATGAAAATGGAAGAGTCACTGGGATTCAAAGAGTAGCAAGAGCACTCAACTGTTCAAAGTCCTCATGTAAAACTTACATCAGTGTCATAAACCCTTTGCCACACTGACTTGCAACAATCTCCAAGGAATATCATGACAATCACACTGAGCACATCTGTGCACAGAACAGATAATGGGAGAGGGATGAATGGTTTAGCCCTTTAAAAGTAGAAAAAAATCTTCAGGCTTAAGAGGCACAGGTGCACCAGATCAAATATTCATTGAATTTAGGTACTTTAGTCTTTTCAAAGGCCTAGACATAGCAATGCTTACAACTGTGGTACTCAATTTTTAAACATCTTGAAACTACAATAAATCCCATGAGGCCCAAGGGGTTTTTCTGTTTGTCCCTTAATAACACAGGTGGCAATTACCAATATACAGGGAGGATTAACTAATCTCCTCTCACAGACCAGACCATTGAAAAAGCAAAATAGACCTGCCTTTACCTAAACCCACTGAGGAGTACAATTCACGCATCTTGCTTTCACATTGCTAAAAAAAAAAAGGGACCACCCCTATTTGAAATTCACAATCGTTAATTGTGAATTATGTTTTGAAACAGCTCCAACAAAAAATCCATGCAACTCTCTTCATTTGAAGTACAGCTGGCAGGTGGTCTAGCTACTCAACTGCTACAAAGGTACAGCTTGCAGGGATCTTTCTTACCCACCAATTGCTACAAAATGTGAAATTCTTCAGTTGAAGCTGCTTCAGTTTAGAAGGAAATAACAGCTTCTACAAGGCTAAACCTAGAAGTACATACCCCAGTCCTACTGACTGGAGCAACAAGCTGGATTACAGTTCCTCCGTCAGTACATGCTTCTGTTTTACCAGCTAGGATCTACATAACCCTCCATCCACAAACAGTAACAGACATCCAGTCTGTGCACAACAAATTACACTATTTAGAGAGGAACAACTTCAAACTGACAAAAAAAAGAAAAAAAACAACGCTCAAACCACAAAATATCTGTAACTTCACAGTCAGGAACTTTCATTGAGAAAAGGAATGAGATTCCCACATCCCAGAAAGCAGTCTAACCACTGCTTGCCAGACAGCTTTGCAGAGAGACGGGTGGGTTCTGAAGCACAGCCAAAAAACCCTGCCACTGTCTGGAGCTAGGCAGCCCTACAAGGTAAGCATCCTAAAAGTACCAAGGAGAGAAACACAGCCGCCAGTCATTTAGTCAGAAGTCTGTACACCATGAACCCACACTTGTAAGCAGGAGAACCCTTCCCACACATTGTACAGGATACTTGTGTGTTCTGTTTGAGATAGGGAATTCCAAAAGGCAGCAAGAAGTTTTAAATTATGTTCTTAAAATGTCATTATGATGTTAACAGTTGTGACAACTCAATCTTCTCATCAACTTGAATGAAGCATTTTTTTTTCAATAATTTAGAAATGCCCAATCATTACCAAGTAACCAACAACAAGCCTCATGGTGTTGCTTTCCTCAAAGGACTCAGTAAGAGCAGAAAAAATACAACTTTCTTTATCAGTGATCAAATGTCCGGAGCTTAGAAAGTTTGGACACTACTTATAACAAGTAAAGTAATGCATTCGCTGAAAAAAAAAAGAAGCTAAACAAAAATACATTGTTTGAGGGCAATGTTGAATATCAGGGTAAATGTACTTTTAAATAAGTTGTATAACCCAGGAATCACAAATACAGTGCAGCTTACCATCTCGGTCTCCAAATCAGGAAGATCTCGTTTTAAACTAACCATCAAGATATAAGAAAATATATTACTTCATCTGAAATCAGATAAAACCAGATTTTTCTAGTCAAGTCATTGCATCAGTCTTCTATAAAGCATCAAGAGCCTTTCTCTCACTGTGAAAAAGCCATTGTTTTGACAACCTTTTTAGACATGCTGAGAAGCATTTTTTAAATAGCAAGGACATTTTAATTGTGGATGACATGAATCAACTATGTAAAAGAACAGCTGCATCTTCAGATGACATGAAAAGCGTGATCTGGATGCAAAGGAGGGTAAAACGTTCTTTTATTGCACATTTACTGTTTTTCTGAAAGTTCTACCTCCAAAATTAAAAAAAAGTTTACAAAAAAAAACAAGGTGCTAGGGAAGAAGCTTTTTTTGGTCCATCTAAAGCCTGTGTTAACCTGTTCCAAAGAATACCTAAATCTATCTAAATCAAGATTACCTAATGAGTGCTTTTCTGTTCACCAAAGCACACTGCTCCACTGAAGCTGGGGATGAGAGAACTCAATGTTAAATTACTCTGCTTTCTCGAGTCTAAAAAGTGAGCCTTCTCATTTTATGCTTTATAATTGGAAGAAAACACTGGAATCCAAACAACTATGAAATTCAGTCTTTGCAGGTTAGGCATATTCTAATAATTCTCATAGGATTATTACTCACATCATATACAAAAACTTTTAAATGCAGGAGGAGGCCTCAAGAACTTAAACAAAGTGAACTACAGAACATACCTTGAACATAAGACCTGACATCCAGCCTCTGGCATGTTGCCATCAATGGTAATTAGTGCTTGGTACTCCAGATACCACGACAAATGTAAAACAAGTAGGCAATGTATGCACTTCAACTAATACTGTACTGTGTATACTGTTATTTTAGCCACTGCAGACACTGTTCTCTCCAAGGCAGAGAAGTGACCCAACGCCACCATTTCCCATCGTTAACAACTTACTAAGATCCAGGAAAGGATACAATTTCTGAAGCTTACAAGACCTTTAAAAGTTATTCTTGAATATACTACAGTGCAATTTATAAAACATTGAGAGCGCTTCAAACATGAAAACTCAGTGCTTCCAGTTCAACCTAGTCTGGGAGTTAACCACACTACAGCCAGCTATTGTCTGGTGAATGAAAGCAATATAAACCAGTTCAGAGGTATGAAGTGTTACTTAAGTTGTGTTAAATTTAAATTACCAGATAAAGTTGATATAACCTTAAAAGGAGGGAAAACCCTCCAGAAAATTCAAAGACTTCACCAGAAGAGAAGTGCTTTTAGGTGACTTTTCCTAACCCAAGACATCGCCAGGAAAGTCAGCACATAAGGTATGACGTTGCTTGATGCTGACGGCGCAGAAAGAAGAGCCAGAGACAGCTGTGCTCAGGTTCAAAGGAAAGGAAGGAAGGAGCACAAGCCCCACCTTCTTTAATTCTTATACACCCTTTTAGAAATCACTAGTCATTGGAGGAAATCAGTTCTTCCTCCTTCAACTACAGTGGTCAAAGGGAATGTCCATCAAGGGTCTGTGTCCATGAGAAAGGAATGCATAGGATAAGACAGTGCTACAATAACATGGCTATGTTTACAGAGAAATAACATTGAAAACTAGCTACCATGGGATAGCTATTTTCAGCTGCAAAGAGCAAGGCAACAAAGGTAGACAAAAGCAACTGGGATAAATGATGAAACTTTGCAAGTATCTTTGTCAGGAAAGGCAGTTTTATCGAACCTAAAGTTTCACAAAGTAAACTATTTGTCAATGGTATGTTTTTGAGGAGAAAAGTATGAAATATCTCCAGAAGGAAAAGAGAAGAATTTGCAAAACGATTTATAAACCATAATTCTATTAAGATAATGGAGTTTATCCTCTTTTATTTTGGAAATTTTCAAAATACTCTTATACATCACTCAAATCTCAAATTCTTTCATATAATATTGGATTCTCCACATAGCAAAAGACATTAAGTAAGCCAGCATTTTAACAATTTTGTTTATTGAAACCTTAACTGCCAGTTTTGCAGAAATGTGCAAAACCAAGATTATACCTAGATAAAGTCAATTGACAATCAGACAAAGGAAAACTTCTCTGTGGAAAGCTGAGACTAACATGGCTGATAACATACATATAGGACCACTGTTGGTCCATCCTCTAGGGATATTGCAAAACAGAAATAAAATAAATAACTGACAGGGTAACAGTGGAAAAATCACTTTCTGTATTGTTCTGAGAGTCTTGTCTAAAATGCTCAAAATACAATCAGCTTCTAAATTCATTCAGTCTGGCACAAGTGATCCATAATCAGTTTACAAGTGATTCTCACACCGAGAAAAAAATACTATTCCCACAGTCTGTATGCATACTAGTTAACAACCAAAAATCTTCATGAGATATCAAATCAAATTTTCAAAGCAGCTTCTTCCAATGACAACTGATTTTTTACTTGAAATTTAGTTTCCAGTGCAAATCTAAGCACCCTTTTCCATCTATGCACTCATATGGAAAATACAGATAGGTAAGAGGCTTGAATATACATTTTCTGCAATTTCTTCTCATGGGATGAAGTGTCATGGATATAAATTACAGGGAGAAAATTAGTAGATTAGACCTCAGATCTCTGAATATTTAGCACCATAACATTCTCTGCCTTGAAACTATTATTTGCAGATTGGGGAAAGAAGCTTCTGCCTTAAACTCTAAGAAGATTCCCTCAAGGAAGGGCAACTGTGTCTAAAAACTGCTTCCATCAAGGCTAGTCCTATCAGTTCCTTGAAGTAGGGCTGAAAATCCTATTAGTTGTATTATGCCTTTCAGAGCTTCAAAAGGCATCCTTTGAAGATAAAGAAAAACTTCTGAAGTGACCAGTTATGCAAAAAACCTTTTTAAATTACAGGTTATTATGCAATACCACATTCTTCCAGATATTCTGTAAACAGGGAAATAACCAAAGATGCACAGGGATCTGAAGAACATGCCAGTGAAGTTAAGGCTTTTCCCACTTCTGTTTCAATACAATAGCTTTTGCTAAGTAAGCAGGAGCGCTCAGCTGGACAGCTTCCCTCTGAACCATCCAGTGCTCCATAGCACACTTTCAGGCTTTAAAATCTCTCATTAAGCCCACACTGACTTTAATACCCCATGGATTTCAAGACCTTTCTGCTACTTTCTGCAAAAATCACTTAACTTTCAGTCCCAGAATTACAGAGTATGCTCACTGCTCCTGCAAGACAAAGAACTATTAGGAGAACTGGCCAGGCTTTCAGGTTGTCTCAGTGATATGCAGCCATATCTGTAAATGTCATGGTGAATCATGCTGAAATACTATGTAACCAAGCCTTTCACTTTACTTTATCTACTAAGAGCAAACAAACCCAAAATATACCAAAATCTGTAGCCACTTAATACTAAATGAAATAAAAAACAGAGAACCACCAAACCAACAAGTGGAATTTCAGGGGGTGGAGTGAGGGATGTTAAAATTTTAAGTTTCACATAAAATTAAGTTCAAAATTTTGATGCAGCTTTATCCAAAGCAAAGACTTCATTTGACATGATACTGATAGATTACAGAGGAAGATTAGTACAAACTATGTTTCAAATAGGTAAATAAAAAAACCTGTAGAAAACTCCAGCAACACTTAAATAAATAGAAAGCAGGGTATAGAATGTATTATCATAAACAGATCAATGTATGGTGACATTTATTTTGAAGCTGTTAATTCTCATTTTGAGTGAGAAAAATATTTGAAAGCATTTGTCAATGGAACTCATTCAGTAAACAAATGTAAAAGTATGTCACACATTATATTCTTCTCACCTCCAGCACTCACATTTATTTCCACTCACTGTTGGCCACAATCCAGATGTCTAAGTGGAAATGTTTACAGCTCCTCACCTATAACTCTCACTCCCATCCACTCTTACTGGCTCACAGCCTGGTATATACAGTATTCGTCTTCCTCCCTACCACAAAAAGGGAAGCTCAGAATCTTTTCAAGAGTATTTCACCACCTCTAGATACTTTAGTGCCAAGAGACTCACACCATGGAAGTCAAAACCATCAAGGTGACTAACAGCTGGGAAAGGCTCAAGACATCCAATAGGAAATCCTCAAAGCATGCATAATACACCACAGCCCTGGTGGCCTCAGGAGCTGCAACACTGTCCATCAAAATAACAGAGATTTAAAATCCCAATATTTTATGAAGCTTGACAAGACTAAGGTCCAACAGCAAATATCCAGCACAGCACCTCAACGGTCTTTCAGAAACAGATAGCCAGGATTAGGAAACATGCTTCCTTCTTGGAATCATGGGGGGTTTGCAGCATGAAGTAGAGAAAACTTCAAAGCTCCTTCAGTCTGGCAGTTTAGTTCTCTAGTGACTTGAAAAATTATCATAAATCCCCAAGACCCACGGATAACACACTATACCATGGAACACAATAGATGTCAAGAACACACCGGCAAATCCCAAGAACACTCAGAAAGGTGGTTAGTTTTCTAAATAATACTTCTGTATATGTGTATCACCCCTACCTCTCTGTCTGTGGTAGGTGTAGTCAGAGCAGAGCTGGTATCTATTGAAGCTGCAGGCTTGTATTGTGCCTGACACAAGTCCAGTTTTCTAAAATATTAATGCAAGTTTCAGGCTGGAGTACCTGCATGGGAAATATCTAGCCACCCTAAAACAAAAATACGTTCATTTAGGTGCTGATTCCAGCTAATGCAGGGAAGTACAGAACATGCATCAATCTTTTCAAACAGCTACCAGTTTCACTCATGTGACACTCTCAAAAATTCCTGCACACCACAGAAACAAACAATTTCTCTAAATTCATAAGAAAAAATAGAATTTTGATTCACAACTCCTAGAATCCCAAAGACACTCTCACAAACACAGCTCATCATTTATAGGCAATATTGCACTACAAGATCTATCTATAAGCACTGGCAACAGACTATTCCCTCTGTCTTTCTCCCCAGCTCCACGACATAGACATAGCATGAGCCAGAACTACTCTAAAAACAAGGCCTGGTTGTATAAACAGTTACTTATTTTCAGTGCTTCAGAGAAATGAAGGAAATTCAGACATTCTATAGATGAAGATAAACTTTTATTATGTCATCGACTGAATTTGCTTTGTGAATATTCTTGTTTTCTACATTTAATTCCATCGTTCTACAGTTCATCTTACTTGTACCAATCTCTGCCTCATTTTTAGTAATTAATAGAACAAATTCATATAATTCCTGAGAAGTTAACTTTTGTAGTTTAATTGCTGACAGCTTTAGAAAATAAGCACTTTCTAAACCCATTTTAAAAGCAATGATTTATAGCACAAATGCAATAAAAACAAAAGACAAAACAAAAGCAACTAAGAGCAAGAGCTTTTGATGAATGCTAAAAGGCCATTAAAACGCTGTTCATAGTCTATGTGACACAATTTCATCATTCTTTCTGTGAATGCAATTGCTTCCTCTGAATATGCTGACAGGGAGGTACAAGTCCACAGATTGTTGGTGCTTGCAGAACTGTTTATCATTTTTAAATTTAGTGGTTTATGAAAAAACACAAAGCTAGTGCGCTTTACAAATCAAGACCATAAAAATGAACTTGGCTGAGGCTGTCTCTTTGAGGATTTTGAATCTGCCCCAGATAAGCCAAAAGAAAAAGGAATGACAAACTTGTCTGGGACCCAAACACTGAAGTAAAAAATACATTAAACAATGATAGCACAATCACGAGTCACTTGACACAGGAATAAAGCTGTTTCACAAAGTGAAAGTGAGACGTTCAACATCAGAAGAAATTTGCCATACTATTTTAAAAACAATATAAAACTATCTCTTCTAGAACTTTCATTATTGGATGGTAAATTAATATAACCTTATTCAATCACAATCTGTCATCTCTAAAGGCGGATTTTCCAAGATTGCCAGACTTGTGGAACACAAGATTGTTTTCATGTGTCCTGTTATTCCAAGAGATAATACATCATTCTGATTGCTCTATGAAAGTTACATTATGCATTACACATAGCAGCAGCAAAACACTTTGCCACTGCCAAAAGAAGAGTTGAGTTTAAAAACAAACAAACAAATCACCCATGACATTTTGCACAAAACCACATGTAGATAATTAAATATATTCCAGTTACAATCCAAATCGCTTGCTTGAGGATCTCCTCTGAAATGAGAGGAGAATTTGGGTTTGCTGTATCTAGGAAGCTGTTCCATGTAATATGAAGGAACATGACCAATGGAAGGAAAATGAGAAGTTCACGGAACAAATGACAGAGCTGTAGGTACAAAAGGAAAGCAGAACAGAGAAACAAGGGATTGAGGAACCAAGAGACTGAGAGGGAAAAGAAAGTTGAGATGATGCCCAAAGATCCTGCAGCTCTTCAGAATTCAAGCAGATATGAATATATTTCATGAGGAAGGATCACCTTGACCACCTACATGGAGAAGAGCCCAAGAATCTGAACAACAACAATGCATATTTTTCACTCTTGGAATTGCAGGGCTCAGCATTTGTTTGAATAAGGATTAGAGAGCAGAAAAAGACACCATAATTAAAATAGACTTTTAATTCAACCTGAATTAACAAATAAGCATTATCAGAAGAGTGCATTTAGAAATTTCATTAGGAAAGAGCAGTCACATGTAGCAATTGTCCAGAGAAAAGAAACTCAGTTTTTTAACACGTTTTGAGAATATTCTCATTCAAGAGAGAGAACAGGAAGACAAAAATGGTCTGAGGAAAAAAATACCATTGAAGCACCCCATAAATGAATGGGGCTCACCCTCAGTTCTCCCCATTCCTGCCAAGTCGGGGATTTTTCTTTCTTCAAGTACACTGAAATACATTTAATCTCTGTTGGAGATAAACTTCTTGTCAACATTACAGAGGCTCTTTACATCAAAAGACAGACTGTAGGTTCTGAGCTTATAATCTATTTTAGGTTTGAATCTCAAAGGCCTTGGCCACCAAGGAAGGTAGCATGATATGCCCAACACAGTAATACAGTATGTCAAACATACCAGAACAACAGCCACTAGTGAATTTAGGCAGGAGATTGAGTTGGTCCATTTAAGAAGTCTCTTCAAATATAAAATATACTTTTTCACAAGTTTTCCAAATTTTTTAAAGGGTCCTTGTCACATGCAACAATTGTGAAGTATAGAGCTAAAATTGGATATTATGGGATACATAAGCCAGGAGAAAATTTTCATGCTGCAAAGGCTACATCAGGCAATCTCCCCAGATTCCTTGTCTATTCAGAGTGACACAAGCACCTTCAGGCTGCTTTAGGAATTCTGTATCATCTCTGGAGCCATGTAATGACTGCAGGCAGATAAGCACTGTAAGACAGACTGACATGAGGGTCTTGCTTATCCACACCTACTCTGATAACGCAGGTAGACATCTATTTTCAGAAGTGACAACTTTCTTTTTACTACAGATGTGATTTGAACGTGAAGAAACATAGCTCTTAAGAACAAAACCTAATAGAACAGAAGCATAATTCTATTGCAATTGCTAAATGTAAAATTTGGCTTGCAGTATGAAACGGAAGAATAGTCTGAATTATTTTTTACTTTATTAAAGCAAGGCCCAGAATTAAAATTTAATAGATAAATTCCCAGCTTACTGTCATGAAGAAAGGCCAAATTTTAATCAAGAATTAACAACAAAAAAGGATCTTAATCAGTTTGAAGACTAGATTCAAAACCAGCAAATTCTTTCATGTTGAGTAGACAAATTTCAAAGTACACAAAGAAACACATCTCTAGTACCAGTTGTCACCACACCTGAGAAGCACATTTTCTCCAGGCAATGACAAGAAGGAAGCAACCATTTCACTTTTCCATTATCTCATTCTGCCTTTAGGATCATTCCTTTTTGCATGCCACATTTGCAATAGACAAATATGTGACCTTGCTAAGAAGAGAGGAACACGCAAGGCCAGGGGAGAAAAACACTTTTGCCTCCACTAAATGAAAATGGATAACAAAGGTTGAGCCCCAGGAATAACATACATTGCAAACAACAACGAGTACCCACTTCCTGGGAGATTTACACAATAGAGTTCACACATCAGCAACTGTTTGCCTATAACATAAATTGAAATTGACAAGACTGAGGTATAATGGAACAGCATTTATTTCCAGATTGTCAGGAGAAATTTCATTTCTTAAGATTCATTTCATTTATACATTAGTGTATTAACTGGACACATTATTGATCTTTGCTCCATCCAGTTTCAGCCTGTATAGCACGGACAAAGTGATCTGAAAAATACCAGTACTGTTTTTACTCTTTTTTTCTTTTAAAGAGCAGGAATATCTGATGCATGTCTAAGGCAAACATCTCACTGTATAAGGCATCCTATCAAAGGAACACATTCTGGAACAAGTGCTTTTGAGGAATATGTCAGTGTGAAAGTCAGCTTTCTTAAAGTTTTTACTAGAATATCTAGAAAACTAGGTTTTTCTAGATACTGTGCTCTCCCCTTTGCTTGACAGAATAAAAAGGCAAAGATGGAAACAATGATGACAGTCCTTGTACACTCAAAAAGAAACAAAAAAGGAGGAAAAAAAAGGTTGCCAATCAGAGTAAGACTGCTACGTGTTTGGGTATCTGGGCAAAACCACCCTTCAAGCAGAGAGGGCTGCTTCAAACATATACAAGCCACAGCTGTCACTCTGCAGAAACTCAAGTCTTTCACTCTAAAAGAGTATCATTTGACAGCTGCTACAAATATTATGAATATCATGGGTGTCCTGTTACTTTCATCTGACAGTCTCTGAAGCATAATAAGGAGACAAATATTACGAAAAAAAAATTAAAAGCCCATGTGTGTCTAATAACATGAACAGCAGCAGAAAGCACAAGATCAGGATGTCCTTCTGAGATGGTCAACAATCATATAGGTGAGACTAGGTCGCTGTTTAATTTTATTTGGATAGGCAGCAGGATTGAGAATTGAGAATCAATCTTCACTCTTCCCTAAGTCCTCTCCCATTTTTGGAATGCATCAAGTTTAAAAACCCTGGATAAAGATACTACAAGGTGTTTACCATGCAGCTGCCCCAAAAGAGGGGAAGAGGAGCAAAAGGCAGCATTCCACTTGTTTTCCAGTAGCTCTAATTAGGTCCAGCAAGATCAGGGTCCCGCTGAAAAAGGCACTACATGAAGGAAGGATAGAAATGTTACTTTCCCAAGAGCTTACAGTAAAGACAGACAAAATACCAGGAAATCACTCAAGTGATCTGCAAGCTGAAGGACAACTAATTTCACATCTCTTCCATCTCTTGTCTCCAGATGCAGAGCAAACACTCTCCTAGGAGTTTTAGCTTCCCACAGGAAAACGAGGTACCTCTAATC
Organism: Climacteris rufus; assembly: GCA_013398175.1. Taxonomy (NCBI): domain Eukaryota; kingdom Metazoa; phylum Chordata; class Aves; order Passeriformes; family Climacteridae; genus Climacteris; species Climacteris rufus. Next base: position 1,047,921 of record VZRZ01008256.1, read on the forward strand.
TCTGCAGTAACTGTGTCAGTGGATGTTCACATCCTAGATTCACTTTGTTCTGTACTGCTGAGATCTTCCTGATCTCAGTGGCTGCTGCACACCAGTGATGTCTTGCTGCAGACAGGGGGTGTTCTGCAAACACAAAGGTGCTGCCAAAGTCAGCATTTTTTCCTGGGGAAGGCAGCTCTTGGCAGAAAGAATTTGCTTCTAATCTTTAAAATGGCTGATCTCACACTTCTCCATTTTCCGGTCTTATACGATTTTCTCATGGGCAGGCTTTCCAATTCGTCACGTTAAAATTCCCACTTTCACATCGTAACGCTATTTTGGCAGCGCCACTTTCCAGTTCTGTTGTCCCCAGCCTGGAAGCAGCATTACCGGCAGAAATGTAACCCGTTCGCTGGAAGGCGGGTAGCCGAGCGGCGCCGGCAGGCCTCTCCATCACAACCCCAGAGGAGAGGCGCACCGGGCGCGCGGACAGCAGCACTCCAGCCGGCATTCCCGGGCGGCGGCAGCGCAGTGCGCACGCGCCCCCTCGCGGCCGCCGCGCGCCGCTCCGCCCGGGAGCGCCGGGAACAGCGCGGGCTCGGCGCCCTCCGGGAGCGGCGCTGCTCCCCGCTCGGCCCGCACGCAGCGACGCGTGTATCCCACGGGAAACGAGCGCTTCAGACAGGGCACTCAAACATTACAGAACAAACGTGACATAAAAACTACAAAAAATATAGTATCCCAGACTATATCGCAGGTTTACACTTGATAGAGTTGCAAAAACAGCAACTCGGTTAAATTTTTGTGTTTACTATCTCAGTCCTTTGTTCTTCTCTTGGTACTCTGAAAAGAAATACCCTGAAATCCTTAGGGGAGAACGAAATACTGCAGTAACAATATTTACCTAATCTCTCTGTTCTTAAATCAGATTGCTTTAGGATTTGTTGTTCTGTTGGTTGTTTTTTTAATGCATAGGTAGACATTGCATGGAGAGTATAGTAAGAGTACAATTTCAGATGACAGGAGAAATTAAGAACAACCATATGTAGACCTTACCGGTTCTTGATGAATTATGCAAGGCTTGCACCAAATCGTTATCGTTCTAAGTGTGCATGTAACAAAGACAGCAAATATATAACTTCCTGCACACTAGTAAAACAGCATTTGACTTGTGGTTGCTAAGGAGTATAAACAGTGATGCAGAGAACTGCCAGATGAATCCAGCTGGGGTAAGCATCCGAACAAAAATACACTAATTTTTAAACAACTCGTTTCAACACGATGGCACCATAATTGGCTAAGAGACCAAACAAAGCCCACAAAAATCAATGGAAAATGGAAAACCTTCCCCTGACTTCTCTGGGCTTTAGTGTCACAAACTGCAACACTGACAGCCTGGAATGAAAAAACAAAATTACACAAAAAGCAGCTCAAATTCAATCAGTCTTTCACAGCCAGAAGTTCAATATATTTCCGCTGGTTATTCATATTTGTACACCAATCTTTTATTTTTGTCTGTGCATCACACTATTAGAAGGCAATTATCTAAATTATAAATTCTTCATGTCATTAAAGACATAAAATTTGAGTGTCAGAGCATTCACACACCAGCTAAGCAAACAATCCTTCCTCACTGCATCACAAACTTGACAGGAACTCAATTTCCATTTCAACCTACTCCATCTAATTATGAAGCCTCTCAGCAGATTCAAATACTACATAAAGGCACCCAAATTAGAGAGCTAAAAAAAAAGTGTGTCTTGTTAAGGTACCTCATTTTTTTTCTAGAAACATTTTGCTCTCATACCTCAGCTTTGCCTCCAGCAAGTTTTGGAAAGCTCCAATTAATAGTGCTTTGAGCACTGAGTACCATAAAGCCCAGTGATTTATGGAATTAAAGCCTAGAAATGCTCCAGTGCTCATCCCATCGAGGATTTTTACTTTCCTGCCTCCAAGTTAACTACAAAGACCTATATACTGCAAAGCACACCTGATTTTTTATGTTCTTGCATTGGGGTTTTTTTTCAGACTACTTTACACCTAGGACCCTTTCTTGCATTTTGTACTCAGAAGCAAGGGTCATGGCAGCCCCAAAGTAGTGAAGTCTAAAGCCATTACTGGAAAATGACACTGTGTCTCTCCACCTTTCTAAGCAGCAGCAGCTACAGCCACCAGTTATATGTGTTGCACAAACAACAGCAGCTGACACTCAAGGAGGGACACGTCACACCATTCGGCTTTTCCTTGCACTGATCCTACTCATCAGTGGGGACAAAAATTACTTACAGATGCCCCACCTCCACATATAATTAAAATACTGTTTCCTTATACGAGCAGAACCTTTAGTGAAAACATAATAAAGTTGATTAAAGCGTGTGACCATTACCACTATAAGGGAGGTGATTCTGCCCCTGTACTCCACTCTTATGTGACCTCCCACGTGGGTGCTGCATTCTGCTTGGGGGTGCCCAGCACAGGAAGGATGTTGACCTGGTGGAGCGAGTGGAGAGGAGTGAAGACCCGAGTGCCTCTCCTGTGAAGACAGGCTTGAGAGAGTTGGGGTTGTTTAGTCTGGAGACTGCAGGGAGACCTTAGCTGCAAGAGCTGGAGAGGGACTTTTTACAAGTGCAGGCAGTGATGGGATAAGGAGGAATGGCTTCAAACAGAGAGAGGGTAGATTTAGATTGGCTAGTAGGAAAAAATTATTTACTGTGAGGGTGCTGAGACAGTGCCACAGGTTTCCCAGAGAAGTTGCAGATGCTCCATCCCTGAAAGTGTTCAATGCCAAGCTGGATAGAACTCTGAGCAACCTGGTCTAGTGGAAAGTGTCCAAGCCCCTGGCAGGAAGGCTGGACTATATGATCTTGAAGGTCCTTTCCAAGCCAAACCATTCTGTGACTCCCCTCCGTTTTCCCCCACCGCCAGCCCCCGCTTCGCTCCGCCGCTGCCGAGCGGCCCTGGCCGGACCCGGGGCTGCCCAGCCGCCGGTGGTGCCGCTTGCCCGACCGCCCCCGCCTCCCCCGCACTGTCGGGGTCCAGCCCCCGCTTAGCGGGCACCACACAGACGGAACGGGCGGGGGGAGCCGCGCGTTTCAGGCCATTCGCACGGACTCGCACCGGCTCGTTTGGAGCCCGCTCCGCCACTCGCAGCGCGCAGGCGGCAGCGCCGGCCAGGGCCCCGTGTCCGCTCAGCGCCCCGCCCGGGCCGGCCCGGCACATGCCCACAGCGGAGCGGGGCCCGGCCCCGCACAGTCCCACAGCCGCAGCGGGGCCGCCGCTCCGTGCCCTCCGCCGGTAGGTGCCCTCGGGGCAGCGGGATTGCGCCGGTCGCCGGCTCGGGGTGGCCCTGAGGGCTCCGTGTGCCCTCCGGGAGGGCTGGGGGCAGCAGTGGGGTGATCGGGAATCGCCTCGGGGAGGACTGCGAAGCGCTGACTCAGCTCTCCCTTAACCACAGCCCCAGCCCGCCCGAGCGCACAGCCAGCACCGCGCCTGGGCAGGGGGAGCGGGCGGGAGGGGCAGCCAAGTTAAGGGAGGTATTTCTAGAAAGCACGACGTGGTTTTGTTTGTTTATTTTTTTAAAGCGGCCTTGCTGGGTAGATGATTTCTAATGACTGCCAACACATGCGTGTTGCTGTGGCTGCTCTTTGCCCTTCCATTTCATTCCTGTGCCCTTCCATTTCATTTCTCTCCCTTCGTAGGAGATGCTTTCCTGTGGCCTTGCCAGGCCTTGAGGCTTCCTGCCGCACTGTAGTTCACTATCCACGGAATCTCTATGGGCACCGAGGAAAAGGAGGGGAAACACTCATCAGATACATTTGAAAGACATTATTAATTATCCTTTCCAGAAAAACCACACCTCTAACTTGACAAGTGTTATGACTCATAATGATGGCTTGCAATCCTAAAAGCACTTCAAATGCAGTGCTTAGTACAGCTAAATAAAGCTGGATTCTCATTAAATAAAAAAGAGCTAATTGTTGTTTAAGATCCATCAAATCTTCAGATTTGTAATCTGCTTTTAAAACTCCAAAGCTGTCAGTGAAGGGAGGGAAAAAGGACTTTCTCCTGTTCATTGGCATACCACAAATTACCCAGATCAAAGCATTAGTTGTGGGACATGCACATACCAAAAGCACACTGCAGTTCTTATTCCCTTTTCCAGCTTAATGTCCAACTAATTACTCTTTTTCTATAGATATGAATTATTCTAGGTTTATCACCACTGTGAGCGCAGCAAGAAAAGCATCTCCAATAAGACTCCTGAGTGAGTACATGTCCCTTCTTTCCAGTTTCTCTGAAAGAGTATCATTCTATGTTCTGGTCTTTGTTGGCATATCATAGCTTAAGACTTGAAAAGATTTGAAAGAAAACCATGCTGTAAGCTGACAAACAAGGCCAGATAACTTGATTTTTGTCAAGTGGAGATGTCAAGCAGGTATAAAGAAAAATAAAGTGAATAGCTTTGAACCATTTCAGAAACTCATCCAGACAGGCGAATTAGTATTATCACTTTAACAAGTGTCTGAAAAAAATCTCTGCTACTGTCTCTGAACCAGGGCTTTTGGCACAGTTTGTTACTGAGTTTATGCTGGTTGTCCAGGAACAAGCAACTGATAATGACTTGGAATTCAGTCCCAGCATGTTTCATTCCACCTGATTTTCTTGTATCCTGTTAATGTCCATAAGGGCCTCACCACACCCACTCCATCAGTATTACTACACTTTCCTTTTCCATATTATACTATCTTAAGGCTACCACATTACATAGTCTTCCCTGTGACAGATAGAAAAGCCTAACTGCCTGCTTGTTTACACAGTTGAAACCCACAGAGACCTGACAGAATCCAAGCGTGCGATACACACCACTAGTTAAGCCTTCAGGGGTCAATTTAGGCTCTTGGTAAGGAGCTGGCATTTGCTGTTCTGCTTAAAATGCTTCATACAGGTACAGCTAAGTCAAGTAATTCACTCTAGGCAGTCTGTTTTTCAAATGATACATTGATATGTGTCATAGCACAAATATTAAATAGCACAGTTCCTGCAGAAAGACACATTGACACTGCAGTTTTGATGACAAAGTAAATCTCTTTACCAGGCCAAAAGTCACAGGGATAACCCATATTGTTGAACTAACTGATAAGAATTAACTGCCCATGTTCAAGTCTGCTAATAACTACTGGAAAATAACTCAATAACAGGCCATTTTAGACCAAATCTGGTGTCATCTGTCCTCTCACATCTGATGTAAAACTGACAAGCCAGCATGAATACCGTACTGTGAGTTCTTAGATTTAGTGCAATGAAGTGCCCTTTCTGCATTAAGGTCCAGTCTGCACTGCACAGATTAGATCCGAATGATTGTGAAACTGTGGCTTAAAAGCAGGAATTAAGATTTTCTTCATACCAAATTACTCAATTTAGTGCCACTAAAACTGGGCTGCCAGAAACATTTCCACTCCCTTATAGAAAAACTGTAATCATCTGTCAGTGTAGCTACCATTTGAGCTGAAGTGAGAAAAAACAAAGGCAACCATTTCAAGTCTGTGTAAACAGAAGATCATTAAGATTTTAAATTCTTGAAGCTCAAAAGACATCAGACTCGTAAGTTTTTATAATAGTAGAACAGTCCAGATTGTTTTAAAATAAATTATAAATAGCTTTTATAACTTAAAATTATTTTTTTAGTCTGTCATAACACTGTCTCCCTGTGCCCCCCAACTGCCTATTTAATCCACCAGAAAGGTGAGTGTAAGAAGAATTATCCTTCTGAATTCATGATAGTTAAATAAGTAAATTGAAAAATAGAACAAGTTATCTGGACCATTATTATATATTGACTAAAGGATATGATCACTGTTGTAAGAATCAAATTGTAAACAAGGTATTTGTTTTCCTTTTACTCTAGCTGAATTGATGCAGAAATCTCCTCCATCTCTCATCTCTCTGGCTGGGGGGGTACCAAATCCTAATGTTTTTCCATTTAAGAGGGCAACTGTTGACATTGGACATGGAACTCCTATTGAAATTGGGGATGATCTGATGAAGAGAGCTCTCCAGTACTCAGCCTCAGCAGGGTATCTGTCACAGCTGCTTGCACTTCAAGATACCAGAAGCTAAGGATCATTATATCCTTTATTAATGCATTAATTCACCTGTGTTTTTAAACCCCTTTAAAATTCACCTGTTCATAAACCCCTTTTTTCAAAAAAACAGGTTCTTTCCAAAAACCATGTTTTTTCAATTTACCTCACTATTTATATTTCACTTGAAGTGGAAAATTTGCAATGAGCAATGTAAAAAAAAAATCACCTAAAACCCTAATCCTAGTAATTCTCCAGCCAGAGCATTTCCTAGGTGTTAGTATTTGAGAATCCAGACTCCCAAATCAGGTATTATTTAAAAGATACTGCATTACAATATATAGTTTTTATGTTCTGCAATATTTCTTTTCATTTGGCACCATATACTAAAGTACATACAACTGTGGTAGTTGAGTGGAAGTATTTATAGAATTGTCATTTTTGGTCCAAAAATTGCATATCATTACTTTAGTGCTCATGTAAACTCCTCAGTGGACACCACTGAGTCAGGCTTGGACAGATTTGCAAAAATCTGGGTATCTAGAGAGAGACATGAGGCATTAATCAGTTAAGACTTTTCTTAATATTTAAATGAATCCAGCCATTTGTGAACATCATGGAAGATTTTAAGACGTTTTTGAAAAATGTGTTTCAGAAATCCTTATAATCTGCAGCCTGTTACTAGCAGCATTGAGAGCTTTGTCACATTTGAGTACAGAATGATCATTTCTAGGAGTGGGTATTGTTCAGCCTCCACCCTGTTTCATCCTTGGCAAATAATTTCTGCTCAGATTTCAGTATGATAAAGTGGTGTAGGGACCACAGATGCCCATCTCATTTTCTTAATTTGATAAAGCAGTCATAAAAATTGCATCTAAGTATCTGTGTGACAGTTGAAATCAGACTCAGGACTGCACTCTAGATTTGGCAGCAATTTAGAGGAACAGCCCAGCTTTGCCCTCTAGAAGATGTTAGATACACCTTCTTATTCATGTTTCAGGATTCCAGAGCTGTTGTCTTGGCTAAAAGATTTCCAGCGGAACCTGCATGATCCCCCCACAGCCCACTACAGTCCTGAGCAAGGACAAATGGAAGTGTGTGTCACAACTGGCAGCCAGGAAGGCCTGTGTAAAGTAAGAGCAAAACATTCCCATGTTAAAAGCTTTTCATTCAGAGACATGTTTTCTTCCATCAGTTCAGCTATATTCAGCTTTAAGTGCCCTCTATAACTACATCCAGCGTCCTTTATTATATACGTGTGTGACAGCATTACCATTACAATAGAATGGAAAGGAAATAAAACTGGAGTGGCATTCTAGTCTGTCAGGACTGTGTGAAAGTTCAAAAAGCCTGTGTAGAAAACACGCTGTAAGGTAACATTTCATGTTACTCAAGTAGTGCAATAATAAGTACATAGATGCTTAACTGAAATTCTGTTCTAAATATGTTTCATTTTTTTAACTTCCTGATTTTTCGGGGTTTTTTACTTCCTGAAATACCTACCCCTTCCAGTTCACTCTCACTGCTGTTCAGTTGATCCTTTCTGTAACTTACACAGTAGAAAGAGCACTTCAGAGCCCTGTCTTTCCATGTCAAGTTGGTATTCTCTGGTTGATAGCCTATCTTAATTTGGCTCTAACAGACAGGATAATTAAATAGTTAGGGAATTACTGGTATCTAATCAAGATTTTTAATCCCACTAAGAAGTCACCAGTATGAAGCACAGAGACAAAAATGGAACAATCATTCTAAAATAGACTCTTTTCTTTTGCAGGTGTTTGAAATGCTCATTAATCCTGGAGACAACATCCTTTTGGATGCTCCCACATACCCTGGGACACTAGCAGCTGTAAGTATTCTGTAGCTGAAAAACATTGTGAATGTTACATTTGAACTAAACAGCAATTTAGCACCCAATTTGCAGTCTTATAAATTCTGTCTGTATTTGCCATAAAAACATATCTAAGACTCAAGATTTTTGTGTTCAACCTGTTCATAAACCACTTAGGAGGTTTTCTACTAAAAGTTCTATAAAAGCTCTTCGAAGTTCCTCTTCCAAATCCTAGCTCATTCAAGGGCTAAGATCATAGTTGGGACTGGAAAGAAAGCCATCAGTACCTAGTTGGGTTGAATTAGATTTATAACACGTGGGTGTCTTAACATGTCACCACATTTACCTGAAGAATTTCATGGTCAGATTATACATTATATGTATTATAGCTATAAAGAGTATAATACTGGAATATATGAAGATGTATACTCATGAGAACTATACAAAAGTAGGAAAGTTTACTTCTGAAAAGTAACAATCAGTATAAAATTAAATGTCAGCTCAACATCATAAGAGCTGCAGGAAGGGTTAGAACAAATACACCACAAATTCAGTTGTCTCCCCTTGCATCAAAAGAAATTGTTATTGATTGCTATCCTAAGTTTGAATATAGCCAAATCAGCTGTACTTTGTTAGGAATGTATTTTGACAATGCAGCAGCTTACATTTTTATTTAAAAATGCAGAGTACTACACGGTACAAATTGAAATTCCACAGAGGAGAAACAGCAAGCTTTTTCACTGGTATTTTACCTATATTTTTTCGTAGTGCTGTCAACATGTCATTGCAGCAGCATCATTTCCTTCTCCTTGGTATTGCTGAATATATCTATTGAGAACAGATTCTTTGCCCTTTGTCAGGGAAGAGCAGCTTATAGCTCTGGCACTTCCACTGAAGTAAAGTGTAAATTGTCAGTAGGAAACAAAGGTGCTATGACCTTAACTGCCTGTGGTGAGAGAATGAGGAGTCCTGAGAGAACCGTTCAAGTTTACAAAATCCCTTTCTGCTTGAAAAACCAAATGTCATTTCCTAGAGAGGAGCAGCAATTGAACATAGGAGTTACCCATTTCTTCTCAGCTGGCTTAATAGAACAAATAAAGAGTAATGTGGTAAGTTTGACAAGCTTTCCAGCAAATTCAGGCAAAATTTTATTTGACTCATGAGCAGACAGAGCTCACAATAGTTGTAAAATCAGAAAGAAAGACTTTGTATTGATGAAATTTTATATTGCCAATGACAAGGGGAAGACCTTTGAGTCACGTAAGTATGACAGTTTTGTTCCTTCTATCAACAGCTGAGACCCTTGGGTTGTAATATCATTAATATTCCTAGTGACCAACATGGCATTATTCCAAAAGCTTTAAAAGAAATTCTGTCTGCTTGGAGCCATCACCTCCCCAAATTCCTGTATACTATTCCAAATGGATGCAACCCAACTGGCAACTCACTGACCACAGAGCGCAAGAAGGAGATTTACCAGGTATGGAGCTGGGGCCTGGTGAACCTTGTAGGTGGAAATACATAAATGTCAGTATTGTTTCAGTTGAGGGTACCCCGTGTGTGGTATTTGGGCCCATTATTGATCCAGTAGACATTCCTCCTAGAACTTGTTTCTAGCAGAGTCTTTCATGCCAACTCCTCAGAGGTGGACTGTGCGTTAGATAAAGTGTTTTTTGATGGTAGCCCATTGCTGGCTGGTACCTTTGCCATGGGCTTCTAACTGGACTTACTGCACATTGCCTGTACAGTTTGAATGCCACATGAAATACAGCTTCAGTTACATATATGGGTCCTTGTACTACAGGTACCATGTTTACTCTTACAATTGATATCTAAATTGGGCACCTGAAGACTTCTCATGATGGGGCCTTGTATATAATGAATGACCAGTCAATAGAATCATAATATGGTCCTGGTTAAAGAGAAAAAAAAAGACTGAATTTACAGTGTCTTTACCTTGTATTCATTTTGTTGCTTTTTATTAATTTCTTTAGCTTGCAAGAAAATATGATTTTCTCATAATAGAAGATGATCCTTACTACTTTCTTCAATTTGAAAAGGTATTTTGCCTTCCATAATCCTCAGTAACACCTTCTTTTCTGGAGAGAAACAAAGTTTTCAGGAGAGAACTAAGTTTTGAGCCATGGGTCTTCTGCATGCTCCTTCTTCATGTCCAACCAAGCTAGTTGTAGGCCTCACAGTCTGTGCTCCTTTCAGTCATTTTCCCCTTTGTGGCATTTTATGTCCTGTTAATCAGTGGTTCAAATTCCTCAAGGCTCATACAGGATAGAATTTCCTTCAGTAATCAGAAAATGACAGACTCTGTGTCCAGAGCAAAGCAAGTATGTCACTGAAGCAGCACTTGAAAATTGCAGCCTCTTCATATTCCTTTCTCCCCGTCTCTTCTTTCATTCAGCAGAAGTCTGCCTACTCCCCATCTACTATACCCCATTTTTATCCCTCTGCTTTCTGGAGAACCCAAGAGTTCTCCCAGGTACCACAGAAAGTGGTACTGGATAGGCAGCTTCCCTTCTTCTGTAAATTTTCTGCAAATTTCACACATGAATCTACAGTTTCAGTCTGCAAACGTACCTAACTTCAGAAATAAAAACTGGTCTTATAAAGCAGTAAAACATTGGTAGAAGGTAAAGTCAGTATTTTCTATTTTGAAATTTGTTTTTATGGAAGGAGGCAGTAAAACTGCTTCCCTTACTCATTGAATAGCTTTGTGTAGCTTTGTTAGAAAATGTAGGCAAGAAGGTGTAAAAAGAGAATTCTTGATAAGGAGAAAGTGTGCTGAACTCAGATCTTCACAATTTGGTCATATCTTCTGATTTCATTTTTTAATATAACAAAGCAAAAAGATACAAAGCTCCAGTTTAGAAACTGTAGTACCCGTTTACTCCACAAAGAAGCTTTGGCAGAAAAATAATTATTTCTCTCTCCCTCTTACAGCATCATATCAAAACTTAAACCACTTGTATAGTGAACAGTGGGCTAAGTAAGAATCAAAAAATAACAAAGCTGATTTCTTGAAGACTTTCACAGAATATTGTGATCACATCTCAGACAGCTAGCCTAAACAATCACTTGTCAGCAAGTTACTGCAGTGTTTTCCTTGGAATGCATATTTGAGAAATGAATTATGTCTTCATAGCAAAGAAAAAAATTCCATTGTAATCCTTACTAGCACCTTGAATTTTGTTTTTTATTTTTATTCCAAGCCATGGGCTCCAACTTTCCTCTCAATGGATGTGGATGGCCGAGTTATCAGGACCGACTCTTTCTCTAAAATTCTCTCATCTGGGTAAGGCCAGCTCAGACTACTTAGCCTACTGTATGAAGTCTTGTGCCTCAAACGAAAGTGATGAGACATGTCAGTGTTTTCTCGTCTAATAACCGTCCACTTCTGGAATGAACTTCTGAATCAACAGCTTTTCACAACCTGCTCAATTTTCATGTCATCTCTTGGCAGTCATTTAACTCCTGGTTCTGTTTGTCTTCTTATACTGATAGTTAAGACTCTTCCCCCAGACAGCCCATTCTTGCAGACACCATGCAGGCAGAACAACAGATGCTGGATTCAAGCTCTGTTCCTGGAAAACTTAGGAGCTTTTCTCTTATCTTTTTCCATTTCCCTTTCTATCTCTTATCATTCCTGCAAACTCCCTGAACTTGTAATACAGAAAAGAAACAATGGCATCATTCTTCACAAACCATTTGTAGAGTTATACTGATATCTAACCTTCCAGTTCTTTCAGATTGTTTCCACCTGCCCAAATCAAACTATATTGCCTGTTTCCATTTCACACAAGTCAACATATTTAATTTTTAACTTGCATTTCTGTCTTCCTAATAGATAGAAAAAATCAATATGAATTCTGCACTGGCAACTGGTGGATTTTAACCCCATCCTAGAGAAAGTGAGGAGACAACAGGATGCTAAGTGTGATTGCATTTTCAGAAGTGACACTGCAAAATGGCATGACACAATATTATCTTTGCCAAAGACACATATGAGCTTACTGAATCCATTTTTCTTCAAATGAAAACTTCAGCCAATCTGTAAAGATGGGTAGTAAGAATTGAAGCATAAATAACAATCTAGTTTATCAGTCTAAATTCCATTCCTTCTGCAGTACTGAGAGCGCGTGAAAGAGGAAAGCCATTTGCCACTTCTCATCTGTTTGACGTAAAACCTGAGCATTCATGAGTTTTCATTATGGGAAAACCTATCTTTCCTTCCCTTTGATTCATGTAATCTTTATGGTTGCAGAGGACAGTTTATAAACACAGATTTTGTCCTGAAGCCTCATAACTAAGAAGCTACCATAAACTTTAAAACCTCTTAAATGTGTTTATTTCATGACTAGGTACTCAGCTTTTAAATTGTATAAGCTTAGGGCAGTATTAAGATACAAATAAATTTAAGTGCATGAAAGATCCTTACACTACCAATGAAATAGTTACATGTTTTCCCACCTATAACTCACACAAAGTATTAGCACATTGCATTTCTGTAGTAACTATTTTTTGTGTGTGTTTTCTAGTTTAAGAATAGGTTTTCTGACGGGTCCCAAGCCTCTTATCGACAGAGTTGTTCTACACATTCAGGTGTCAACAATGCACACCAGCACTTTCACACAGGCAAGTACCAAACTACCAAATGAATCGTATTTAGAGAAGACAACATATTCCAAGTTATAAGAAACCACAAGCAAACAGCTTTGTACTTTCAGCTGCTCTGCACTTTTGTAGTTTTGCTTGTGCACGGTCATTGTCAGTTTTGTCAAAGGAAGAAAGACCACCATAGAACTTGGAACCGGAGCTTAGAGTGTTGTCTCAGTGCATGGATAGTACAGCTAATATCCCTTAACCCTCAGATTTCAAGAATCAAGATTTGAAACACTTTATCTCTTCCTGGTAGGTTAATTTGAAAACCTCAATGTAAAGCATAGCATGGAAGAAGCACTCCTTTATTATTATTTTTTTCATTTTACTGTTCAATTAAAACAATACAGCAGCCCACAAAGACATTACAAAACAGGCTGCCAACTACAGCCCCCTTAAAATTAATACTAAGGAAAGGAGACCAATATTGAACACATCTAAATATGGCTTCCATCTTCCAGCTCCATTAGTTCGTCACAGAGGCACTATTAAAGTGGAGAGGCTGATGTGGACAGGAAGGTAAAGCAATATACACTGCCTTCCTTTTTCTCCTTGATTACCATATTTAGTTCTCCATCCATTTTTCCCACCCCCAACCCCAGCTTCCAAATGCTGCCATGATCCTTGGAGATACCAGTAACATGGTCTATAATGACCTGTTTCCCTTGGCACCTCTGTTTATAAAGCCTCCAAGAGACACCGCATGCAATTTCATGCCTGGGGAATGTAGAATACTGCATTTGGTTATGTATCTTTCAATAATTGTGGAAAAGTCCTGTTTTAAAGATGGTATTGACAATGTGTTTTATTTCTTTAGGTTATGATATCACAGCTGCTTCAGCAATGGGGACAAAAGGGTTTCTTGGAGCATATAGACAGGTAGGGTTATGTCATATGCTGAATCCCATCATCTGCCATTCTGCAACTTGTTACCTACATCAATCATTCTTTGTAATAAACAAGTCAGAGGAGGTGCATCATATTAGGCCAAATGGATAAGGCAGGTCACCAAGACTGTTGTGTTCACGCAAGAGCCCTGAAGAGACTCAGTGTAAAGTTGCAGACACGCAGGTCTGGGTATGTCACCTGCCACTGACAATCTGCCAGTCCACTGGCACAGACATTGTGCAGCTCCCATCTGAAGAGAACTTGAAAGAATCCTGGAAGCCTCAAGCCACTGAATAAAGTTTTGGTCCCTGCTAAAGTGAGGGCCAGATAGAGTCTATAGGAAAAACTAAGATCACTGAGCACAGAATCTATTTAGAAAGAATCAGCATAGCTTCCATAAATAGAGTTCTTGCCTCACTAAGTTATCAGGAATTCACACTCCTGCCATGCTCAATCTCATGATTGTGGATACTGATGGAGAAATCACCAGAGAAAAGTGAGTTTCATCTACACACACTAAACATAGCCTTGCTCACCACTCCTAGAGCCAGAGCTCTGGGCTACCATCTAACTCAGCAAGGCATTTCTTACGTACTGACTGATACACATGTGGCTTTCATTTATTATGCGATGGAGCATAGTTTCTTTTGACTATCAGTGCCTCATTTTATATGCTGTACTTGGATGTCATAAGAGCCCCAAGCTTCCTACTTCAGTAGGAGTGTGCTACACTCTGCAAAGGCCTGTAACAGAAACATGAGCAAAGCATGCAGAAAGTTCTTATATCTCACTGTAACAGACATGTCTGTCCCCTGATGGTCATACTGTAAACAGTATTTGAAAAAAAAAAATAAACAAATGAGATGCACCAGCCCTAGCTTTACCTTGCTTTAAGATTTAGGAGCATAAAGGTAAGTCTCACAGACAAACTTGAACCACACTTTAGCTCAACTTTTAGTATTTAAAAAAAAGTAAATCCCAAATGCATCTCTTCACTTACCTCTTTCACGTAGGTCAAAAGGCAGCCTTGCTCAAGCAGAAAGCTGTTCTTCCTCTTGAACTAATGAAAACAGGATTGTAGTAAGGCACTTGCAATGCTTTATAACCTTCTAAATGCAGTTGTCAGGTGACTTATTGATGAGACCCCACAGCTGATTAGAATCTCAGTCGATTTCATTTATGTAAGAGTGAGGTGGTAGATCAGGCTTTTTAGTAGATGCTGGTAGGGTTTTCGGAGCAGCTACATTTTACTAATGCTTTTAATTTCAACATGTAAGTGAAATGGTGATAGGTAAAAACCTTGGAGTAGAATTTGTAATTTTGGTTAAAACTGCACAAATGAGATTTACCATTTCATACAGAATGTAGCAATAGGTATAGCTGAATCCCAAAGCTATATAAGCCTCTGGGAGTGTTGGTGTATCAGGTGTAATAAAATCCATCCAGAAATCAGCTGTTGGTTCAGAGAGTATTTTTAAAAATACAAATGTAAAATTATGTAAATTATGCAAATTAGTAAGGATGTTTTCTTGAGAGATGGGAACACATTTGCATCTGAATTATAAATTCAGTATCAGGCATTTGTCTTGTATCTTCTGTTGCACAGCTGTGTCATTTTATGTCAACAAAAGCCACTGCACATGACTTGTCCATGGTGAAACGTGGGTTCGGGTCATTTTTCTCATTATTTGGAAATTTTACTTGAAGTGTGAAGGAGATAAGTTCAAAAGTTTAGAAAAGGGGAAACTGTCAAATAGTTGCAACAGGTTTATCATATGATTTGCTTTTTACCTTGTCAAATGCCATTTCCATGTGTACCTGTTACACAAATTCAACCCAAATGCACAAACACCAAGCCTGTGCTTTTGCATGTGTAAGTTCCTAATATTCTTCAGGATGTGTGCTTTGTGCAGTAAATACTGTTAACAGGACTTACATCTACTGATATAGTAGCCAGGATGGATGTAATATATAAAAGTTTTCTATGCTGTATATAAAGCTTAGGAAGCAGCCACACAGGGACTTCCTCTGTCTGGTTGATCAGTACTTTCTTGGAGATTACTGAAGCATTAAAAATATGTTTGATATATATACAAAGTTTTACACACACAGTATACTGTGTTGTGCCCATCTAGGATGTGCTTATATTTCTATTAAATGTGCACTTGGGTTGTTCAAGTAGAAAAGCTTTGTTTCTGCCTTTGGAAACAAATGGACTCTGAAGTGCTACAAGTTCATGACTTTGAATTGATAATTTGCTTTCAGAGTGGTGGACTTCTACAGGATCCAGCGGGATGCAATGCTCACTGCTGCTGACAAGTGGTTAAAAGGTCAGAGTGCAACACAGATAATAACTTTAATTTTTTTTCTAGCTATTTATCATCTTCGTGCTCAAGAAAAATCACTTAAGTTCATCTCTTGACCGAAGTGGCAGATAAGCACTATAAGCAAGTCAATTACATTAAATATTAAGCTTAGAACAAATTGTCTTTTGCTGCTGTTTTTATGCTTTCTGGTGGGACGGGGAGATAGATGGTGAAGAAAAAAATGCTTACCACATAAAACAGTTTTACAAAGAGCATGTATTTCACTTCATTATGTTCTTATACTTTTTATGTTTAAAAGCTGTCTCTTTAAAAAATCTCTGAAATAGTGACCTTAATATAAAAGAAGATACAAAAAAATCACTATAGCAATAGTGATAATGTCTGTATCAGCAAATCACAAACATCACCGAATCTGTGATGTATCCAATAAAGGTGGACCATAAGCTTCTTCCCTGTTTGCATTTTCTCTCTCTTTCTCCAGGCTTGGCAGAATGGTACCCTCCTGCTGCTGGCATGTTCTTATGGATCAAAATTAAGGGTATTGCTGATACACAGCAGCTGATAATGGAAAAGGCTTTGAAGAAAGAAGTATGGCCTATGATTTAATGATTTATGATCTTAAAAAGAAAAAAGGGAGGGATAAAATATATATCTACACATATGCACACATCACAGAACAGGGGAACTTGCTATGCACCATCATTAAGTCTGCAAGTCAGGCATTGTGGTATAGTTACTCATTAACAAAATATTTTTGTGACTGTTTTCAGATGCTGGTATTTAATTAGTTTACTTAAATTTAAGCTATTATAGCATATAGTACAATATGTCATGTATACAACACATATATACAATATTAATATATGTACTTATATATGTGATGGTTGTTTGCTGTATCATTTTAATGGGACAAATTATGTTTGGTTTTATTTCTTCAATTTATAAGACCCAGCACTGTGTACTGAGTAAGCTACATCACACCTCACTGGTGCTTTTAAACATTGTGCTGATACAAGCCTGACTTGCTAACCCACCAGCCTAGGTAACCAAAACCTAAGACCCTTTGATTTTATTATGAAAAGTCTGATTACAGGTTGCATATTTTGCATATTTTAGTCTCTTCATTCTGAAGAAAAAAATGTATTACACCATGTTCTGATACCAAAGTGTGTAAGCACTGAGCTTTCTCAAATTTAATTTAACATAGTGTTTTAAAAGTGTAGAAGTTGTAATAACTAGGTGGTTAATCAATTTTTTGTAGGTATTACTGGTTCCTGGAGGAGCATTCAATATTGATAGTTCAGAGCCTAGTTCTTATGTCAGAGCCTCCTTCTCTTTGTCTTCTCCTGACCAGATGGATCTGGTGAGATGGTTTTTTTAACATTCTTATCAAGACAGTTTCTCACACAATAATGCTCCCTTATTTTTACATGATTCTCCTTATGTTTTTTTTCTTGATTGTTAGTGTATTGGTTTTAGTCTGTAGGTGATTAAGCAGTACTTTTGCAGCAGTGTTAGCTGTTCCTTAAGCAAGATACTCATCCAGATGACCTGAAAGGTACCAGATTTTTAGAACCAAGTAGATTTTTTCTGTGTATCTCATAAATGCAGAGTCTCACGCTTAAACCTCCCAGACATTATTTATAAATGCTTTACTGAAGACAGAGTAAGTTCTGCTATTTGCTTAAGCATTAGCAGGCATAATGTTGTATCTTTTAGACTTTCCATTCCCAAAATTCTGAGATTATATTACCTGTATTCTTTTGTATGTATGTCTTCAATTCCTTGTAAGAAAAAAAATTCGTTTTCTTTCATACAATTTACATACATATTTTATTCTGTTTCTCAGGAACTAATCTTCTATGTGTTTTAGGAGCATTTTTGATGTTATTTGGCTCTATCTGTGAAATCAGTGGGAAGAAAGATAGGAGACATTTGTGCACATTTCATACTGATTTGATTGGGGTGCTTGAAACAATTCAATATTTGCAGTTGTACTTTCATGCAGTTTGGATAGTTTGTAACAGATAAGCTCTTCTATTGCCTTTTTATTTCTTCTTCTGTGTCTCTCATTTCTTCCTTGTTCTTTGTAAAAGTAATTCATAACCATACTACTGACAGTCAAGCTGTATTTTTTATATGCTTCCCCACTCAACTTCCTTTTCTTTCACTTCTGGAGTCTCTAGGCAGTTATATCAAGTTAAAAGAGATACTCTTCCAAGGATCACTAGTTGTGTTAGAAGTTACACCTGAACTCCAAATAACCTTTGAACATCAATATATGCATTTTTCTGTTTCACAAATCTCTGCCTTTTATTTTCTATGAGAGAATCAGAAGCTTTGTCCAGTCAAAGCCCATACATGATTTTATAAAAGGAAAAGTAAGAACATCAGCAGAGCTTTCCATTATAAAATCTTGATTGTATATGGTTAGGGCAGTTTTAGTAGCTTTACAGGTTTAATGTGTTGCCTATTTATGTAATGCTGAAATATAAATGTGAACCATATTTGTGTATTGCAGGCCTTCAAGAGACTGGCTGACCTTATAAAAGAATCTTTGTGAAAAAGCTAAATAGACCTCTTGCAGCAATAAAAATCATCTCCAGAAAATGTTTATTAACATTTGGATTTCATCAGAACACCATAAGCAAGCACAATACAGTAAATGTTTCCTTAGATCTTTTTGGCTAAAAATAGACAAAAAATGAAGTGAAAAACAATGTGCCTATTTTTTTTTTTTTTTGACAGGACATTGCATTACTAAGTTTATTCCAATTCAGAAACATTTAAAATGCTCAAAACCAAAATGTTCTATTTCCTGTTAAAAACATTGTTTTGTTGGATATGAACTGATTTCTCTTCTGACTTTTGTTTTCCATTTGAGTTGGGAAACAGGAATCAGTTACTTAGGAAGTTGCACTTGAGGTGGTCTTAAGTCACCTTAGCTTAATCTCAGCTGATACATTCCTCCAACATCTTACGTTGGATTTGTCTCATGTGTCACTTTCCTTCTTGTCCTACTGTGTGGCATCTGGTTTTGACGATTTGAGGATCAGTATTTAATTTTACTGAAGTTTTGTCGGATGAAGCTGATGTAAGTATGCTAAAAAAATTTAAACGGATCCAGAAAAATTAGGCTACGATTATAAATAAACTGAGGTCCCTTGCAATTTGCATGGGCTTTGCAGCTCATTCTCTAATTTGTAAAAGGTGTTCTGATTGCTGGCTTTTACTTCAGTCTGTGAATTATTACTCTGTACCTGTGTTAGAAAATCTCTGGTTGGCAAAGGCATGATGATGTGTTGAGAGCTGCTCTTGGGTAATCAATCAGATACAGTTTTGAATGGAGAGTGTAAGTAAGTGAACAGGGGGCTTGGTGGAATGGACACTATCCTAACACTGCCAGATACACAATGCAAGCAAAATGAAAAAGCAAATAAATGTTTCAATCTCTCATCCCTTTGTCGTTATCATCGCAAACATTTGATACTTGGCAACAGGTACAAAACCTTCAGAATGTTTTAACTGAACAGATTCTCCCAGGCTTCCCATTTGGCTTAGTGACTTAAGTTTTATTTACTATTTGGATGAAAGCCCTGTGGTTTTCCACCAGTATCAGATGGCTGTTTCTTTATGTGCAAGTGTTCAGAATTTCAAAGTAAAATACTGTTCAAGGATCTAGTTAGTCATTAGCAGATCAGGTAACCCAAGCAAATAAGGGTCAAGCACAACCTTGCTTCATTGGAAGTTTGGCAAGAGATGTGGTTTTAGTGCTAACAGTAATTTTCATTCCCTCTTTTCCCCATAATTATAAAGAGCATGTGTCACAAAAAACTAGCACAGATGTATGCCTTCCCCAGCATCTCTCCTATTGGCAGGATCATTCCAGTGCCTTCAGCCCAGCATCACTTTCCATGTCTATCTCAAGCCTTTTACTTTAGTCACACATCAAGACATCTAAGATCAATCCTTTGCTTACTTCCCAGATTACTGCAGCTTTTAGGTAAATCCACTGGAGAGGAACTGACACAGGTGGGCAAGGTGGTGCAGTGGATGCGGTTGGCTCCTCCACAGCATCAGGCTCAGTTTGGGCAGCCAGGACCCATGGGGTGACAAAATCCAGGGAAAGTCTGCAGTCCCAAATCTGCTTTCAGGGTGCCAGCGCTGTCTTTGAAGACAAACTTGTCCCATTTTACACTGTTTGGTGGTGTTGATGGGGGATCCAAACCAGCAGTGCCTCCTGTCCAGTGCTGCTTAACAGGAAGTTTTCACAATCCAACTCGGTTTCATAACCACGCGTAGCAATTACAAAAACTCTGATGTTGCTATCAGTAAGGCAATTTTTATCTTGGGCTCAAAATTATTTTATACAACAATGAATTGGTGTGTCTATTTAATTAAAATAATCATTTTATAAAGGAAGAAATGTAAACATTTAAGACTGATTTTAGTTCTCAGGTAAATGCTAATGTTATTGTCAAATACTTTTGTCATATTCAGACAAACTTGAATTAGAAAAACAATCAAAATTAACATTGTTAGGTAGGCCTTATATTGGTGGTGTGTTGAATAATACACCTCTTAATTTTCAAATATCTAAATGTTAATTTATTTTAATGTAAGCAATTTCATTTATGCCTTATTACTTGGGTTTGCTATCAGTAATTTAATTTAGAGAGAGTTTGGCTTTTCCCCTGACTGTGGTGAACCATCTATAATTAAATTAATATCCTGAATAATGCAAATTGAACAGTGGTAGTGAAAGCCTATATGCACATGCTGTTTTTCTGAACATCTTAATGCAATCTTAATCTTGGTTTCCTCCAAGAGAGGATTCACTGTTGTTAAATGGTCACGGAAAAAGCCACTCAAGAGATACATTGACATAGGAAGAAATGATGTGGCAAATAAAAGTTTTGGTTTTCCCTCTTCATTTCATCCATCCACAAGCAAGTAAGTTCTTTCATTCATAGCTGGTATTAAACCATCTGATGCAAGTGACACAATCTATGGCTGGGAAAGAGAGGACACAGAGGAAGGGAGGGAAGGGCTTGGTGTGGTGAACGCAGCCTCTGGTGCTGCCTGGGGTGGGCAGTTGAGCAGGAGGTTGCTGCAGTGCTGGAGAGAACTGCCTGGCATGAGCAGCTCTGTGCAGCCTGGGTCTTATTTCTGAGTAGACATTTAGCTGCCCATTCTCTTGTACCTGCACTTTGCTTCCACTGGATTTTCATGCTTTTGGCAGATGAAAACCACAAAAAAATTCTGGGCAAACTCTGGACACTTACAAATTCTATTTGTATTTTTAAAAAATCTACTTGTATTTAATTTCTACTTGTATTTTAAAACCTTGTGACCTACAGCTCCACGGTACTTTCTAGGTCCTGCCTTTGCAGTCTGAATTGTGACCCACTGAGGCAAGTAAAAGAACTCCATTGAGCTGTACTGTGCAGCTGTACTGTTCTTTTCATTATTATTTAATAGCAGGTTTAAACAGCCCACTCTAGACTCTGTTAGATGGGAATAGAACAATTGCAGTGTTTGAGCTGTAATCTTTCTAAATGAAAAATGCAAAGAAACATACATTTTCATTCTTCTAATACTGATCCCTGGAATACCATGCTTTACCTCATTTTTCTCCTAATGATTATGGAAACTATCGTGTAACCCTGCAAAGCGCAGAAGTCACGATGGGAGAAGAATCAAGGTCTTGCTGATTCTTTTCGAGGATTAATATCCCAGAAACCTGTTAACAGATCTGACTGCAGCTAGAAGATTCCCTATAGCTGTACAGAATTTGGAGAATACCTTCAGAATTTTCATTTTCAAATTATATTAAATCAGATCTGGATTGGTGTAACAAGTGGATATGCTGTGATGTGATCTGGAAAAAATTAACATGAAAGTATTTCTGTTCCTTGATGTACATGGAACTTTGACCTTTTTCTACATTAGGCTAATAATGAACTTTAAATACTTTCTTGCAGTTTCACCCAATAAATCAAGCATTAACAGAGGTAGATAAAGCTCTTCTGACAATGTCAAATTATTTCATTGCCTAATATGGAATGTATAATTTAATACAGTCGGTGTCTGCCACTCCCCAAAAGCTATTAATAAAGAGGAAGGATGGAAACACCACTTCAGTATTCTTGGTGGACTATGTAAAATCTTATTTTCATCACAGTTCCAAGAACTTGGAAGATGTTATTTAAAAAGCAGATGAGCTAGTTGCTGCATCTCTGTGGAAGACTAAGACACACTGTCTTAGTACAAGCATAGCCAGGTAAATTGTAAACATTTTAGGCAACCCACTAAAGGAAAGGAAACAGCAAAAAGCCGTTTAGTAATGCCTAGGAAAGAAGATACTTTATCACAAACCTAAACTAAAAGAGAACAGCCTTGATTCTTATAGATAATGTATTAACCCACACTTTTGCATCTCTACTTTTTTTTTTCTGGACTTCTTTGTTCAGCTCTTTTCAAGGATGCTTCTAATCCACAGGGCCCCTAGGTGATATAATTTTTCAGTATTTAAAGCCAATTATTTTCTTAAAATTGCCACCCTATCTTTTTTTATCCTTTATAGATATGCTATTACCTTATTCTCTTCATTTGTTGTAGGTCACATTATACATAATCCCATCAATAACTAATCTCTGGCTGGTAGCAAGTCTAACTAAACACTTTTTCATTTCAAGGAGTCAGCATCACTATAGGAGACCAGCACTAACTCTGGGGAGAGGTACATCAGAAGGGTAACTGTCGCTCAGGACATGAAAGAAAGACGCAGACACATTGAAAAGAGATCGGAGCCAAGACCGCAGGCCAAAAAGGCTGGGCAGGCCTGGCCTCGCACTTTATTTTATATCCTCCAGAAACCACAGTGGATTGGAGGGAGAAATAGCCACCCCTCCATCACACTGGTCAAAGGAAATATCCATCAAATTTCTCCGCCCAGGAGAAAGGAATGCAAACAATAGGATACAGTTACAAAAACATGGCTATGTTTACAGAGAATGTGTGATAAACTGTTACAGAAGAATGAATACATCGAAGAACTGCAGAACTCAGGGCAACAGGTAACTACCTGGAATATAATATTGCCTATATCTTCAAGTAACAGCAGTTATGCCAAATGAATAAACATGTTATTTCTTTCTGCTTCCTAATTGGCATAATGTTTCCCATTTTAATCTTTTTATTTAGTTATTTATTACCCTAGAAGGTCTGTGATAAGC
The DNA here is from genome assembly GCA_013398175.1 of Climacteris rufus. Classification (NCBI taxonomy): domain Eukaryota; kingdom Metazoa; phylum Chordata; class Aves; order Passeriformes; family Climacteridae; genus Climacteris; species Climacteris rufus. The sequence continues at coordinate 1,070,935 of VZRZ01008256.1, forward strand.
CATAGATGTTAAATCAGTTCTCACATAATAGATATACAGAGAGGACTTTCAGAAAGCAACATTCATGCATGATTCAAGCTCTGTGGATATCAGTCACATTTACAAGTGGTGTTTACCATGGACAAGAATCCCAGGGACTCATGAGTTTCAAAGCCAGAGGAAATCATCATCAGATATAAGAAAGGCCATGCATTTTCATTACCTCTGAGAAGGATATACTATCTTGGTTTTAAGGATTGAAATGATGGAAGACCCACCAGAATAATCTATTGGATTAAAGAGCCCTTCATTACATGGCATTCTCTCCAGTCTTGTAACTGGTATTAATTCAGCTACTTCCCTAAAGCCAAAAGTAAGGGATAAAAATGATATATTTCAAAAGTCTGGAGCTGCACTCCTAATTAAAGAGTTTTCAAAGGACTTTCTATAAGTCTCCTCAAAATCTATCCTAATCAGGCTACAGACATTTCCCTTTAAGACAGGAAGATTTTGTAAAGTAGATAAAACAGTGGGTAGGAAAGATACCAATGGAAATAATTTTTGTACTGGCAAATCACCCTTTGCTGTCTGGTGTCAAAAATAAGGAAATCACATTTTAGCCTTTTATGATTATCATCATAAACAATATAGACATTGATGTCAAGAGCATTTTATTTAAAAAGGCCATTGGATCTGCCTTGTTTTGCATCCTGGCAGTTTAGGCTTTGGGCTGCTTTGTAAAAGTGGCATTCAGGAAACTCATTTGGAATTCCTTATCTCTAGTACCAAAGCCATGAAGGTGGGATGGGGTAGAAAGTTCATACAATGCCCTAACTCTTTCTAAAAGTAAAACTGGTTTTCAGCGTGGGTAAAGCATTTAGGAAAGTGAAGGTCTACTGATTATTTTTGTGTATTAGACTCCTGAATGAAAAAGTTGGTTTTTAAAATGAAACTAAAATTTCTAAGACCATTACATGGCTTTGATAAATCCCATATAAAAAGTTTCATGATTCAGAATTGTAAGGGCAAGAAGAAATCTTTGCCACATTCTTGTAATCTTTCTGAATGACATGTTGCAATGCCATGACCACATGTACACCCACACATTGCCTCTGATGTCTAATAAAAGTGGAAAAGATACTTACAAACTGTGTAATAGTGTGCTCTGACCTTTCTTTCACTGTTTAAAATAAAATATTGGCAATGCTCAGGACAAGTGAAGTAAGAAGGATAACACTAGAGCAAAGTCCAACAGCAGAAGAGAAGGACAAAGCACGTAAGAAAAGTCTGGTGACAACAGACAAGTAGAAATCTTCCCCAGAGCCACACACAAATTTTTGAGAGAGAGACTTGCTCTGTTAGAGATGGTTTGAGTACTTATTCATGGTTCTAGCCACACTCTGATTGTGAAATGGCCTTTGTCAAGGGACAAAAATACGTTACTTCTCTAAAATTTGTATAAAATTGTATATTAGGGATGATAAACACCAGACTAAAACAACCATATATCACTATGTGACTACTGGCACTTTGAAGAATCTCGTAGAAAATATGGCTTACTCTGTTTGTTCCCTGGGCTGTAATGGAATTCTTCTAGTAGCTTTGCTAACATCTTTGCCTCCAAACTAGGCATTCAATAGCTGTCACAGTTTGCTTCCGGTAGCAGCTTCACAGACCACAGAAGATACAATATGCTGTGATGAATGAGATACACAAATGTTTTGCTCCACCAAAAACTGAAACCTGCAGCAAAACCTTGCTCTTGCAAGTGCTCTTGCTATGCAGCACTTTTCATACAGAAAACCAGAAACAGAATGGTTTCATATATGCACCCAGCATCAGAGCATTCATAAGCATACAGGGTAATTTCCCTAAAGTATGTATAAAATGGACCAGGTACTACAGCTTGGAAAGAGGTTGAAGGTATGCAAGACAGATTTATAAAACCAGCAACAGCACAGGCAAACTTTTTAGGGAGTAGTTGTGCACTGTTGTCGTAGCAGACACAGTAGTAGGGTTTTAACCAGTGGATTCTGACTGAACAGGAAAACTGTTCCTTAACATTACACAGGATTTTGTGCAGGGCATATATAAAAATGGATCTGAAAAAGGGATCAAACACAATGATTTGGAACAGGTTTATAAAAGACTTTTAAACACAATGATCTATGTGTTCCATACCAGGATTTCCTAATTCAACCATTGCCTGAATGGGGAAGGATATCAAAGGATCACTAAATAGTTCCCCATCTTCTATGCTCTGGCTTTGGCCATTGACAGAAACATTTTACTGGACAAAAGACAATTGGTCTAACCTAATATGACAATACAGGTGTTTATGTTAGCTTGTCTCTCTGATTTTAGCAAGGAATGTTCAGCTTAAACAGATTATTGTGTTGGAAGTTAGTGACAGTGAGAATTAAAATCTAGGGCCAAGCTATAGAGCAATCCTCAATTCATGCATAGGCCGTGAGTCAGTTTACTGCTAAGTAAGTTCAAGCTTTTCTTAAGGTCACATTTTTTCTCCAGTCTTGTGCTCAGCTTAAGCCAGTGGCTATGTTATCATGCAGAGTCTGTATCCAATATCTCATTTCCCCATTCCAACTGCAGTTGAATACAAATGCATTGAATAGCTGCATTGGAACATGTTGGTTATGTACCTGAGAACAAAATCCTGATGGTGTCACCACATGGGCAGAGCATTGTAAAAGGGTTTTACCTGGATTTCCTGCTCCTTTCTGAGTAAGTTCAAATTAGTCCCTTTGGTCTCTATATCCTCATGGGCATAATCGTAGCTAACATCCTTTGCAAAGTAGTTTGATATGCAACGGTGCTATTGACATTTCCAGGTACTTACATCACTAAATTACATGGCAGAACCTGAAAAAGAATGCAAATTCATTTGAGATTGTCATTTTCATAGCTGCAAAAATTTATTTTCTTATAGAAGATTATCAATTTCATCTTTTGTGGTTCCAAGACAAAAAAATTCTTTTCTGAATTTACTAGTATTTGGAGGAGAGGAAGAAGAGAGTGACAAGATAAAAGTATATGTCCTGTCTTTAAGAATGTAAACTAGTAGCTCTTGTATCACTTCCATGCTAGGAGAGTCATCTCTCCAGTCACTCTGAGGGCAGCGGAAAAAGAGAGCTGCAGACGGATCAAGAGGCTTCATTGCTCTGAGTCACTCTAGCTGCACTGAAGGCAATTACCCCATCTCTCCCCACCAGGGACACAGAGGCCTGGGAGGACAACCTGCTGACCCAGCCTCCCATACTGACCCAGCCTTCCATACTGACCTAGCCTCCCTTACTGCACAGTCCTGAAGGTACAGACTGTGGGACGCAGTTGAGGTGATCCTGTGCTAAATAAGGCTGCTGGATACTACGTGCTTTCTAACTTGCCACAGTGGTTCTCACACTCTTCAGCAGACTGATTTTGAAGTGGCATTTGCCCTAGAAGTCTTACTATGACACAGCATCAGAGTGGTTACTGAATCACAGTACCTGTCATTTGTAGATCCCTTCATAAGCAACTCCTAAAAACATCTCCCTGATAAGAGCTATTGCAAGAACTGGTCTTGTGTTTTCATTTCAATTCTATCTGAAGCATAGGGCAGGAAATGGGAAAAAACCATCAATATAATATCCCTCATAACAGTAATTATGTGGGGTTATTAATATTTACAAAGCTTTTTAAACTGACTTATTTACTAGATGTGGCTCTGGGAACTCATCTACACAAACGTCAATTTATGCAGGCCACAAGGTACATATCTTCATCTGAATTATTCACATTAGTTGATACAATTAATCTTCTCTACAGCTGAGGTCTAAAATTGGGTCAGATTAATTGTATTACTAAGGTTCTTTTTTCTTTCTGTAGCCAGTGACTCACTTCAGTACAGAAGACTATATTTTAGCTACCAAAAGCTCTATGAGAAGAATCTCATCTTCCAAAGTTCTTTTCATGACATTACGTTCTTGTTTCACGTCATGCTGGATCTCCTGTTAGAGATGTGTATTAGTGACAGCCTAATGAAAGTTTTCAGAAATTCATGCCATTTTTTTTTGTTTCCTTCATTAATGAAAGCAGATAATAGTGTCAGGTTTGGTATTGATACAACACATTTTTAACTTTATTTTTCCCTCCATGTCTTAGGCACCAATATTTTTGTTAATGGAAGCTGCAGGCCTGATACATCTGCTATTTTTCTTCCTAGATAAGCACTGCTCCAGAACAGTGATGAGGAAATAACTCCACAATGTGCACACAGCTGTGGTTCCCAGCACGCTGCAATATGCTTCCCATAGGTACAAGTGTATTCTGGTAACATTGTTAAGCTCATACACTCAGGCAGTCATCTTCACAACTAAGGATACCTTTTTATCGCAGACATAAAGCATTCATTTTTCTATTTAGCTGAGATTTATTAAAAAGAAAACTGGGCCTTTTAACTGATCCCAACACTCTGATTATCAGCACAGTTCTATGAATGCAGATCTGATAGCATATCTCAGCACTTTCACACAGACAAGTTCCAATGTGCCCTTCCTTTCCATGCATTCCAGCTTCACTTTCTCATATGAGATTAAATAGGAGCAGGGTTACAGTGCTGTCAAAAGCAAAACGTGAAAACAATATTTTGTTAGTAAAGGAAAATTTTAAAGGAGAAAAGCTTTTTATGTTAAGCCATATCAGCATTAAGAATATGGTCCATATTAAGAATATGGTCCACGTGGCTGTTTTAGAAGAGCATGAATATGTAGAACCTTGGGGTGTTCATATTAAAAGATAAAACGGGCTAGAAAGCAATGGTCTCAAACTAGAGTGTCCTTCACCACTCAAGTGAGGATGCAAAAAGATAAAATATTTTAGCAAGTCTCCAGGTGATAATATTTAGGTACAATTTAGCCCATAGAACTGCTGGCTTGCCTCTCAAAATGTAGCCAAGATCACTAACTGAGAAAGCAGCATTCAAATCATTAAGCAATAATTATTATGCTTCTTTCTGGGGTACCATTATCTCAAATTTTCCATACATTAAAAAGAGGCTTCTTGAAGCATGTAGGTAAGTGATGGTTTTGTATTACTATACAGAATTTTGATTTTCAATTGCTGAAGCCAGCATAGGTACATAAAAGTCAAAGTAACAATAAATATGGCATAGTGCTGCTGAATATGAACTGCCCTGGGCAAATATACGCATCTGATAATGTTTTTCAGGAGAAGGTGTTTGTATTTATATTGTATTCTGGGGCCCTATTTCTCCACTCAGTCTTATCAGCAAAATAAGATTTTATTTTCTGCAGCAGATAGTATCAAACCAGGTCTTGTTTGCTTTGGTTTGAGGTGGTAATAAGTCGATTGCTGCAACAGCTATGACTTCTGGAAGGTGGTTTTGCACCCGTATTAATTGCCTTTATTATTCACTGAGGTTATGCAATGACCTACTTGAGGGATCACCTTATCTCAGGGGCTTTTCAACAGAATTTACCAGCAGGTGCTACTTTTTTTTATTCTTGTCTCTGATTTTTGATGCCAAGCTCTGGCAAGTATCATCTGTTAATATCTAACAGTATGGCTTTTAACCAGCATGCATTTCAGGACCTGGGTTCAATATTTACAAAATAAGTGGTCCTTTATCAGCACCTATCACTGTTGCCAGCCCAAGGGTTACGCCGCTTTGCTCTCTAGTTTATACAGACAGGTGAAGCAGCCAGAAAAAATCATCAAGATAAGAGTGAAGGTAATCATGGAAAGAGAAAACATAATTAAATGCTTTATGGGAAAGGTTCCAAAACATAGAGCAGAACACTAGCATCCACTGCACTATTTCTATAGTAGAAACAGGTAGGATGTTTTTCGCCATTTGATTTGTGAGCAATGTATCAGGTTTATTGGAAACAAAGGAGTAGTCACCCTGTTAAGAAGAGAAGAATTATCCTACTGAGAAAGAAAAAGAGCAGAACAGCGAGAGCACAGAGCATCCAGACAGTGGGAAGCTTTAGAAGAATCATCAGTGAGACACAGCCAATGTCATGAAACCTGAAGTGAGGCCATGTAGGATCTGTTTCATTAGACTGTTGAAGTGAAAAGATTTGCACTCTCTAGGCTGTGAAACCAATGAATATGAATTTAAATTTCAGTTATAATTCCCCAGAGTATTTTCAGAAAATTTAGCAAATGCCTTCATGAACCCAAGGACTGGGCTCATAATAAAGTAATGAAACTTATTCCAGCTAGAAAGCAATACACAGGATGTCCAGAAAAATAAGCCAGATTTCTACACCCTAATTACTAAGCAGAAATGAAAATTATCCCTTTTTGAAGTTCTTATGGAGAGCTATTGCCTTGCACTTCTTGATAAAGCAAGATGGAGAGACCAGTTCAGTACATGGTGGTTTTATAATGTATAATCTAGTTTAAAATGCACAACATCATAAGACTAGAATTTAAAATGTCATGAAGATCCATCCTTTTCCTCTTGTATAAAAGGTAGTCAATACAAACCACAGCGAAAACAACCTCTGAACAATGAGAGACAGTAGCTGGCACTGCTGAATGCATAACTTTCTTCAGCAAGGTCATGGACATGCTGGAAAATTTTGCTTCTATAAATTTTATTGACTTTCAGTTTCTGATAACACTAAGTGAAAGCACACTGAACTCTGGCATTGTGCCACAAGAGACTATTTAAGTCTGACAGCCAAACCCCACAGTTTGCTGAGTCACAGAAAACTTACAGTGATAAGTCTGTGTAAATGAAAGGCACCTTTTGTCAATGACAAGTTTGTAATGTAACTTTGACCAGACTCCAGTTTATTTTCACTCCTAGAGGGGAATATAATCAGAATATAACTCAGAGAGAAAAATGTAAGTTCTGTATCTGAAGTTATTTGAAAACCCTCCAGTTTGCCTGGCTCATAACCATTCCTTAGTTTCCCTAGTGTCTGTATGGTGAGAGGAATAAAACAGCTCCAGGAATAATATAATTTAATTCCATTGGTTCTTGCTGCATGGTCATGGGTCACACACTGTCAGTAGGCTTTGGTGGAATGCAGAATATAGCTGCTTTTTTAAATACATTTTCCTTTTTGCTTGCATGACTTTGATTTCCTTATGACAGAGGGTGACCCAAATTGTATTCTTCAGTAGGAAAAGGTAAGTACTTGCTTCTGGTTTTTAGTATTTCTGTCATGAACAATTTTTCTATCAAAATGAATGATGTATTTTCATCTGCCCCAGTTAAAACATGCAAATAGTACAACATATGGAAAGAATCCTCTGCTTAAAATACATTTTGGCAGTTGGAGGCTACGCAGGCTGTCATTCACCACTGGTCAAATTTGAGCCCACAAAACCCAGTTGTACTAATGCAAGAATGAAATGTATACAATCATATCTCATAGAACCATTGAATGCTTTCGGTTAGAAGGGACCTTCAAAATCGTCTAGTTCCAACCCCCCTGCCTTGGCAGGGACACCTTCCACTAGGCCAGGTTACTCAGAGCTGCATCCAGCCCGACCTTCAACACTTCCAGGGATGTGGGAGCCACAACTTCTCTGGGCAACCTGTCCCAGTGCCTTACCACTCTTAGAATAAAAATTTCTTCCTAATATCTAATCTTAACCTACTCTCTTTCAGTGTGATGCCATTCCCCCTTGTCCTATCACTCCATGCCCTGGTAAAAAGTCCCTCTCTAGCTCTCTTGTAGGCCCCCTTCAGGTACTGAAAGGAGCTATAAGGTCTCCCTGGAGGCTTCTCTTCTCCAGGCTGAACAACCTCAACTCTCTCAGTCTGTCTTCATAGGAGAGATGCTCCAGCTCTCTGATCATCTTTGTGGCCCTCCTCTGGGCTTTCTCCATCCTGTCCATGTCCTCCTTCTGTGGGTCCCAGAGCTGGACACAGCACTCCAGGTGGGGTCTCATAAGAGCCAAGTAGAGTGGGAGAACCACCTCCCTCAACCTGCTGGTCAGGCCTCTTCTGATGCAGCCCAGGGTATGTTTGGCTTTCTGGGCTGCAGGTGTGTATTGCTGGGTCATGTGAAGCTTCTCGCTTTAAAACTCAGTTTTCTGGAGCTCTGTTCCCACAAACATTAGCTCTGTAGAGTGAGGTTTTTCAGTGCTTCACCTGACCATCCACAAAGATAAAAAGTCAAATAGGTTGCCTCCTTACACTATCCCAGAAAAGCCATCCAAGCTGTTTTTCTGCCATTTAGGCAATTTAAAAAAGAATATTGAAAGCCTAAGATATTCTCTTTTCTCTCCATGAACATTGATGGTAAAGTGGTTGCATTTAATTTTTTTTCCAAAATCATCTCTACTGGACAAACACAACTTAAAAATGTTCTCTCATATTACCAACTTCCAGAACATATTCAGAATTTCTGAATATGAACAAAGAGCCTCAAGTTTTCAATAGTCTTTCTGAAAAATTGTTTTAAAGCTAGAATTTCATGTGCTGTATAAAGCAAGCTTCTAGTTGCATAGTGGAGATCAGTGGAGAAGCAGTGCTTCATTACACGGGTCTGAGAACATCTTTCTTCTCTCCCTGACACCATGCTGATGAGCAGTGTGCTCTTTGTGAAGCTTCAAAGTACTGTGGCTGATTTCCATAGTCCTTCTCCTTCACAAATCCTTGAAGGAACCAAGAACTGCTCTTTCTCAATTCACCTGTGAGTGACCACAGAATGGCCTCTTACTGATTACACTTTAAAAAAGCAAATCTGTAGATTTGTGATTTCTTTGGGGCTTCTCCTTGGCAAGCTGGCTTTATATTACTTAGCAAAGGCAAACATTAAAGAGACATCACCCCTCAGTCTATCAATAAAGCCTTACACTCCGTGTGCCTGATAGCTCCTTAACTTCTTCCTTAATTTTTACTTGTAATGATTAATGATAAAGCAAATTAAGGCACAGCTATTTCACATAATATGCAATGCACATATGATGTAATAGGAAACAATAATTTAACCCACCAAGATCCACTCATTACAAGTGCAGTGACTCATCAGCTTTCCAGAAAACATAATGAAATCTAGTTAATGGATTCTAGTGAAGCAAAATTACAGCCTAATATAAGGTGCTGCAGATTATACATATTGGTTTTCATGCTTTTTCTTTATGTCTATGCACAATACCAAGCAAAAGTAGGGAAAAGTACCTGTTTTCAGGTAAGAAAGTGAACTATCCCATGCCACGGCTCACAAGCCTGGATGGATCCATTGTGTTGGCAACCCAGAAAAAGCATTTTTTTCTAAGATCATCTTTACAAAAAATGGTATACTTACCTATATTCACCTACATTCATTCTGTAGTTTGGAACACCGAGACACAAAAATAACAAGTTGTCTGAAATTTCTGAGAAAGTCTGTGGTAAAGATGAAAACCTAAACCATTTGACTTCCAGTTCTCTGATTCAGCCATGAGACCTTCCTTTGCCATGTAATCAGAGTGGTGCTTTACAGACCCATAAGTTAGATTTATAGAACACATGTAATGTACAACAGAATATTACATTGCCTTTTATTTCACTTATTTTATTTAGATAACACTGTGAGAAACAGCTATTGCCCAGAGGTATGCAGCTCCATCACCAGATGCCAGCAGGCTAGACAGTTTCTCCTGTGACCAGGTGATAGTTAGCTACACTTTTTTGCTTCCCCTCAAAGCCAGGTATTCAATTAACTTATCAGTTACCACTATTCAGCCACCACACCAACTTTGTTCTTTTTTTAAAGCTTTCATGAAAAGAAAATAAAATCAAAGGACTTGTGAAAAATATAGTCAGAAAAAAAGTGCTATCCCCATCTAGGATAGCACTTAAAATTGATTTCCAATGAAATTATGGCTGGTCATGACAAGGAGGGTAGTAAGGAATTACGTCTTTGTGACTGACTCGTGTTTTGCTGTTCTTTGAAATCAAGAGCATTGATTTTTTTATACTTGTACTTGAGTTTGCTTCCAGCATCCTGGGATTCCCCAGGGCCCAGAAGGATACAATGCTTGACATCAGGGAAATTGCTGAAAGGTCAGTGTGCTCAGTATGCATTGGTAGCATCTGTGCTGCTGCTGTATTTGCCAAGATCCAAGCAAATTCAAAGAAGAAAATTATATTTTACGAGCATTTTACCAGAAGTTTTTCAGCCTCCTGAAAAATACCCAGCTTTGCTAACTTTTATTTATGCATTTCTGCACAAACAGTCCACATGAGTTAAAACAGGCTGGCATTTGAGTTTTTCCACACTTTGTTTTGCAAATTCACTCTAAACTCACAAGCCTAGCTTTTCCACTAAATTAGTGACACCATCCAGATCCACATGTACAAACAGCCCAGGAACACAAACTGGCACTGGCATCCAACACAGTCTGGCCAGCTCTGTGTAACCAGCTTGTCAGCAACATTTACTGGAATTAGCAATGGCAAATCCCAGATTGTACCCCAACACTAAGACTGATCTTTTCCCCAGCCTTGCAGTTAAGACCCAGAGCAAAAGGTGGCTCAGAAACCAAACGTGGCATAATTTCTTAAGTCAATGTGAAACAAGTCATTACCTTAGCATTGACCAGACATATATCCCAATGTAACCTTCATCCTTTCACAGTGGAGTATCCTAGCCTGCCACTGACCTGCCAGTTGAAACACAGAAGAGCAGCTGTTTCTCTTGCAGACACTCTCCTTTGCTCTAGAGCTCTGTGAATTTAAACCCCAACTCAAGCTCCAGCCTTTGCACCCCACTTCTTTTTCCCAAATATGGTTTTGCCCCATATTTCTTCTAAACCAGATAGAAATTAGAAGTAGGTTTATGGTGAAGTTTGGATATCTTTTTAGGTTTCCATGAATCATGGTTTTACTCAGTCTAGATTCTTGTCTTCATCCCAGCCAAAGCTGTTCATAGCCTAAAAACTGCTTTAGGATCAGCTTTTTGCCTAAACTCTGAAAAATTTCCCCAGTAACCTGCTCAGAACTCAAGCTTTGCCTTTCTTCTTTTTTCTCTGGAGGTCAAACCTACTTTACCCACCACGTTACTCCATGATCCAGTCTCTCACCTCTGAGCTTATTTCCCAATAACACTGGTCAACACCAACTCTCATCTTAGTTTAACAGGCCCTGTTAATTATTATATGACTTTAAAAATTTACAAAACAACCTCTAATTCCATGCAAAATCTGTTTACTGCCAGAAGGATACATAACCTTAATTGGGAAGGAAATATACAGCCATGAGCACCAGCTTTTTATATCGGCCTATCTTGCAGAAAACTGTGTCTTTTATTAAGGCAGAAGCAATGCCAAGAGAACTTCAAACACATTAAAATGCCCAGAGCTTGACAAGAATCAGAGATTTTATTTGAATTTCTATGAAAATTAACTTATTTGTCTTGCAGTAGGGATACAGTGAAGTTTTAGAGGTGAGACAATTTCTGCTGTGCACATGTACTGTCTCATGTTACTCTGGATGCTGCATTCCCACTTACATTATACCATCAGAAGGCATTATTGACTAACTTAAAAGTAATAATTGGAAAGGTTTTATGTGGCAAGAGTATTACGATCTGATAACAAATTGCCCTTTTTTTGTTTTATTTTCTTCCTACATCTAACAAGACTAAATTATACCTGAGAGCAATTGGTAATAACTTAAAATGTAATCTGTTAGCAGCAGCAGTGAGCTACATAATCAAATGAGGAAAAGAGGTGATTCAGCCTCTGCCTGTCTTTGGAAATGAGAGTTTGCATGTGTACATTTAGACACACATGGAGCCAAACTGCCTAGAAAAAGTTTAAATTAACATAAACATTTCTGGATTTAAACTTACAGGTCACACTTGCTGTAACACCTGACCAGGCTACCAGAAATTAGCCTGACAGAGAAGCCCCTCTTCACCTGGAGCACAAAGTCACTCCAAAAGTATAGAAGGACTCTACGGAAGAAACAGACACTAAGGATTACACACAGGTGAACTCCAGGACAATTTTCACATTTTTCTGAACATGAGTTAGGGAGATTCAGCTGGGAGTTCATCCTGAAAGGGACACCCTGCCATGCATCTTCAGTGAGTTCCTCACAGAAACTGGGCTGGTCAGAGGCAAAGAGCAGAGAGCCTCGGTCACTCAGGTTGTCACAGATTGCAAATGATCCCTGCAGTTTTACCAGAAGCTCTCAAAGCAGTGTGCAGGCTGGAGCCAGGCATGTAAACCCATCAGTCTCGGTGCTCACAAAGCTGGCAACTCATCTGCTGCAGGAACATCACGGGGATCTGAAGGCAAATCACCCTCGGCTCTGCCAAGGGTTGTCCTGCTGTCTCTCTTGCTTAGTGAGGAAGTAAAACACTGCAAACAGCAGGAGCCTCACAGAGAGAACAGCAACTGAAAGGACCAAACTTTGGAGTCACTCAGGTGACATCAAGTGACTGCACTCTGCTACATTCACCTCTCCCTAGGTAAGTCATGTTTTTCAGATAAAGCATAAAACATAAGGTAATTGGATTTTGTTTCCCTTTGAAATCCAGATTACCACTCTTGGCAGAGAAAATCATCATCAAAACTCCCAGCAGCTCATGCAGGAAAGAAGTTTAGTTCCTGTCCTGCTGCCTTGGGGCTAAGAGCTGCTTGACTAAGAGTTGGTCTGTGTGATAAGCAGTGTCTCAAGCACACAGATAAGGCAATAATCTGCTGGTCTGCAGACTATGACCTTGCATGCAAACTGTGAAGTAAAGACTACAGTGGGCTTATTTCCTTTGAGGAAATATTTTTTCACCTGGTAAACTGTAGAGGTAGTTGTTAATTGTGGAGTAAAAAAGTTATGCAAGGTATTTGTTGCTAAAACTACTGGACTTTCCTTTTTAAGAACTGCAATAAATATTAAAGCAATTTAGAAAGATTTCTAACTACATCAAACAACCCTGCAGTTTATGATTTATGTTTGCAGCATAATTTTATTCAGAGGTAATTATACAAGACATGTACGTTCCCAGGAAGTTGTTTTGCGATGCTGTCTGTTTTATTTAAACAATAATTGCCATGCAAAATTGACTTGGTAAGCTGGACTTTCCACAAAGCACTTTAACTTCTTTGACAATAACCAGAAAATGGACAAGAATGAGGGAATAATAAGTACTCAAACAGCTGCATATGCTGATAATGAAAAAATTGATCTGTCAATGAGCCTACAGCCCACCACTTCTGTAAAAGCAGACAGTAGCAAATGAAGTCAGCAGGCCCCTGCTGAAAAGTGCCAGCTGCAAAAAGGCTGTCTGGATGTCTTTGAGGACAGGGCTTTCAAGAAGGTTACAGCTTTCACAGTGAAATGCAAGGCAAACCAGTACCATGATTTACTGCAAATATAACGATTTAGCAGCGGGCAGAGAACACATAATGAAATGATGGAAAGAGGCAATGTACCAAGCTGCTGGACTCTGAATATGTGTCCAGAGGATCTACACATGCTTTCTTGCATACTCACACACATGCTGCAGAGAAAAGGGTCAAATTAGCATGACCATTACCAGTGCAAATGAAGACAGCATTCCTCCATTTCTCTACGTTTTCTGCCAGTATACATCTGGTAGTAATGGAGGATAAATATACTTTAAAAACTTATTTTAAAATATTTCATTTAAAACGAGTATTGATTAAGTTGTAATGAACTGCATACATCACTGATTTGGAATGATCATTGATTGACAAAGGAAACCTAGCCCAGGGTCCAGAAAGAAAATTGATTGGTCATCTCACAAAACATGGCTGTAAAAAAATGTGTAGTAAAATATCTGTAGTATTGCAGATGAGATCTTGCTCATCTTGAAGCTACTTTCAGTGCGACAGTGCTGGAGAGCTGCAGACTCAATAAAACATTGATTTTATATCTTTTCTTTTGCCAGTCTTGGCAGAGAAAAACTGTCTTTCCTTTGGAATGGGTTTGTGGATTACAAATAAGGCAACCTTTAAAACACAACAGCTGATCATGGAAGAAGCAACAGAGAAAGGGGTGAGTAAAAACTATCCACTCAAGGGAAAAAGAATTATTCTTCAAGTAGTTTTATCTGTATTGTGAATTTTTGATTTTCTGAATATGCTGTGAGTCAAGTGATGTTTTCTTTCAGAAGACAATAAAATTTCAAGGGCTGTGAAGGGGAAATCATATGGGTACTGTGATGATTTGGATCTGATCCATTATTTGCATGTCATTTCCCTTTGGAATGTAATATAATAAAATTCCATTAAATGAGATGGATATGGAAAATGGCCACCAAGAGAAATGTCCTTCTTCCCAGGATGTATAAATGCCAGGATGGATGAATCTTTGTACCAATCCCTTTCACCGTCAAGATTAGCAAGACTACGGTGTAAACTTTAAGCAGTTTTACAGTTTCTACACTAAAACATGTGAAACACTAGAAGAAGCATGATTATATTAACAGGGCAACAGGAAGATCTGAGTAACCACATTCTCATTTTGACAAATGCTGTCTCCAACACCATCTTTCCAACAGTTTCTTTCAGCCTCCATGAAATCTGGCTTGTACCTAAGATGTAAGTATGAGAAATATATTTACTCAGACTATAGAGAGTTATAAATGGTGTGAGCTTTTTGGTTCTTGTAATCCCCCAAATTAAATTTACAGATTACTTTTTCTTTACAAATACTTGTGCACATTAAGCAATTTACAACCATTATGTCAAAAAAAACCAAAACCAAAGAAAATTTAAAAGAACCTTAGAGTGGAAAAAAACCCCAGATGTTCTAAATTCTAGGAAATATCTTGGCAATAGTCTTAGTTTTCTTTCAATCTTCAATTTTTGTTCTAACATCAACTATACTTGTTATCAAGCCACTGACTTACTTTTTTTTCCCAGACAAAACACATTCCCAATCCTATAGTCACTGTGGACCACTTTTCAATTAACAGAAAGGACTTTAGAAGAGTTTTCTAGGTCTGCAGGACATCCTCCTTCACTAAAGTATTGGCAAGAGACATCCATACAATAACGAGAGCAGCACCTGACTCTTGTTCCTTTACTGAACAGGAATCTGTCAAAGTCTGTTCAGGCAGCTGTTACAGAACACATGAACACATACCCTTCTTTCCTCTATCATAGAAATGCTCTGGAAATACTTACTGGACCTCAGCCTGAAAGGCCATGGGATGCTTGGGTGTGAGAACCAAAGCAGTCAGTAGTAGTGAAGTCAAGGCACTGGTGATCTCAGCAGTTCCAGCTGTGGTAGCAATGGACTGCAGACATTCACACAGTCAGTCAGCTCGGGCAGATAATGGACTTGTCTACACTGACCAACACCAATCTGAGTAACAAAAAGCAAGATAAAAGCACGTGCTTAGATTTCTTTCTACCTAATGGGCCCACATGAAAAGCCACGCATCTTTAACTCCTCACTAATGTGTGGTTATTTTCATTATCTGTAAGCAGTCAAATTAATTTTTACCATACTGGTAAATTCATAATTGTTAATGCCTGGAGACTTTGACATATACAGATTACCGTTGCAAAGTTCTCTGAGCTGTTTTGGTGCAAAGCATACAGTGCAGGTGAGATGAGCAGGACAGAATGAGCACTGGGTGTCTGAAGTGCCAAGCTTCATTGCACAGAAGGTGCAGAGCAACATCATGCATCTGCCCAAGACAAGGTAGAAAATGCAACATGACAAATCAGTGCAGTTTTTCTGACATACTTCAGTGTTTCCATATGCCTTTCTCCAGAGCTGAACCATCTATTTCTCGCTCATATATGATTTGTGTATCTCACCAGACAGCTTGCAGAGACACCGTTGTTGTTTTTGCTGATTACAGATGTTGGAGACTGTCCCAGGCAAGAAGAAGTGCCGCCCATTTCTCCCCTGTTCCCTCAGACTGATTATTTGGTTTATTTCAGAGCAGAGTCATTTCAGACACTGACAAATTACTGCATTAAAATATAAATTCTGAAGCCTAAGACATCAGTCTATGTGCCATCCTAAACAAGTGAGTCAAGTCAATAGTGACTTGAAAGAATGAAGGCTCAAAGTCAGGTGGAACCTTATGGAGGAGAGAAGTTTGTTGCCTTTTTAATAAGTGTGTTTATGCTCACCAACAAACAGCCCAAGAAGAAACACTGGCTGCTCAACAGTGTCACTTCCTTGTCAGCCATAAGGTTTGTTACACTAAAGAATGTGGCTGTATAAACTCAGTGGCTTCATATCCTTTTTATACAACTCTGAGATCCTGAAATATGAAAGACTAGACCCAAAATGATGAATTTTATATTCTCCATGTAAAGTCTGAGAATAACCTGCAGCCACCCAGCAGCACCTCTACATACCTCCACGCAGGACCTAAGCAAGCCTGATGCATTGGCCTGACATTCCATAAAGAAGTGTTGCCAAAGTTAAATCTCTTTCACAGCACAGAAGGTGCTTCAAAAGATAATGTTTAGTTTTGAAAATGTCTCCATAAAATATTTACAAATCAAACAAATAATAGGAAATCCCTACTCAGATGAACTCAGTTTGCTTTATCTTTATGAGAATGAATGGCACTTGAGTGAATAATCATTTCATTTCTATATTTTAAAAGTCTCAGTGGACTTTAAAATCAATACATTTTACAGCTAATTCATTTTACCTCCAATTTATATTTTCCAAATAAAATAAGAACACTGTTGATTTCTAATACATCTTCATTTCCTATCTATTTTTTAAATAATAGGTATACTATCAAATAATTCTCTCACTTGTTATGCTCAAATACTGTTTGATTTTATGAGCTATGTTGTACACAAGTTACTCTACAGACTACGATATTTTACAGCAGTTTCATAAATTAGCCTTCTAAAGTGATTAAGTTGTTCTCTGGACTCCAGAAATAAACTCCTCAAGCAAAATGATGTATTTTTCATCAAATAATAAACACCCACAGTGGAAGCACTTTATTTTTCCAGAGCTGCAAATACTTTCAACAACTACTTGTCATCAACACATGAACTATATATATATCATGCAAAGAAAAACCAATTACACACATATCAAGTGCAGCAAAGAGAAAGCCACGTGCTCCTGTTGCTGTTTCAATTATCTTGAACTACCTATGTCCTTGAAATGCACAGCTACATCTCCCACCAAATACCTGGTGTGGATAGCTTGAATTTATTTGCCTGACTGGATCTATGAGGTGGCTGGACATGGCTCACATGAGCTGGGTTTATCTACGATGGCTCCTGGCTTCTAAGTGCATGAAGAATGGGGGAAAGAGCATCTCAGGGTGTACTGCCCCTGCCACAGCATTGCTGTCCTCCAGAGCATTTCCATAGTAAGCAAGACACCATCCCCCTCTCCAGAGTGAAGGGACAACTCACTGCTACTCAGCACAAGTGCTAAAGGTGACGGGTGTTTGGTGTGAATGAAACTAAGAGACAGAATCAAATTCTACAGAACACATAAAGAAACACCAAATACACCCTGTTTGTTCTGCCAGTTGGAGTTATTGGGGTTACTCTTTCCTGACCATGCTCAATTTACGCTGTGTCCGGGTGGCTGCTGAGGCCACTCAGCGTTATTCTGGGAGTGACCCTGGTTTCCCGGGGGCTGCAGCTCACAGCTTCCCCAGACGCAGGGCGTCCTCCGGCAGCTCTGTTAGTGCTGGCTCCTCTGTGAGAGAGCGAGCCCTGGGCTGATGTTGTGGGCGCAAGCGAGGATAAAGGCCAGAGAGAAGGGCTCTGGTGTGATTTCCAGCTCTTTTATTTCCCAGGGAGAGGAAGCACAGAAGGCAGGAGAGGGTCCCGGGTCCGGGAGAGGCGGTGCGAGGATCGGGAAGAGCTGAAGGCTTCAGGGACCAGGCAACGGGCAGGGGGATGGCAGGGGATTTATCGGGATACAAGCAGGGGAGAGTAACCAATTGGGGTACAAGGATTTACATGGAACCAATGGAGAACTGAACAGCCATGAAGCTTCCAGACATAACCTTACACAGAACATGAAGTAATACCTTAATTAACCAATAAACTGAAACATGTAAACAACGTTGCAAGGGACGCTGGAGGTGAGCCAGAAAGCTCACCCTGACAAGGGAGTCTGGCTCGGACAGTGGCAACCTCAGGCTGAGTCCACCAGTCTTGAGCCTGTGACTCTTGCTCCATACGCCACCACACTCAATATATTCACAACAGCCATTTCCACTTTCAGAGCAGGAAGGGTTACTGGTGGAAGGCTGGGCAGATGCATACTCTGCTTTGTTCTTCCTGTATTTCAAATACATTTAGTACATCTGTTTATTCTGAAAAGTACATAGATAGCTTTCCACCAACAAGAATTATCCCATTTAACTCTGCAAAAATTAATATTTTGGCAGTCTATGAGTGTTAGAATTTCTTGCAATTTTATTTATTCTAGTATATTATACCATTTTCTCCCTTCTAGGCAATCTATCAGGATCTGTTAGGATTTCTCCAAGAGTGTCTCATTAATGCAAGCTTGGGAACAATGAAAGTAGGCAGTAAAATCAACCTGTGCTGTAGACAAAAGGAAAGTTTTATAATGTATAAATATCTGAGTCCTGTGAAAAGGAAAAAGCAGTTTAATGAGCTCTTGAAAACTACGAGAAGGAAATAAAAGGAGGTATGTATGCAAAAAAACCCATGTTCTGAATAGGGTAGACAGTAGCTGCTCTTGAAATGCATGAAATGCAAGGTAGGTGGAGGAGATTTTTCCTGCTACTGCCCATACACTATGACAATGTGACAGGAGAAGCTAAACCAGAATATTTTTGGTTCCCTTCAGGATTCAGCCGTGACTGAAATTGTTGTGCTTTTGTTCAAGAAATACTTCAATGTAATATGCAGAGATGTATTGTAGCTGGAGGAAAAAAAATAACCCCACATCATTTGGTTGACGTGAGAAAGAGACAGGGTGTACACAGGAGGGTAGAGCAACATCACAGTACCTTGTCCCACTTCATCCTACCATCTCTCAGCCTAAGGACAAGCAGTTCTAGTTCAGTGCTGGAGCACAGAATTAGAATTAGATTGCCATTTCCCTGGCAGTCCCCCAAAATATCCTTCTTTCCTGTCTTCTGATCAAGAACAGCTCAAGAAATTCCTGTGCCCTCTCCCTATAAAACTACCCCTGTTTATGCCTTGTGCAAAGATTCTTCTGCAAAGCCCAGAGCCTGACCCAACTGGTCCCATCTGTGATGCAGAAAACTCCTGCAGCTCATCCCATTTCACTCCTAGATAAATGATATCCTGTCTGTCGCTTTAAAACCTTGCCATCTAAAACTGACATCTATTATAGTGCAGGAGACAATCCTCCATAAAACTAAATAACCTAAAATGATTTTGAGCTTTAATGTAAGTATTACACAGAATCACAGTAAGCCTACAAATGTGCCAAATCTCCTCCCTTCTAGTATATAGTGGGAATAAATTATTTTTTCAACAAGGTAAAAGTGAAATATTATTAACATCCAGACAATGTGCTAGTACCAATTACTTTTTTTCTTTTGATATCTGGAAGTAATACCAACCCTATTCAAGGTCTTTCCATGAGGAAGTGAGCTGTAAAATGACACTTTTAATGGAGGGTAGATAACAATTTGGGTATTTTCTGCTATCAAAGAGAAAGTTCCATAATTTCCTCCATAATGGAAAGGTCTCCTACTAAGAAATATAATTTCTTTTGAAAAATAGTACATGGAGGAAAGAAAGCACTAATGAGACTTTGATTACATCTCTGCTATTGCCATTATATGATAATCTTTAAAATTACTCACCTGTTGTATCTTGCTTTTTAATCTAGTCTTAAAACGAAAACTGAAGCAGATACTTAATATACTTCATTTGCAAAGCTGTTTCCACTGAAAAGTCATTCTGAAGAAACTTTTGCTTGCTAATGGGGAGATGTCGTGGTTGCTAAGCGAGTTGTCAGGAGGCATAGCTGAACTGCTGGCACACCTAACCTAGCTGCTTCTGCAGGAACATGCATCCAGTGACACAACTCCAAATGTCTGGGAGTAACTCTGACCAAGCACTATGTCCTGCTCAGCACAGCTGAAGGTGCTGTTGGGTTTATCTGCTGGGACTGAACATGTGTTACCATGTGTTAAGCAACACACACAGCTGTACCTGAGCTGGTGAAGTTGCCTGTATGGACAGTTTTGGCTGTGACTCAGTGCATGCCAGTTCACTAAACAGGGACATAGCTTTCATTCCTTGTAAACCAATGCAAGATGATTTCTAAATCCCTTCAACTCTTTTATGGAGCAAATGTTGCTTTACTGTTTTGTGTTGGGTTTCTTCTCCCTCTCTTTCAGAGGAGATAATTCCTCTTAATCTTAGATCAATTTTTATACAAGGCTATAGACTTAATTCTGGACAAAAAAAAAAAAAAGAACCTTGTGGAACAACAAAGCAAAACTCATCCACAAAGAGCATATAGGAAGGGTATAGGAAGAAAGGGTATAGAAGGGGCATGACATGGAGTGGGTGGTCATTAGAGACTCCGGCTCTGATGCCTTTGAGGCAAGATGCTCCCAGAATCACAGTGTATATCTGACCATGTTACAAAAACTTTTTTGCACCTCTCAGCTACACAAATGCACAAGGCAAGAAAACCATTTCTGCAAAACAAGGCAAGAGCATTTGTCTTTTACTAGACCCAGCATTTCCAGATGCCAGCAGTCTACCAATAACTTACAGAGAAGAGGACAAAATTGGACCAAGTAGCCCCAGAGCCTATTCCACAGCATTACCTGCAAGCAGAGATTGGCAGCACAGAAACATGTACAACTCCTCTAGCACAGCTGATCTATGACAGTTGGTCTATCCAGATGTTTGCTTCTTTCTTCCCTCCAGATGAAAGCCTGGTGATCTTGAGGGTCCAGATGCACACTCAACTAGAAATCAGACCCACATGTGCAAAATCTCTGAGCCATCACAGAAGCTGTGCACCCCCTGACTGCCCATTCCCAAACTTTCCAATCATGCAGAGAACCATCAAGCCAGGGGATTACCCAGCTATCCTCCCTAGTCCTGGGACACCACTCAAAAAGTAGGTGGCGAGGATGAGAGATCTGATAACTTTTGAAGGAGAAAATGTTGACTGTCTGAGTGAAAATTGCTTGTTTACTACATATGTGATCCCTTTCCACGTAACTCTGCATTTCAGATACATGTCAGGGAATCAGCCTGTGTGTTTCAGAGTAGAGGTGGCCTTTTCTGTACATAAAATTTGTAGACATCTCCACCCAATTTTAACAGCAAACATTACTAAAGACTTTCCAGTAGATGGCAGGGTTACGTTGTGACAAAGCTGAAAGTCTGAAGTTGAAAGGGCTCCTGAGAAACGTTCAAGTACTGGTTAAGTATATTTAATTAGCAGAGTGAAATTATATCCGAAAAGGCATAAATACACATTGGATTAACTGATCTAATGTGATGCCAAAAATGTAGAAGTTATATTTCAAGGTAATGAAAGCTTAAAGCTCAACATAGTATTAAAAATTAACTTTGTTAAAAATTAGCTTCACTGAGACAACAGTTTATACCACAGAACTGACACAACACAAACCACAGTATTTCACGTGAGAGTCCACTGAAGTTGCCAGCTGTATAATACAGTCATGAGAAAAGCTAAAAGCCCTTGCAAATATTATTGAAAATTATCAGTAAAAGTGGTTTTCAGGACCAAAATCAATGCAGCTGGGCACTGTAGCCTTTGCCTCTTTCCAGGGACTGCAAAAACGAGCACCCCACAACAGGAATTCAGTACTGCTTTTGTCAGTTTGAGAAATCATGACCTCAGCAGGTGGAGAACAACTTCACAGGTTGGGACCTCCCTCAAAACAGCTGGGAAAAAAGCCTGATACCCCCTGAGGGTCTCATAAAGGTTTTTTTACTTGCTAGGAACCAAACTGCTCAGCCCATTATGACTGGCTACAAATGGATGAGGTTTCAGCTTCTTGAAACTACAATTCTCTGAATTTACTTTTCCTGTCGGGGCTGTAAGATGTGCCCCACTGAATTTCAAACACAAGGACTCCAGTGAGTGACTTCCCTTGTAAGCGTCCCAAGGTTGTATGGTTTTATCCTCCTTGAAGGATACCTGGATTTTCATGAAGTAGATATAAATGTAGTCATTCTGTTTGTGTCAACACTGTCTGAGATCATTTGTGAACAATTGCTAATGTCAAATCTCTGTACACTGTGAAATGAAATGGCTGCAAGAAAAAATACCACTCTACATTTTATATGGTTTTCTTTAGCAGAAAGTGTTCAGACATCAGACACCCAATACTTTTACTTCTCATTTGTGTGCCAGTTCTGGCTTGACTCACTGAAATTACTCACATATTTAATTTCACTATTCTGCTGTGGAATTATAGGATTAGTTGAAATACTATATTTATTCATAAAAAGAGGTTACATGCTGTCTTTTGTGAATACCTAATACGAAAATGCATGGGCTGATGACACACTGGGCCTCTCAAAGTAAAAAGGCCCAGCCTGGTACACCATCTGTGTGAGGACAAATTCTGCATTTATTGCACCAGTGCCTCTCAGCAGTGCTACTCAACTGCAGACCAAGCTGAGAAACAGAATTTTCATTCCTAATGATAAACAGTATGTTCAGAGACACATTTCCTATTATTTCCTGCAATAATATACTCAACTTCCTCTGATAAGTGTATAGCATCTCTAAAGAACATAATTTCAGAATACACCACTGAAAACAGCTCTGAGTTTTGTTTCTATTTTATAAAATCCTTATTAGTTTTTTGTCTTTTTTGGTTTGGTTTTCACATATAATGTATGATTACATTATATTCTTTAAAAGCTTCTCCCATCCTATAGCAAACTTATTGATGTTTCACACCTATTGATTCACCTTGTTTCTGAAAGCAATTGCTTCATAAAAAATATAAAACCAAAAAGGAATAAAACCAGTCATGACTGGTTAAATCCTATTGTATTTTTGCAGTTGGATAAAACACACAAAGCTTGACATATTTCTAAAACTCTGACTCTGCTGAGACTGTAACATAAATAGTAATATTAACGTAATCATCTTGATTTTTTTCCCCAAGAATAACATAATTCTAACTGTTCCAAGATCACATGTCCTTTCTCCCCCTTTCAGCCTCATGAATAATTTGGCTCATCTTTCTCACTGACATAAACACTGAATCTTGCTGAAGGTCATGCAACATTTCCAGTAGCTTTTCATTCAACTGCAATTCAGCACTGTATTCTGTGTCTTGTATTATTTTACATTCATGACATGCACTTGTAGATTGTTTTCCTGGTGGTATAATTCCTGATAGTGAGTTCATGCAGTGAATGGTAAACACTGATGTTTCAAAAGCTAATTAGTGGTGAAGATTTGTTTTTTATTGCCCTATCTCAGTTTATTCCGCTGCAAAGCTATGGGCCAGGCAAGGTCAGCCAAGATGATTAGAGAAATTATCATTGTTTCATACAATAGAAAGTTGAAATAAATAAGATTATTTGGTAAGAAAAGTATTAAGGTAACTGTTCTTAGATCTTTGGCTCATCCAGCATCTCCACTAATCCATTTGTCATCCAATATTTCTGTCTAAAGGCAAAAGCCTTCTTATGCTTTGACAGAGAACTGAAATTCTTCTATGCCTGGCTCAGCAACTGCATTTCCAGACTTGAGCTACATCTCATCAGTGTTCTCTGAAGCAATACTCTGTCTCCAGTTCTCAGTAACTAGAAGGAAATGTACAGGAAATCATGGGGCAAGGAAGTGGTACAGGATGCAGAAAAAGAAAGGAACCCAAACTCTTTATCTTTATGAAGTGTTCTCAGTTAGCCTCAGCTTACACATGGAAAGTTTTGTGCTGGGGGGAGGGATGGGGACAGAGAGGCTCTCACCAGCCCTTCTTTTATTTCTTCATGACCTAAAGAGCTTGGCAGCTTTTAAACAATGGTGCCAAACTCTGAATCCAGTTTTCTGTAACATCATTGTGGAATTTTCCCTTCAGATCACAAGAGGTGTGGATTTCACCTTTTCCTCATCTGCCAATAATTTAAGCAGACACATCTGCCCTTGCCTTAGCACATCACCATGGCTGGACTTTCTGCAGCACACATCACTGAAGAGCCTGAGAAACACCACTGTCAACACAATTACAAGCACATGTAGAAACTGTCCACACACATGCTGTAGGACAGGGAGAGACCTTTACATCCAAAGAATACACTGCAAAGCCACGAGAATCTCAAAAAGGAAATGAAACCACAATAAGCTGTTAATATCAAGAATCACATGAGCACTTATATAAGATAGTGTTATAATGACCACATAATCAGTGGTTTTGTTTCATTTAAAGACTGTGTCTATGACACAGTTCAGGAAGGAATTTTCCCCAGAAATGAGTGACAAAAGTGGATCACTGCAGAGAAAATCATCCTCAAGCAAGCTGAGAGTTTTTTTCTCCTCTGGGATGAGAAAAGAGGAGAGTCACAGTAAAAGTATAAAATAAAGTTACTCTTGTAACCCCCTTTCTTAAAAAATAAAGTATAAGGAGGAATAAAATGTAAGTGGTCATTCTGTTGTAGAGGATAAAAAAGGAAGCAAAAACAAAACTGGAAAGTAACAAATCCAGAAATGCAGAAGAGAAATAGTTAGCACTACACATGCTATAAGGTACAAATAAAAACCACCAAAATTTCATGAGCTTCATGCCTATTACTTTTCAATTTATTTTGAGCTATTTCAAAAGGTAGGGAGGAGAAACAAGAACAAATCACAAGTCACAATGCTCTGGGACACAACTCAGAGTAAGATATTTCTGAAAAGACTTATACAAAGCAAGGTACCAAAAGAAACGTGTCCTTGCTGCAAAAATGCATGCTGGTTAAAATAAATTAATAAATAAAGTACTTTGAATTAACACCCCAGCTGTCTTGTTCAAGGTAGGAACACCTATCCCCTCCTGTGCCACCTTCTCCCACACCAGTCTGGCACATTTGGTGCAGGCCTGGAGTTCCCAGGACCATATGATTTCTTCATCTCCATCCCAACCAAGATCAGCTGCAAGCCTCTTAGGTATCCACACCTTTCCCAAAAAAATGGGATGCTACTCAACAAAGAAAGTAGTAGTGTTCTAGCTTGGAATTGCAGTCTTTCAGATGGGAATAATGTGATTATAGTGACTAAAGTAACAATCTCAGTAACAGATAAAACTAAAACTAAAATGCAGTTCGTGTTTCAGAAAACAATTTGAGTTAATGTAGCATGCTGAAGATACGTATCCTAATAAATAAAGTTAGTATTTCTCATCAATATTCATGCAAGATCTAATCATTATACTCAGGTCTACAAATTTTGAAAAAGAAAGAAGTAACATCACCATACTGAAACAAGATACTACTCATAATCCAAATTTCCTTTCTATTTTAGAGAAATATGGCAAGCTAATTTCTAAATGCAGTATCGCCCCATAGATCTATGTTGACTGGCATATTAATACAGCTGGTTTGCTCAATACTATTTAAAAACGTCCTTTTTTCTTTAGTTTCTCTGCTGTTCCCTTACACTGTGTGGCACACAAGCTTGTCTCAGCCATTCCCATACCCTGCTCCGCCTAGTGGATACAGGGACTGTAACTACACAAAATGTATAATTTAATCTTATCTTAGCTTTCCAACTGCATAATTACAAGGCTTGCCTGATTACGCTGTTCAGATAAAACTATTAGCAATACCAAGGTTCTGTTTGCTTTAAGGTAAAAGGCTGCCTTTTATTAAACAATGTTGTAGTGTTATAGGAGTAGAACCTGGTCACTGTAGCACGAAGAATAAAATGTCAGGGTTTATCTATAGCAGGTATTAAAAAAAAATTGCCAATTTTATCATTTAGGCAGTTTCATCTATATATAATGATAATACATAATAATTTAATCTCAAGTAAATTAAGGAGCTTTTTATAGCTTTACTAGAGCTAGAGTACACATCTGGAAGACCTGTGTTATAGTCCCTGCTCAAATCAGTGTGCCAGTCCTCTGCATGCAGCTGGTGCAAGCATTATTGGAAGGTGGGATGGCAAAATGCCTCACAAAGTCCACACACTCACTTGATGGGTGATAGGCATCTCCCAGGAAAGGGCTTGGAGAAAATAATGTGGTGGCTGTCTCCAGCAACACAGGTATGTTCACCAAAACTTGAGGAGACTGAAAGGGTGGCCCCTTTCAGAAGGAAGTATGTGTGACTTTTCCAAATACGAAAATTCAACTTCACACCACGCACAGATTTGACAGGCACCCAGAGAGCGGCAGAGTGCTACCTGACTTATAGGAGTTTGTAGGACTGGGGACTCAACTATCTAACTGCTTCATCATTAACTGATAAACAAATGCCACACAATTCAAAACCCATACTTCAAGACAGGAAGAAGGAAAAACAAGTGCATAGTATGTGGGGTCAAGCTAGCACAAATCACAAGTCAGTGGCCAACGAGGACCTAGACCTAAACAGTTCCTCCCACCAAGTAAATGTTTTGCTGGAAGAGTGGATGAGTAAGAAGCACAATCCTTGACCTATTCTGTCAGAGTTTGACAACACCAGATGTGTCTTCCCCGCTGTCTTCCACTTTCTCCATTCTGGAGACACTGAACACAACGAGCCCCAGCTGTCAACAGCCTGATCTCACCAGTGCCTGCACCACTCCCAAGCACTGGATGCATCCATGTTCAACCCCTGCATTCCTTACCTGCAAGGTGGTGGGACCAGGTGCCCAGGCCCTTGACATAACTAGCCCAGCTCTCTGGAGTGGGTCTGCCTCTCTGTTTCTGAATCCTTTGTTGCTATTCCTCTTCAGTTTTCCCTGTGCAGGCTGGAGACCTGCTTTGATGTGCACCATAGTGCCCTTGATATACAGTTTCCCCTGCAATGAGATGCAGTCCTAACCCAAGCCTTTCTGGCAGTTTCAGCAAATGCTCTCTCATCTGATTACTCTTCCCATGAGCAGAGGAGCTTCAGCTACTACTCATGGAAGCAATCAGAAGAGGATATCAAGACAGAGGTCCAAGTCTGGCTATAAAAGGACTACAAACATCTGGAAACCTAGACCACCATGGTTTAACCCACTGGCCTTGCTACTCAGTTGAAGGTCACCCTGCATCCTCCTCTTCTGATGCCACAAGGTCAGGGAGGAAGCACGGCACACTGGCACAGGACAGCATCGGCATACACCAGGTCCCTGCCAGATTCCTGCCTGCTGTCCACATACATCCTAATCCATTTTTTTGGCAGTTGCACAGCCTGCACAGGTAGCACCAATCACATTCAAGCAGTTTTGTTCAAGCTAAAAGACAGCTTTACCCTCTGCTAACAGAGCACTTAGACATCTACAGTCATTGTCAGCTTCCCACAGGCTGGGACCTCCTCAAACTGAGCTTAAACTGGAGTTGGGTGCTGCAATCCCGTTAGGAACAAAGCCCTTGGGGGAACGCACGTGTGCCATTTCTCTGAAGCGCGGCACTTTGCTACTCAAGATTATCTAGGCATGCTGGGGAGTTACCCCTGTCCTGCAGCACTCGCTCCCGCAAGCATCTCAGAAAGGATGCGATGCCCGGCAGTGCATCCCGCCGGCCGCGCGCGGGCACAGGGGGCTCGCAGCCCCGCACCCCCGCCTTCCCCACAGTGGCCCCGCCGCCGCCCGCTCGCTCCCGGCCAC
>VZRZ01008256.1:1101231-1126858 GCA_013398175.1 Climacteris rufus
AGCTCCGCGCTGAGCGCCGGGCTGTCCCGCCGGCGGCCTCGGGGAGCCTGGAGGGCCAGCGCAGGGTCCGGTGGCCGTGCCGGGGGAGCACTGCAGCCTGGCCAGCCCGGCACGGCGCTGCTCCCCGGCGGCTGTCGCTAGCGGCCGGCGCGNCTTATTACGTGTCACCAGTTACTGTGATTAAAATAATCTGTAACAACATTTTAGAGCAACATATCTTCTTCTATCTGCCAGCAAGGCTGTGAAGAACAGACAAAACTTTGTGACAGGATAGAGAAATTTAAACATATTTAGTGGTTTTGGTTTAGCTATCTAAGAAATGTTGGTAGTGGATTCTCTTATTTCAAAGTAATTACGATGAGTAGCATTCATTTATCAGAAATAACCTCTGTACAGATTTGTGTAAATACCTTATTTTGGAAGAGGGCCACTATAAGTGGAGGAATTGCATTAAGAATAACTTGCTTAGCCCAGACTTAACATTTAATTGACATGGGTCTGCCACACTGAGAGTTTTATTCCAAGAAAAGATTTCTGCTGATATTTTAAAGTCATGCAGGGCCAGGGCACATATATGGTCCTGCAGCTGCACTGCTCTGTGTGTGGTCCCCAGTCATCTATGTGTGACTGTGTGGTACACAGTCCCCATGACAGTATCGGATGCTGAGGAAGTTATGTACCTTTAATTTTATATTTTTCATTATGAGCTAGACATAACTGGCACACAAGTCTGAAATTGTAGAGGTTCTTTAGTAAACTCTTGAGGGCCTTCAGCTAAATTATTGCATATACATGGCAATATACAGGCATGCTTGAAGAGGGCTGAACTGATCACGTTTGTGTACAAACAAGACTTAAGCTATTGCATGGTACAGGGCAAACGTTTTTGAATCATCTGCTGTCCCCTTTGTTACTTGTGGAGGAAAGAGACACGGACACTTCTAACCTCAACTGATCACTTTCAATTGCAATCAGTCATGGATGGTTAGATTCCTTTAAATTCCCCCTCTGACAAGGTTAATCCTGTCTTAATCATGGCATCCACGTGTAACCTCTTTGCCCTGTATCCCAGCAACCAATAAACCAATAAATGTGAAAGCAGTCATTAAAAATTATACTCATCTTACAGTTCTATAGGGATAGAGACGAATTAGCCATATGCAAATCTGTTTACTACTTTTTGCTTTTATATGCCAACTAAAATGGGAGCCTTTTGTTAAAATAGCCTAATAAAAACAATACCAGTGCATTGAAAGCATTCAGTTATTCAAAATTTAGAGTTTAAATAAAATTTTTAGACTGTCCTTCATATCTTTGTTTAAGCAAAACTTAATTTTTAATTTTGTGTCTTATTTAAATGTCCTGCATCTGGAATTTTACTTCTTCCTTTGGAAAAAGAAAACCACTAGATGTGCTTAAAGGATGGTTAGCTTTGACAAGCACAGCTTGAAAGAGGAAGGGGAAGGAAGTGAACTGGACCATTCTGCATTGCTATGTTCTTAGCAGTCTCGTAAGCCTTGCCAAGAGCATAGGAGATCTGTTGCATTTGCTGACTTTGGTTATTTAAACTGTTGGCAGAATAATGCTTACAGAGTGCTGGAATAAACAGAAGATACAAAGTGAGTAAAGAAAATGAAAGATATGTAGAACTTGGTGAGGCCAGGCAGTGCACAGATGTACATGGAAGAGTGGGAGAAATTCTCTATGTGTCTTCATTGTTCCTCCTTTCTCAACNGTTGCACCTTTACTAGAAGTCTTTGCAGGCACAAATGCCTATGATCCTACTTTGAGATAGAATGCTAGATATTAGTATGTCACCAGAAGACTGTGGTGTAAGACCAAACTCCTGGATACTTCCTGGAATTTTTCATCTCTGTGATTCTGAGCTGCCATCCATGCATGCAGACTTGTGTGCAGAACTTGTATTTAGTTCTGACAATTAAAACTCTGGTATTTTCTGCCCACATACAGACCCACCTTAGAAATATCATTTCCAAGACAATGGAGGGGTTATTACTTTTCACCAGTTACTGTGATTAAAATAATCTGTAACAACATTTTAGAGCAACATATCTTCTTCTATCTGCCAGCAAGGCTGTGAAGAACAGACAAAACTTTGTGACAGGATAGAGAAATTTAAACATATTTAGTGGTTTTGGTTTAGCTATCTAAGAAATGTTGGTAGTGGATTCTCTTATTTCAAAGTAATTACGATGAGTAGCATTCATTTATCAGAAATAACCTCTGTACAGATTTGTGTAAATACCTTATTTTGGAAGAGGGCCACTATAAGTGGAGGAATTGCATTAAGAATAACTTGCTTAGCCCAGACTTAACATTTAATTGACATGGGTCTGCCACACTGAGAGTTTTATTCCAAGAAAAGATTTCTGCTGATATTTTAAAGTCATGCAGGGCCAGGGCACATATATGGTCCTGCAGCTGCACTGCTCTGTGTGTGGTCCCCAGTCATCTATGTGTGACTGTGTGGTACACAGTCCCCATGACAGTATCGGATGCTGAGGAAGTTATGTACCTTTAATTTTATATTTTTCATTATGAGCTAGACATAACTGGCACACAAGTCTGAAATTGTAGAGGTTCTTTAGTAAACTCTTGAGGGCCTTCAGCTAAATTATTGCATATACATGGCAATATACAGGCATGCTTGAAGAGGGCTGAACTGATCACGTTTGTGTACAAACAAGACTTAAGCTATTGCATGGTACAGGGCAAACGTTTTTGAATCATCTGCTGTCCCCTTTGTTACTTGTGGAGGAAAGAGACACGGACACTTCTAACCTCAACTGATCACTTTCAATTGCAATCAGTCATGGATGGTTAGATTCCTTTAAATTCCCCCTCTGACAAGGTTAATCCTGTCTTAATCATGGCATCCACGTGTAACCTCTTTGCCCTGTATCCCAGCAACCAATAAACCAATAAATGTGAAAGCAGTCATTAAAAATTATACTCATCTTACAGTTCTATAGGGATAGAGAAGAATTAGCCATATGCAAATCTGTTTACTACTTTTTGCTTTTATATGCCAACTAAAATGGGAGCCTTTTGTTAAAATAGCCTAATAAAAACAATACCAGTGCATTGAAAGCATTCAGTTATTCAAAATTTAGAGTTTAAATAAAATTTTTAGACTGTCCTTCATATCTTTGTTTAAGCAAAACTTAATTTTTAATTTTGTGTCTTATTTAAATGTCCTACATCTGGAATTTTTCTTCTTCCTTTGGAAAAAGAAAACCACTAGATGTGCTTAAAGGATGGTTAGCTTTGACAAGCACAGCTTGAAAGAGGAAGGGGAAGGAAGTGAACTGGACCATTCTGCATTGCTATGTTCTTAGCAGTCTCGTAAGCCTTGCCAAGAGCATAGGAGATCTGTTGCATTTGCTGACTTTGGTTATTTAAACTGTTGGCAGAATAATGCTTACAGAGTGCTGGAATAAACAGAAGATACAAAGTGAGTAAAGAAAATGAAAGATATGTAGAACTTGGTGAGGCCAGGCAGTGCACAGATGTACATGGAAGAGTGGGAGAAATTCTCTATGTGTCTTCATTGTTCCTCCTTTCTCAACAAAGGCAACTTTTAAGCATTGATCCATCGGCATTTACTGCAACAGCAAACCAGCAGCTCTGCTGAAAGTTTGCAAGGAGTTAAGCAAGGGACTCTTAAAGCCTTACAAATGTTTCTGGAATAAGAGCTTTGTATACAAAACTGTGTTGAATGGTAGTTGTACAGCCTCCAAATAAATACAAACACTGAGTAAATCTAGATAACCTATATAAATTAAGTATTTCTTTCTAAGAATAGAATTCTTCAAAGCGTGTATACCTCATCAAATGTAAGCTGGGCCTTGAAAAGTCTCCACTATTGATAGCGTTGAATTTGCTTTATGATCTGGGTAGCCTACAACTCAGTAGGACATTTTCACCACAGTACCTGCCTTGATTAAAAACAGCAAGCTTCTCCACTAATGTAGAACCTCGCTTTTGCTACTGTCATTAAAATACCAGGTAGAAAGAAAACTTAAATTTCTGAGTTCGTAGAAGAATGCACAATTGAAGTACAATTTTTTAATGAGACATTAAGATCCAAGTTGCCTGAGTGCTTTTGTTGCTTCAGTGTATTTTGCAAAAAGTTGATTTGATACAGCAGAGATGCTGGAATTGCAAGAGCCATGACATCAAAAGAGGTTTGGCATTCTTTAGGTACTTTTAAATAACCTCTCCAATAATTGCCTGCTAACAGTGTTTATTCTTTTTTTTTTTGGGGTTAATGGATTAGCATCTACTGAGTGTTCATTGACACCAGGAGAGTGCACATCAGACCATTCAAAGACATAGTTAAATCAATGGGTTTGTTCAAATAGTTAAAGTGAAGCTCTAGAATGCCATGTGCTTGCTAGTTTTTCAATACTGAGACATGAATTAGGATAAAGAGGAACAAAACTGGGAGAAATTTACAGTAAAAAAATACTAAAACATTTACACACTGATAAAGTCAGCATGAAAACTCTTTCATTGTACCACTGCTGAATAGACTGGCATATTCTTCTTTCCCTAAATGAAAAGTTTGGATATAGCATTAATTTATATTTACACGTATAAAAGTATGTAATCACCTTGTTGCTTGGCGCTTTCTTGCTGCAGTGTGTTGTTACACTGTGGAACCCTGAAACTAAGACAACTGTATCTTTACAGTCCTTAACTTTACTTTGCTACCCCCTACAGTGTTGTGTGTATTCAGACCAAAGTAATATTAGAAGACAAAAACTGATAGCGAGTAAGTTTTGCTCAGGTTCTGCCATTAATGGCCCTTGATTTTTCCATTTTCTTTCTTTTGTTATTTATCATTTGTAACTGTACAAAACAAATTGACAAAGGTTTGCCTGTAAGAACTTACCAGTGTCTGCAAAACATACAATTAATTTATAGGCTTCTTTGTTATATTTTTTAAAGACAGGAGTACTTAAAAAGGGTTCCAGGTTATCATACTGACATCCCTTCCTCTTCACTGCCCAGGGTTATACACTCAGAGGACAATGAATACACAGAAGTTAATTCCCCACATTCATTATAAGATGTCATAATCTGTGAATCTGTACTTGTAAATTATATACAGTCTCTCTTGAATCTTCATAGATTCCCAGCCCTTATTTTATCCTGTGTCAAGAAATTGAGACAATCACCTTGAAGGAGATGATTTTCCCCCTCTACCCTCATGAGACCCCACCTGGAGTGCTGCATCCAGGTCTGAGGTCCTCAGCACAAGAAAGATGTGGATGGGATGAAGCAAGTTTAGAGGAGGGCAGCGAAGATGCTCAGAGGGCTGGAGCACCTCACCTGTGGAGACAGGCTGAGAGAGTTGGGGTTGGTCAACATGGGGGAGAGAAGGCTCTGGGAAGATCTTAGAGCAGCATTCCAGTACCTAAAGGGGACCGATGGGAGAACTGGAGAGGAACTTTTTACAAGGTCTTGTAGTGATAGGACCAGGGGGAATGGCTTCAAACTGGCAGAAGGTAGGTTTGAATTAGATATTAGGAAGAAATTATCTACTGTGAGGGTGGTGAGGCACTGGAACAGGTTGCTCAGAGAAGCTGTGGCTGCCTCCTCCCTGTAAGTGTTCAGGGACAGGTTGGATGAGCCTGTGAGTGACCTGATCTAGTGGAAGGTGCCCTTACCCATGCAGGGGGTTTGGAACTTGATCTTTAAGGTCCCCCCCAATCCAAACCATTCTGTGATTCTCTGAAATTGCAGTGTAGTCGCTGTTATAAAAAAACTTATTTTCTTTCCTCTCACCCCCATCTTCCACTTCAGTTTCACTGAAATTGGTCTCATTTTAGTATAATGTGAAGCAGTAAATACATATGTCTCAGCTGTCTTCTTTACACCATTCAATATTGCGTATATTTTTAATAATGTCTCTTCTTACTCATCTTCCCTCTGAAATCAGTAGTCTGGAAAGGTCATCTCAGTCTCTCTTTGAGTCTGACTTATTTCTGCTTTATTCTATTTCAAGTTTAGATTCACCACAACTGACAATTCTCTAGCTTCAAGAAGCCAAATATAGAAGCAGATAATAATCCATGAACTTTAGAGTCTGACTATACAAGTGGGAAATACCCCAACTTTCACTATTGCAGACACTCCAAATAAGTGATATTTCATTAGTTGCCTTGCCTGGAAATAAGTCTCTATATGGTAAAGAGGATGTACTGTTCTACTTACCTATCATGTAGGTACAATGGAGAAGGCCAAACACTTTTTTTCAGGCTGTACTCAACACTTTCAGCTTGTCTTATCATTCTAAAATACTGCTACTCAAAAAATTATGAAGGGGATCATGAAGGTAATTTCCCAGCATCCCATATAGCAATTTCTAAGATCAGACTTATTTTTTCACATTGACTTCTCCAAGGCAATTATTGTATTTGTGTTTCTGGAGTATTAGAGTTTCTTTAGGTTGTGGGGGGGAGAGCTATGGGGTCCATCTAAACCAACAGCCTGCTCAAAGCAAGGCCAGTGTATACCTGCTCAGTCAAGCTTTGAACTTCTCAAAGAATGGAGATTCCATAGCCCATCTGGGCAATTCCAGGACTTGACTGACCTCCTGCTTATTTTTTTTTTCAAAAATAATCATAATTTCTGTTGTTCCAGCTTGTGTCCCTTGTCTCATGTTCTTTCACAGCACATCTCTGAGAGGAGCCCATGTCTGTCTTCTTTCTACCCTCCCATCCAGTGGCTGAAGGCAGCAAGTGTGACACCAGGTGGCTGAGCACACATGGACAAGGCTCAGCTCTGTTGAGAAGTTTCCTAAAGTTCCTAGGCAGCTGAAAGTAGCTGAAGAGACTAAATAAGCATATAGTTGGGAGCTGCTGCCCATTTGGGAAGTCCCAGTCTAGATGTTCAGAAGGAAGCTCTTCATCTTACAAACATCACCAGCAGGCCATCTGTTCAACATAGCCAGGGAAACAGAAAGTCATGAAGTTAAAAAGGACTGAAAGCCCCCCCTCCAAGAGAATGAACGGAGCAGCTCTTTTGGAACCAAACTTTAATATTTTATCAACTGGCAAATGAGTAGAAAAATAAGTCATAAAGTTTCTGCTAATTGTAAATGAGTGACATTTCTTTTCATTTGCATGTATGGACCCTAATAATTTGAGCTTTTCAGTAGGTGGTTCTCACTCATAAACCTATGAACTGGCAGTGAGCTTCTCACCTTCTGTGTGGCATAAGTTCCTTCATTTGCATTCCTGTTCCACTAAAACCTGTTAACTTTTACTTTTGCCCACTCTTTAAAGACATTGCCCATGGAAACCAGCAAAGGTAGCGAGTTTGGAATAATAAAAAAGTAGCCTCAATTTTGTTTTGTAGCATCAGTCTTTATACTTACTTTAGACAAATGAGAACTAGAATTAAAATAATTTAATTTTTTTGTCACTTACAAGCCAAGGAAGATAGCATTGGGATGTTAAAGATATAGGAACACAATTTATGCTTTATACAATAAGCTGGCTTCTTGTGCTTCACTTGTGAATTGAATAACCTCACAGTTAATAGGATTACACATTATTCCAAGAACAAGAACAGGCCAGTCTTACAGAAGTGAATGAGCCAGGAAAAAGTATGCATCATTGCCCTCCTTTTCTGTTCTTTTGTGCTCTGTCATCACGTTGTTCTGCACAAATGCAGTACTTACAACCATGACCCTGCAAATATAGTCATCTTCTTTGGTGGCAGTAATATGGGAAGCAAACACATCTATGACTTGAAAAAATAAATGGTTGGTGAGAACATGTGTCTGGTTAGTGTTCCTAATCAGTCCTAGCTGTGTCTTCTGTTTAGACCGATGCTTGATTTTGGAAGAGAAACTGTAACCTCAGTTTTTGTCCCTTTTTCACATTAATTAGGAGTAAAACTATCATGCTGCAGCTCTGTTTTTTCTGGAACGCATTCCAGAGGACTCCTCTGGATAGAAAAATGCATAGAGAGTATGCTGGAGCTGGCTGTCATGTCACTTAGAAGAAAAGCTTGTCATGAACTCTCATGTGGCTCAAGTCTTGTGCAATTTTCCTTGGAAGTTAATCTCACAAGCAGTAAATCTGTTACGTTAATATTTTCCATTTATACAATTTGGGTTGGAGAATTAAAAAAACGGAACTATTTAATGTATGGGCTACTGGTAACCATCATTGAGTGGTAAATGTTGGTCCAGATACCATACAGCAGGAAAGTTACCTATATATATATATATATGTTCTGGGTGCTGGAGGAGAGTTTGAGGAGACCTCTCATTCCATCTTGGGAAGTAAGCCCTGTCTCACAACTTTGGGTGGAAAAGATAGCTCAGAATAGCCAGAGGTGTTTTTTTTCTATTTCATGCACCAAAAATTTAAAGTAAAAACAAACAAACAAACAAAAAAGAAGAGGAAAAAGAAGAAAAAAAGAAAAAAGCATATGTGACCACATTAATTATATTACATAGTGTTTTACTTTTTATAAGTCTTTTACAGGTAGCTCATGTGCTTTGGGAATTAGACTCTTTCCATGACCAGATACTATCTTTTTGTTTATAGTAACCCTTTCATGGCAAAAATGCTCCAAGAGACTCAATCTGTTCCTACAGAGCAATTCTCAGGATTGCAGGTGTCCTCCTTCCTTAAAGTACTGTGTTACTCTCAGTCTCAAGGAGTTATTACAGGAATCTTTGTTTTAGTCTAGTCAGTCCAGCTTTCTCTGACTTAGGTCAGATGAAAAGGTTACAATTTTAGCTGCTGTCATCAGGTTTATCATGGGTCAGCTAATTGCTGCCTCTCGTGGCCAAGATCCTGGGTGACGGCATCTAATTCTCCAATATTCTGGATTCTCTTACTGCTTTGCCAGACATGGGCAGACATCACCAGCAGTCCTATTTTGGTCTCAGTCTCCTCCCCATTTGGTGTGTGATTAAACCATAACTAGTTACATCACTTATGTTTAACAAAGCAGCTGGCTCCCAGATTTGCGTTCCCTGATATCCTCAGGCTGCTACTGTGCCTATACAAAGCAGGAGGACCGGAACTCTCAACAAGTCTTCCTTTGCACCAGAGTCTGGTGTGAGCACATTTTCTATCCTTTCAGTTCTCTCTCTGCATCTTCCTGCTTTCATAACCTGACTCTAGCACTTTTGGTCATGCCCAGCAGGTTAGCAGAGGGTCCTGGACATGCAAGTTCCTGCATGGCTACCCTGTAACCTTCTTGTGTCAGGTGGGGCTAAGGAAACCTTCTTTGATTTCTTCCATCTCTTCTTGTTCCCCAATAACAGTGGAGAGGATGCACACCAAAGAAAAGATTGCCTAGTGCTTCCTAGTTGCCCTGGGAACATTTGTCTAAACTTCTATCTTAAAACATCATTCTTCAGAGAGATCCCTCCCTGTCTCCTCAAACAAACTCAGGCACTTCCCAGGACGTCACATGAAAGCAACAGCCTCCATTTCCAAACATCCTGGTTTAAACCTACTACCTGATTATTACTCATGTTAGCCATCAAACTCTATTTATTTCAAATAGAAATGTATCTACAGAGGTATTTAGTGTTTTCTTAATATTCTACATTCCAGGAACATACATGAGAAAGTACATTTTCTGGAGAAAGATGAGTAGGTAAGAATCTTATACAGTAGACATAAATTATTCATCTCTATGTCTTAAAATTTACTGCAGCTATTTATGGTTCAGTTTTGTGGTGGAATGAGGGAGTCACTGTTAAGTTCAGACAAGTAATCAATCCTTTGGCCATATTATGGACCAGGCACATTTGCCATCACTACACAAAGTTTTTGCTTTCATACACTCTGCGTTCAAAACAGGTAAACATACAGAACAGACATGCCTTACTGCCATCACACATTTTCCAAACATCCACCCACAGCAGACGTGTGCTGGAGGGAATCAGTAGGCCTTCAGCTGCCTTGATCTTCCCAATACACTGTGGACCCTTCCTGTTTTCTGTTCACCTGCTGGGGAGATGCTATTTCATTTCCTTCTGGAATGCAAATTGCTCTCCAGATTAAACACCTTTTTTTGACTGCTGGTGATAATTCTGCCATAAAAACATATGATAGACTCAAATATAGTAATAAGAAGCCACAGACCGTAATTAGCAACACAAAGCTTAATCAGTTTATGTTGTTCTTGTGCCCTTCCCATTGTCTTAATCCAGGCAGTCTCTGTTCCTGCTCCCTTGCCAGTAAGTGTGATTTTGGCTTTTCTGTATGGTGCAATGCAGATCTATGACACTGTACAGAAACATTTTATAGAGTGAATATGTGTAATCATGAAGAATGTCAGTCTTCAAGGTTAATGGAATAGTAGAAATGAGATGTAAATAGTTACTGAAGTGAATAGCAGAACTGCAGAACTGAAGGGTTTTTTCCAAATTGCTGACTCAGACACAGTATACCTATACAGATCTTCAAAAGCACAGACTACAAGCTTTGCATAATTGGAAATGGATTTCTGAAGTCATTGTTTATATAGCTTTATATGAGAAATGAGATTTGCATATTAATTTAAAGTTAAAAATTATTTTGTCTCTTCAAGAGAAATACTTGGACGTTCAGTATATATAAAAGCAGAGAAAAAACAAGGGCAGGCTTGGAGCTGGGACACAAATCTATACCATGCACGCAGTTTATCTAAAAAAATCATAGTTTTTCATTTCTAGTAATGATTCATCCTGTAAAATGGAAGAATTATTTTGCTCTTTAAATAACAGTTTTATTTATTTGTATGAAGTAAGTGCATTGCTTAACAGGTAAGTGGGGATGGATAAGAGGACAACCTAAGTCAAATATTACCAGTGAAAGACAGCAATGTTGCTTTCTTTCCTTTTTTGAATACAGAAGAAAAGAAGGAAGGGGAATTTTTTGTTTGTTTCTTTTTATATTAGTGTTTCCTTTATATATGAAACTGATCTAGGGAACTGATCTTGTCAGCAATTATTTTCTTCGCTAAGGAAGATGACTTACCATGGGTCAAACATATCTTTAAGAAAATATATACAGTTTTGAAATGGAAATGTTCATTTGGAGAAAGTTCGTTAGATAGTTTCATGTATTTGGACTCCAGATAGATTCCTCTAACTAAGAAGTTTCACCAAGTTTCACGTATTTACCTTAGAAACCTGTGAGTAAACCTATGTAGCTGGATACTCTGATGTGATTTTAACATGCTTTGTGGCCTTTAGACTGTTGAGTGAAATTTTCCAAGGTGCTCATTTTGAAGCCAACATTGTGCCCTCAGTCAATACTGAATGCCAATTGTGTTCACTGGGAGCATAATGAGGCCAATAGAGAGCACATTTGTAACCCCCCCTGCCTCTGTCCAGAAACTGAAATCACTGCTTTAGAAAGGCCTCATTGTCAATGATTAGTTGAGGGAAAATACTGTAGTAAGAGTGTGCTAAAAGTACACAGGCAAAATGCTTAGTGCCGCATAAGGAACAGAAAAGTCCTAACTAACTTAATTTGTATCTCAAAGGAACCTTACCCATAATTATGTCACTAGCAAGTCGTCTTCTTTACAAATCTGCTCTAAAAGTAACAACACTGAAATTACTTTATCAAGTATGAAATACCCTGTTTTGAATATTCTTCCATGCTATGTTTTATCTCAGACAGCAGTAGCTTAAGAAAAGTGAGTGTTCTGAGATGTTTTGTTGTATGTACTGTTGGGTTTGAGAAAAATTGTGTATGTCAAGGATTCCAACATTAGCTCCAAAAACCTTTCCTGGACTAGTTCTTTCTTACACCATGTTTCACAATTCATCTAAGACCATGCACGTGACAGAATTGCAGCACCAAACTGGTAGTGACAGCTTTTACCGTGCTGCACCTTTGTTTTCCCTGTTGATTTTGCAAATGTTTAAAAAAAACAAAAAAAGAAAAATTTGTTGAACTTTTGGCATAAAACTGTAGCTGCTGCTGTAGCTGAATTGCTGCTAAGTGTCAAGGTGATAAAAGCCTTCTCCTACGCCTGCTGCTCTGAACAACACTATTGTCAGGAAAATGTATGCATCTTTTTCCAGCAAGAATAAGGACTGTGATAACATTAGCATTTAGACAAGACACTGAGCTGATGATTGTGAAATGCATTAATGGATGCGTCTCTATTTTAAAAGAGCACATCTAATGGATTGTTTATATATGCCGTCTCATTGTACTTATTTATTTATTTTATAGGACATTTTAAACATGAAATTGCACAGATCCAAGTAGAACTCTCCTGCGACCTGCTCGCCTCCAGGACCTGCATTCAACAGAACCAGTTCCCAGCCAGTCGTGTACACCCCTGAAGGAAAATGGACATACTGAACAGCCACCACTTTTTGTACTTTCTGCCTACTACACGCCTTGTCATCTTATTAGCAGCTTTGACCACTGCTGAGGATGTGAGTAACAGCACTTTCAACCGCACTGACACAAGCACGGGGGCCGCGCCCGTGGTGATCTCCCGCATTGACCACATTATAGTCAAGGAGGGCAGTAGTGCCTTGATCGACTGCAATGTCCAAGGGAGTCCTAGTCCACGTTACAGGTGGTACAATT
The DNA here is from genome assembly GCA_013398175.1 of Climacteris rufus. NCBI lineage: Eukaryota > Metazoa > Chordata > Aves > Passeriformes > Climacteridae > Climacteris > Climacteris rufus. Next base: position 1,113,834 of record VZRZ01008256.1, read on the forward strand.
CCAATGGCCGTCTGCTCCAAGAGGAGGAGAATAAAGGTAAGATCTTAGTAATATCACTGATGTCCAGAGACACTTCTGATCTCAGCAAGTTGACAAATAACCTGAATTTAACAACCTGGCTGTGATATTTTCCTGTGTGAAAGTAAATGAAAGCCTGGTGGCAGTAATAAATTTTTTATGCGCACCTTGGAAGAAAACAGTAACTTTTTATGTGTTATTTATAGCAACATATAGCAAGAAGCTGAAGCAATTAACAGAAGGTTTCTTTTCACTGGAAGACTTGGGTTTGTTCCTGTTTCTCATTCTGTCCTCCTTTGTTCTTCTCTGGCACCAAAAAAAGATTAAAAAGCTGTTTCCCAGTTCAAAGGAGGATTCTCATGACATATGAGAATAGTTTGTTGGCGTGAACACAACACAGCTATCTCCCTGACATGCCTGCTGTCTTTTATGCATAGTGCCATGGCAGTGTGAGAAACAGGAGATGCCCTGAACGACCAAGTGAAAACCCTATATAGGGCAGCAGTCAGAAGGACAGGCCAAGTCTGAGCCTTCCTGGCTTTAGTTAAGACTCATCTGTGGCACTTGCCAGAGACCTTGATTACACATGAGCTTACTTTCCTTAAATGGAAGGTTTGGATGATAATCCTAGTTATATTTCTGGGGATTGTTTGAGGAGAGGGGGGGTATATGAAAGGTGTTTTTCTCATTTAGTCCTTCCAAAACTATGCTTTGTTCACAGCATGATGAAATAAACTCTTAGTTGTAAGACAGCATGCCTAACTAATAGCTGACCTGACAGAGAACTCTGCTGTGATGGGAGTAACAATTGACCCAGCTTGATGTGAAACAGAAGAGTGTATCTGTAAGAGCTTACCACATAACTGGTTATATTTTACATCACAGCATGTTATCATTTTCTGAGTAAAGCTAGAGGAAGGAATGGCTTGAGCTACTAAGCAGACTTTTGAATATGATTTGTGTGGTTGTGGCAATATACAGGGATTAGTGTGCTGGAGTGTTTTGCTAAGCTTCACTAACAGAAAATTTCCCCTTTAGTTAGGCATCTAAATTTAGGTGTTTGTGTAGTCAGCTGAGAGAGGTAGCTAAAACAAACATGTAGGTAGGTGAGCAAAAACTTTGACCAAATCAGTAAAAATTGCAGATGTATTAACTTCAAGATATCACTTCAAGTTAGAATTTCAACAGTGCAATACCTCCTTTAAGAAACTGTCTTTCTGTAAAAAATATTTCCTGGCATGGGACCTTTATTTGTGATGTTAAGTAAGGCACTGAACTGTTGTTAAGCCCCAGCAATGATACCTTTTCTAATCATTGTTTTCTTATTTGGTTTAATATGTCTGTCAGGATTCACTGGCACAGAGCCAGTCACTGAGTCACAGTTCAATTCCATTATGTCATTTATAACAGCTGGAGCCAGGGTACATCACAAGGCGTCTTGCCATTTCACAATTAATAGAAGCATTGCAATTGCAGCATTGCAATTCAAAGAAATACTGAGCAGCCAGTACTCTGTATGTTTTGTTATTCTAGAGGTGGAGAAAGAAGTGCCACCTGTTACAGATGCTAACACTTCCTTTGTAAAGGAATTTTCCTCTGAATTTGCCTAACTTGAACAGATTGGGGTGATTTTTTTTTTATGAGAAGGTCTGAGTTAGACTGAGCTTGGGTAAAAAATAGTGTTTCAGTTAAGTTAAAACTTCTAAGAGGATAAAAAGATGTAATTAAGAGCTGTCTGTACGCATGAACTGAAGCAGAGTTCCTGTGGGAATACTTTCTACATGGGCTTCTACTGGAAATAGTGTAAAAAACCCCAATTTGAATAAGCCATGTTTAATTACAAAAACTTTGAACATGGTAAAAGCCCATAACTATTTTGAATTAAAAGGGGATTTAACTAATGAGTTTCAGAACTGCCCACAGTTTCCTCCTTGAAAGAAATAAAGGAAAAAAAATAGAACAATCTTTTTAACAATGGAAGAACATCCATGAAAAGGATAAAATAAGTGTAGAAGTGAGGTATACAGCAACCTCAGTTGCAGGACTGCAATCCTGCCTTGTGATTTACATGATTGCATGGGGATTTTGCACTGGTTTAGTACTCTGATCACAGGTTCTGTGTCTTTGTTCAGCTGCCTTAATAGACTTAAATAGCAGCTGGTTAGGTTAGGTTTAAGGAAAAAAACTTTCTCATGGTAAAGACAGGTGAACACTTGATGTTCCTGTCTGTGGAAGCTTATTGAAACTCCATTATTACATTCAGGAGATATCTATCAGGAATGCCTTGGAATTGTGTTACAAAGATTGAAAACAGTTGCGCCTTCCTCTAAGCAGCAGTATGTACTAGATGATCTTGGCTTATATCAGCCTTTGTCATTGTTTCAAAAGTAAATCTTCTGTATGACATATCCCTGTATGTAGCATTTGCAAGGCACAGAGGCACTCCACTTTCTGGCTGTTCTCCAGCATGTGAACACTTCCAGGAGTGGGTTTAGATGAAGGAAAGAATTGACACCAGGGTTTCCTGTTGGAGTTGACTTGTATTTTTTGTAGCAAAGTTGCAATTTAAGAAGTCATATCACACCAAATAAAGAATAAATATATGTCCTCAGCTCTTAAATAGTGTGGTAATATTTGAATAAAAATTAAGTTCACTTGAGGAACTAGAAATCTTAATTCATTACCAGTATATAATGGCAAATACAGTAATTAGCCAAATCTTGAATCACTTTAGCAGTGACAGGAGTGATGAATTTTAACATGTTGTTTCAAATGCAGTTTCATACCTACACTGTTCTGGTGTGCCAGGTTCAAAGAATATGAAGTGTCCATGTACATGAAATGTACCTGTCTATGCAATGGACAAAGTAATCAATGATATTACACTGATAATTACTTTTAAAGGTTAAAGAAGTTCTTTCATGGTGTGTAGAGGTTCTTACTTGACAAGCAAGATGTTCCCTGTCATGGCTCTTCTCATTCCCATCTATATTACTCCTCCTATCCTACTTCCCTTTCTTTAAAATCATACTTCAGAATCAGGCTCTCAACACCTCAGAGGGCAGGCAGTGTAGTATATGATGTCTGAAATGTTAGGGTTTTTAAACTTTACATTAACAGAATTATATGAGAGACTGTAACAAAACACCACAAATAACCCAATTATAAGCAAATGCATTGTCAGGGAACAAAACAAGGAGGGTTTAGTAGGTTTTTCTGCCTCACAATCCTGTTCATCTTGTTCTTTGAGGAAGTGTGACCTGTGTTTGAGAGGTTCTCTGTGGTAAGTAGTCCTATCTTTGTAACTTAATTGACCACAAGACTGAGATAGATGTCATGCATATTAGCATTTTTTCATGAGACCGTTTTAGGGCATGCTCTGACTATCTGACTTGGTGTCAAGTATTTGAGAGTAACACAGCTAGGACCTCTGGCCTTTATGATGGTAAATTCTTTGTCTTCTTGTGAACATTATTTCCTTCTTCCAAAACCTGCAGCCAGTTTGACAAAGCTGATGTTTACGACTATGCTGATCATGTGAACAAAATACTTCTAAGTTACTCTGTTTCCTCTCCAACAGGAAAATGGTGGTTTCTTGACAATGGGCTACTAAACATCACCCGCGTGTCATTCGGAGACAGAGGAAAATACACGTGTGTCGCATCTAACACGTACGGCAGTGTTAACAATACTGTGACGCTGAGGGTTGTTTTTACCTCTGGAGATATGGGAATCTATTACATGATTGTCTGCCTTGTAGCTTTTACCATTGTTATGATACTGAACATTACCCGGCTGTGTATGATGAGCAGTCATCTGAAGAAAACCGAGAAAGCAATCAATGAATTCTTCAGAACAGAAGGGGCAGAGAAACTTCAGAAAGCCTTTGAGATTGCGAAGCGTATCCCAATTATCACGTCAGCCAAAACGCTCGAGCTTGCCAAAGTAACCCAGTTCAAGACCATGGAATTTGCTCGCTATATTGAAGAGCTTGCTCGGAGCGTACCTTTGCCACCTCTCATCATGAACTGCAGGACTATAATGGAAGAAATTATGGAGGTTGTTGGTCTGGAGGAGCAAGGACAGAATTTTGTACGGCAGACAGCAGAAGGCCAGGAAACCACTGAGACAGATGAGCTTTATATGATCCCAAATGCTTTGACGCGCAGTGAATCTCCCACAGCCGACTCGGACGCATCATCACTGCATGAGCCACCTCAACAGATTGCAATAAAAGTGTCAGTTCACCCATTGTCCAAAAAGGACTGCATGGATGGTCAGTCACAGGAGAGCATGCAGCTGGACACCAAGGAAGAAGACACTCCTCAAACACCAGCACTTCCTGCAGAGCCCCCTCCTGAGCCTTCTGCTGAACTCAGTTCTGATGACACGGCATTGACAAATGACAAAACTACATGTGTTATATATGAAAGCCATGTATGATAGTTACTCCTGAATCTATGCATAGCAGGAAAATCAGGTGGAGCTCTTTTAAAAAATACATATTGTACTTGCCGCTAAGCCTTACCTGGAGACTATCATAGCAAAAGCATGTAAGTGGATTATTTGGCACTTTCTTCTCAGTTTGAGTTTAGTTTACCATGATGTATGGCAGAGTAATTGCTATTATATTAATATTAATTGCTCTTTTTGATTAGGAGTATTTCCAAGAACCATTTACCTCAGCATTTTCTAGGTTGGAGTCACCTGCAGTGGCCTCCTGGAAGTCACTGGTAGTCTTTGATGTAGGACACTTGCACTTATTAAACATAAAACTGGTTTCCATTTTCCTCCTTCACTCTCGTTATTTCCATCTATTGCATTTTTGCAAATATTAACTTGTGAATTTGAAATATTGCCCAAGAGGCAGCACTCCAGTAGCCAAATAAAATTCTAATAGATCCCATTTACAAAGCCTGTTTGCTCAGCTGCATTGTGATTTAGAGGGCTATTAAAAAAAGTTAAAATGCTTCCATTTCATTTGAGACCACACTGCTTAGCCTCATGAGAAATAGTTTTCCCTTTTTCATGGAATGAAAATGCCAACAATTGTTTGTTTCACATGGAGAAACAACTTTGAGGTGTATATTACAGATGGGAAAGCCCATCAGCATCTTACAGAAAGTTGCAGTCCAACAGCTCTGCAGGGGTTTTTTTGCATACATTTGATCATTTTGTACCTTGCCGGAAGTTTATATAGCAAACGGCTGCAAATATTCAAGATGTCTAGTTTTGAAGTAATTTGGAAGGAGTAACTAGGTACTACCTTACCAGAAGATATGCAGATTCCATAATAGTCCTAGAAATGCCAGTAATCAGTTGATAACAAGGCTGAAATGGCCTATTATTGGGATTCTTAATTTTGAGCAAATTCATATTTTGAAAATGAAGCCTAAATTAATATATAAGCATCAGTTTGAGAGTGTTGTATCCAAACAGAAAAATAAAAAGCCAACACCATAATCAAGTGTCCTATGAAATTACAATGACATTCTTGCAAACTTTAATATAATTGAGTTGGTACTTTAAGAACCTCCTACAGGTAGGATGTTCACTGCTTGAGTGCACGTGACTCTGCCCCAGTAAAGCTTTAATGATCATAGTGATTGTGGCATTAAAAAGGATCAACATTTATGCCAGGAAATGCCAGGAGTGGAAGGGAAGTGATAATTTCTATTGCAGGCAGACAATAAAAAGGACCTTCTCTGAAATGAGTCTGGAAAGGAAGCACTTACAGGGAATTTGTGTAGGGTTAAGAGCATATTACTTAATTACCTGATACATTTAGTTTGGAACTAATGAACAAATTATTACCTTAAAATTTTTTTAAGAAACATGGTGGTGTAAGTATAGATACTTTAAATAAATCTGGAATCAAGTGTATTGCAGAAAAAGAAGTCTCTTAGGTCAGTGGGAGATGATGTATGGATGGCTCTCTGGGCATTTTAATGAAGCAGCCACATCTCCATAAGGTGTCTGTTGGAGGCAATCAGTTATATTAACTGCACGAGTAATCAAGGCCAGACAGTCAATGTTGCAGGTATCTAAAAAAACCCTTGTTAATGAACTGAGGTCTTAGGTCAACTTCCTCATGTTACAGTACAGAGCCTCACTAGCAGTATAGTACAAGAATACCCCATGACTTACGTAAGTGATGCAGAGAAGGCTCCATATTTACCTTTCTGTGGTTATTAAAAAAAAAAAAAATTACATGTTTCATAATGGACTTCAGATTTTACAACCAACTTGTGAAAAATGGCAGCATTCAGTTGTCTCATGCTTTTTAGTGCTCACCACAGTGGCAGGCTTCTATACAAAATGCATTTGCACATGCCCAAAAGGAAACATGCAAGGGCAAAGTCCCCTTAGGAATGTGACTGGAAATATTTTAGTTCCAGCAAAGCAATATAAATGTAGAACAGAAGGTAGATTAAGAGAATACCACAAAGAACCTCACTTCTGACCAGTGTGATTGGCAATAGTATTGATGCAAACTGTTAACTTCTTGTCTGAGTCCAAAGTACATTTCTGTTTAGTGTTCACATCAGTTTTTCAAGTTACTTGATTTGTTTCTGATATGAAAAAGGACAACAGCAGAAACAAAAGCAGGAACTTGCACTAAACACTTCTAATTCACCTTAACCTCATGAGAAGAGACATGTTGATTTTTCTGCCTTTCCAGCATTTACAAACAATGCTTATGCATTCTAAAGTAACCTTCTTCGTGGCCAACTAGGATTGCACAGATGAGTAAGGATGTTCTTCTTTGAAAGTATAAAAGTAACTTCTAAATTACACTTTAAAATTAAAAAGTTATAAAAATATTTATTAAACTACAGTATTTTAATTTTTTTTTTAATTATGAAGTTTTTACAGTAGAGGTCAGACCCCTTCATGTGTTTCTATGGTGTTTGGTACCAGGTAGTTCTGACCCTGACTGCTTCCCTCAGGCTGTCCTCCAGCCTCTTTATTATTTATTTATTGAGAAACATTTGAGAGCAAACAATCCCCATGGATTTCTTCAGTATCGCTGTGTAAACTTCCTTGAAGATACAGATGATGTTTTTTTCCAAAGGTTGCCCACAAAGGACATGTATTTGAAGTACACACAAACACACACTGCAAGCAGGTACTTGGGTTAGATACATGCAATACAGGTAGTGCTGGATTCCTGCTGTTGCAAGGTCAAAGGGAACCCTGAATTTCCTAGAGCTGGAGTCACTCAGAGCTGAGAGTTCACAGGTAGGACTGCTCCAACCAGTCTGCTATGAACTCTGGACATCTAGGTTTGTGTTATTATCGGAATAAAAACTGAACAGCAATGTAGCTGAAGAAAATACAGATTGTACCAATGGTTCTGGTTTATGTATTTTTTTGTGTTTTTATGTATGCTGCTCTGTATTGTTATGCATCCATTATATGACACCTCTAAACCTAAAGCTTTTTATATGCTTTGGGGAACTTCCTTTGTGGATGACGGATGGGAACCAAGACCCAAACCTGTCTTTCCTGTTCCAAACATTCTGACTGTGCTGTTATAAAGTAAACAATTGTCTCTTGCAATATTTCTTAGCAAATGGCTACTTTATGGTCTGAGAACACAATTAACAAATATAAAATTAATAATGGCTCTAAGCAAACATTAGTGTTTGCATTGTTATGTATTTTCATGCACCTTAAGCACTTCAGGGACATTAATCTGTTCCCATCATTGGGCTATGCACACTTTTTGTTACATTGTTCCATTTATTGTACCACCAAACACTAATGATTCTTAAAAAACTCAGAATATGGAAAATCCAGTCCAACTGAAATTGCATTCTAAAAGCAAAGGAACACCAAGCCAGGCTTAATAAGGACAAAAGATTTGCACAATATATTTACACCATTTTCAAACATTTTTGCCAAAACATTTTGAGAGATGACTAGATTTCTGCAGCAGAAAAAATCAGTGTTGGATTTGAATTTAAAACTTATTATTCTTTTTTCAGTAAATGTAAGACCATATTAATCAGTCCACTTAAATTTAGTATTCACTATCTACTTGCTCAACATTTTCTTTTTGAGCAGCATTTGTTTACTGCTGATCCTTTTTTGTTCTCTGATTTAAGCATGTTTGTGATGAAACCTACACTTCAGTCACTTTTTGAGTCTGTCATATAAAAAATTTAAAAGAACCCATAGATCAGCATTTTTATGCAAGTTTATTGGTACTCTGTAAGGCACAGAAGTTTTCTCCTGTGCTTAAAAATTACTGTATAATCATAAGACTTGTGAAATGGTATATACGGGCAGATGGTGATTTTTTTGAATCAGTGCCTGTTTTACTCTAATGTACATACTATGTCAGTTCCTTGATTTGCAGTTACCTTTTGACAAAAGTACTGTAACATATAACCAGGGCTTTCTGACTTTCAGTTTGGTCAGATTAACTAATTCTAGAAAGTGTTAACAGTGTCGAATTTTAAAAGTTCTCATGGGATATCTTGGCAGCATGCTATTTTAAGAGTTGGCCTCCTTAAGTACGCCATATTTAGTGGGACAACTGAAAGCTTCTTAGATGCAAAGGAAATGCTTGCACTAAAGTATCGTAAGTTATATTTCATTTATTATGAAATCCTTTTTGATTTTACAAGAAATGTAAGACAAATATGAATGTGTTCTTTCAAGAAGCAGTTGCTGTATTTTGATTTAAATAACTATTATGATTTTATAGCTCATGGCCGTAAACCACAAAGAGACCAGTTCATGCTGAAGTGGCAAAATGAAATGTGATGTAGCTTGTACATTGATCATTGTTTCAATAAAGAATTTGCACAGAGTATGCTGAGTTTGTACACATTCAACAAGATGATAATTTCCTAGGAAGGGTATGCTATGGCTCCAGTTCAAATGGAAGTAAACTGTCTTTCATTGTACATCAGCTAATATTCCAGAAACTTTGATCTGGAGAAACAGTTATTTACCTATAAAGAAAGTTTTAAGAAAGTTCTGAAAGGGAGCTGTTGTCATTTTCAGACTATAGAATTGCTGTTGTTATGAACAGCCTACATTGTGCATGTATGTAGCATCCTTTGGAAGCATGTCCGCACTTCCACACGTAATCCAAAGGACTCTTGCTTGCTGTGTCCTTTCTGAGCTGTGTCTCTTGGCATTGCAGAAAGTCTTGCTGCAGTTTTTAGAGTTGGGGCCAATGAAATAAACATCTCTTCTCCCAGAGGCACCCTTGTACCAAGACAAAAGAGGAGTGTGGGTTGCCATACCTGCACCCATTTCTTTGCCTCCCCCCCAAAAAAGGATGAGGTGAAATGAGTTTCCTGTCCCACAGCAGTTGGGCTGTATTGCTCCCTAAGAGTCTTCAGCAGGACTCAGTTGAAGCAGACACTCTAATACCTTGTCCTGGCTCTGCTGGTGCTGCACAACTAGCAACCAGAGTCAGTCACTGATAGTGATGGAGTAGGGGGGAATTTGCCCTTTCACATGAAAGATTTGCTCTTGCTAGCTGCCTGTTCTAGGCTGAAAACATAGCCTATAACATGAAAATTATAACTATTTCATGTTTTAACACTGCTATTCAAAAGAGTGTTCCAATTTTGAAAAATATTTTCAGAAGCATTTTTATTCAACAATTTCAGTTGAGATAAGAGGGCTGAGATGGCCACAAATTATTTACAATATCAATGAAAAGTAGTGGAGGGGTTGCAACTGATCATAAAAATGGAACACAAGGCCAGAGCCATATGCTATTTTTTCGTCTCAGAATGGACCCTGTCTTGCAACTGGGGCAGTTTGATATGCTATGCCTGTTTTTATTCATATGGAAAACACCTTTTCAGGACACTCCCTTCAAGCTGAACTCCTCCAACAGGTTTGTTAGAGCATTTTTCATGAAGGCAGAGTGCCACCAAACAGTTGAGCTGAGTGCCATCAAAGAGGCTAAAATGATGTTTATTATGAGGAGGAGACTGCCTTACATCAGCTCTACAAAAACACGCAAAAACTAAAAGTGGTGGTGGGTACTGTGTCCACAGAAACAAAGATGGGGACTGCTCTCTAAGACTAGATCCAGGGAAAGCTGGTGGACAGTTCAGAGCTGCTACCCCAGATATTTGCAGTGCCAAAACACCACTTTCCCACAGAAATGGATACTTAATAACCCACATCCTGCACTACTACTTGGAATAACCAGCTCAGACCTTTTCCGTGTCCATTTCTTCCTCTACCTGTCACCTTCCTACACTGTCTTCTGTCCCCAGCAGCTCTGCCATGCTATTTCTCAAACAAGAACAGAGTGAAGTTTGTTGTCAGAGCAAGTGTTTCTGCACCCCAGGCACCTCTGTTCCAAACTGACCTTTTGTAAGTCCCCAAATGGATTTTTTTTTCCCTGAGCTGTACCAGGCTCTAAGGCTGTGTACTATATTTAGTGCTCTGGCTCCCAGACCCAAACTGAGTCATTGTACTCTTACAGTAAAGGCTGACTTTTGAGTCCATGGTATCATGTGTAAGTCTGTAAGTTGGGCAAAGACAGTAATATAAACTGAAGCTGAGTTACCAATTTCTTATTCAAAATCAGAATGTATGGCAAATGATAAATGTGGCAGACTTAGGACACTCAAGTTATATAATGAGAAGCTTTCATACCACAACAAGACAATGGGAAAACAAGAAAAATGAAGACCCAGCCTTGTATAGCATGGAGAATACATGTAAAACCTTGTTTATGACTGAGTAGAAATTTAGCATCGCTATCAAATCATTTTGCCATTCAATAGCCAATTTCTATTTTGAGAACAGATTCCTCTTATATCTACCCTAACCGGACCTTTCCTATGTGGATAAGGACCTTAGGAATGACAATAGTACCGGAGTTATCAAAAAAAAGCTTTGTCTCCCTTATCTGCCATTTTTAAAATTACTTTAGGACCATTTAGCTATGCATTAAATGCCGTTCACAGACTACCACTCTGTGCTGTTGTGGAGCCAGAGAGCTTGTGATCTCATGCTTAAGATGCAGAAGCTGGCCTTTCTGAAATACATTTGCCCTCTCTTGAATAGGTTTGATTTTAACACACAATAAACCACTCGTATTTATTAATGCTTCAGGCCCAGTCATTCTCAATTGATAAATACAGAGAAGCAAAATAAATGCCAGCACAATTTCCGTCTTTCTGAAGCCTCTTAGTGCTTTTGCCTCAAGATTAGCCCTGACTGACAGACAGCTCCTGAATTGTTTGGGTATCGTTTAACTCCTTTCTGCTGGTGAACACTACCTTAGTCAGAAAACAAGATCCAAAAAAGAAATATCAGCCAGAAAAAAAAAGTCCCTTCTAAGGAGACAAGCATACATCTTGCCTATTTAAAGTGCTTTGTTATCCTTCCCTCTAACATGTGCAGAGCAAACAGCCTCAGGAAAAGCAGTGAAAAATAGAGAGAAATTTAAGAAGATGGATATTTTTTTCCTTACTGAAAACATCCAGAAGTGATTTATTTTCAAAGTATATTAAATTCTAACTTGTTTAACCATAAACATACTGAAGTGGAGAAAAAAGAGATTCCTAAAAACAATGAAATTTTCACTCCCAATGTCAAAATAAATTATCACAAAACTATGAAACATATTTCCCAGTCCTTCTCTCAGGATACCTTTTATCAGGGAAGACATTTTTAGTTGTTTTATGGTTCTGCTTAGGTGACTGCAGCTTCTTTATGGGTTTGGTCGAAGTGCTTTTTTTTTTCTGCTTTTCTGTTTTCTTGTTTAAATATTCTCTACCCTGTGTGATCTCTTTTTTGTGGATAAAAATCAATATTCCATTGAATATTTATCTTCTTGCTTCCTCTTCCCATTGCAAAACCTTATTTTGTGTTTTGTTTTACTGCTTGGATTTTTTTTTTTTTTTTTTTGTTTGCTCTAAAAGTCTTCAGTCTTAAAATAAATCAGAGGATCCTAGTGTTTTTTCAGTTGCCTGTTTTGGGGCAGGATCACTTACACCCATCTGTATAATTCAATTTTAATCATGCAGACATACAGTTAGCTACTCCCAGGATGGTGCAGGATGAACTAAACAATAGACTGCAGCAGATTTTTTGCAGAACAGCATCAACAGAACAGGTAAATCCATAATTCCCAAGATGCAAGTGGAATAAATGTCCTAATTTATTTGTGAGTCTATAAGCATATTAGGTTCTTCTGTGTGTTCACTTCAAAAAAGTAATATATAATACATCCCTGCCTTAACACATCTTTCTTCCATCATGGATGGAATAGCGCATTTGCATCATCCATATATCAGTCATCCATTACCTTGATTGGTTTATCTTATTCATTGGATAGCTTGCCAAGTACAGGGGCCTCTCTAAATTAAGTATTTCTGAAGAGACAGCAGACAGCTTCATGACATTACGTAAATGAGATGAATTTCAAATGAATTGATAAACGCTTTTACACTGTTTTTTAACTGAAATGCTGTATTTCTACATAGGCTAATATTTACACTCTAATGGAGTCTGTTTTTAACTAGAAACTCCAGTTTTCATAAGCATGCAGTAAAATGACAGTAATCTGCTGCTGAATGAAACTGCTTTTTGCAACTAGTTTCTACATTTCATAATCCCCGTGTAATCTCTGTTAAGCACAGAGCTCATTCCTTAATATATGTCTTTAATATATGTCATTCTTTAATATATGCCACAAATGAGATGAAAGGCTCCAAATCTCTGTTATTCATGTAGGCTGCATCAGACTACTAGCTATTTTATTAGAGCATATAATAGACCTACCCTGACACTGTAACTCCTGTTGCAGTTACCAGAAATAGCCCCAGAGCATTGGCCAAATGTTATATGATACACCACCACTGAGAACTATGTTCCTACTCTACACCAATTTAAAAATAAAAAATTCAGAAAAAGTCCATGTCTTCTCAGCAGGGAAGCAGGGAATGAAAGCCTCTGAAATACTTAACATTTCACGTGTTTTTCAGAGAAAAAAAAAAAAAAAAAAAAACACT
>VZRZ01008256.1:1126916-1183175 GCA_013398175.1 Climacteris rufus
AAAAAAGTAATTATTGAGGACCTTGTAAAATTGATTCAGGAGCTAAAATATCACCCAAGAGGTCACCTCCAGAGAGGTCACTGCAGCATGGAAGTTCACCATTCCCAATAGGCAGCTGTCAGTTGTCAGTAGCTACAGACACTTCTCAGGGTAATGCGTGATACTGTAAGGAGACAAACGTTATCCTAGATCATGCAAATCAGCAGTGTCCAGGAGACCATGGACAGTGTTGCAAGATGCAGTCCCCAGACTGCGCTGCATCTGAAACTCAAGCCTGTTTCCTGACAAGAGAAGGGCACTGGGAGTATCACCAAAGATTCTGCTGGGATGGGGGAGTCAGACCCTTCTTTTGTTTTGGCTTGATGTGACCAGAATACTCCCACCTTCTTTACTTGCTGTAGCAGTACCTCTTAGCTGTTCTTCAAGGGGGACTAAACATGGACTCTTCAGTGAGGCAGCTGCTGAAGACCCTGTGAATGCACAGAGGAAAGAGCAGCTCAGCTGTACTGGCGGGTGTGAGCTTGCCTTTGTACCGTACCAGATAAAGCCCCGCCCAGAGGCCTGCCAGCGTTCAAGTGGAAAAGGGCTGTGACGCTGTGAATCCCGACAAACCAGGTGCAGACAAGAACACGTGAGCAGAAGTGTGCTGGAGGCAGACTAGAACAGTCCAACAGACATGGAATTAAGATGCCACTCCTACGCTTACTACTGAAAAACACCTCCAGCAAAATCATCTCCCTATCCCCTCTTCTCTAAAGAAGTATGTCACACTTCAGCAGCTCAGCAACAGCTCCTTGTCCTGGCTATTCAGCCTTTGACCAACCAGTTTTCACCTCTTATTAAGTAGCTACAAGGTTGTCTAAACCTAATAGGTATTTACTGTGGCTCTTCTTGCCGTGTCTCTCCCTATTACTAATTTACAAGAAGGCATGGGATTCACTTGCCAGCACACATGCATAAAGCCAGTCCTCAGAGACCTAACAGACTGACTATTCTGTTCCAAAGGAGGATGTGCAGAAGCTAGGCACATCAAGATGAATTAATAGATTTAAAGCCTCTGTCTGGTTAAGCCCTGTATGTTTATTCATCTTCTCATTCTGTAATGGAAGAATGCTGGCCAGATTTAACAAAGTACAACATGACCTATCACTGTGTTTTAACAGCATTTTATATTATTTCTTTTAACCTGTAAAAGTTGAGCACTGAAAGGTTAAGAGAATACAGATTCCAGACTTAATCATAACATTTTCTTCTCACCATGACATAAACTGTATTCTGTGTCTATTTGCTATTTGCAGAACAAACACAGAATATCCTAGAAAAATCAATATTTTCACAGTGATGGTGGTTGTCTTCAGCTTGCCTCCAGGTAACAGAATAAAAGGTTTTAAGGAACGATCAATTAGCAGAATTGATAGCAAATGCTTTTGATCAGGTACCTTGTTTGGAAAGTGACTACACTGGGGATTCCCAGTTTGTAAATGAGGTCTGTTGACTTTATATTGACTTACCATATAATGGATTGTAAAAGGCCAGTTTTACTGGAGCAGAATTACACAATCTTTCACAAGTCTGGCCTACTGTTTCACATTTTTTCTTTTCTTTTAACAGTCTGCTATAGGATATACTATGTACTACAAAACTTTAATGCTGTACCCATGCAATTAGAGAAATTTTATTCAAATATCGAATCAGAGAAGTCTCCCTTCATGCTTTTTCTTTCAAAAGCTGTCATCAATAATGTGTTATGTTGTAGCCACAAACAATGAGACAGATGCTGGTAACTTTTCTGTCCTCTTCAGCCTAAACCACAACACTTCATAAGAGTGTTGACAATGTGCTGGCTTTGGAAAGGCCAAAGCATGTTTTCTCAAGAGGCTGAAAGGAAAATGTTCCACAAATGCCAAGCTGGAAGTTGGCACCATGATCACCTGGCAAGATAACAGCACTGTACATAAACAAGTAGAGAGAGGGAGCTTAAAGTCTAAATACCCTCTTGAGAAATGACAGAGAACAGTTCCTAGGAACAATGAAGAAAAGCTATCAGAAAAACTAAGATAATTGATTTTTGTCATGAATGACTTATGATTATGGCTATGTAGTCGGGATGGGAATGGAAGACTATGCAGTACAAAGTATTGTGTTCTCCAATCTCATGTGAGATTTCACTTTACACTCATTAGATAAGGCACGGTGTCACATTTGTTAGATCTGTGGGGCTCAAATATTGCATTTTACTCATTAATCCAACTGTCTTCTGGCTTCACTACATCTTTAGATGACATTAATGTATCATCATCAATTAACACAAACTTTTTCTATTTCCGTGAATATCTGTGTAGAGGAAAATACACAGGGTGTAGAAAAGCCACTAATTTTTCACTAAAATGAATTATTTGCTTCAAAATTAAACTGACCAAGCTGTAATTTTATTTCAGTACCTCTCACACTTTTATTATGCAACACACAAACATTAAGAATAAGAATATATATGTCTCAGAGTTTAGACTGCCAACTGGCTATCTGACAAACAAACAGATTAAGCAAAGTAGCAGGATCTGTGATCCAGCAGATGAACCAGCTGTATTGTGCCTTCTGCATATTAACACTGTTCAGATCTGAAGGGGATCTGCTGTGACCCATGTGTGCTTTAGTTTTGCACTGCACAGCACTCAGGATATTCAGCAGTCTGTTAACACACACCACACCCTTGGTATCTTGCACAGTCACCATCCAATACCAACTCAGGATTTCACAATGCATGCTTACAAAAGCTTTCAAAGCCTTACTCTGCACTGAAACAGTGGGCATTCTCCTCAGAGACCAAAGTATAGCCTTGCTCTTTACCTCAGAAGGACTTTAGTCCACATCCAGTCCCATTCTCTTAAAATACAACCAAAAATTAATAGAAGGTGGAAAATGAACCTTCAAACTCACCAAATAAGCCTATTTAGTTTTAAATACTAACACTAAACTACTACTGTGCAGTCACATTCTGCTCTCTTCTTTTTTCCAGGTCTTTTGCAGCTTTCCTTTACAGTCCATGACTTTCTAATTCATGGGCCTGAACTACACTCTCCATGAGGGAAATCTGTGTTTGTGTTCTGCTTTTTCTTGCACTTACTTGCCACTTGAAAGAAATCCAGTTGTGCAGTTAGGCCCAGATCCAGAAAAACACATGAGCATGTGATTTATATACATGAATAGTACCATTGTGCAGGATTCAGGCTCTTTCCCAATATTTGCCATCAGTCTTTTCCCTGCTCTTGCTTCTTTGTTCCCCATTACTGCATGCGGCCTTTCTGTTTATTCCAAGATTTTCCTATAAATTCAAAATGAGTTACGGTCTATGTATATGAACATGCTCAGAACTGAGGGGAGAAGGGTCTCAGGTGAACTGAGACATAAGATACACATACAACTATGTTTAAAATGAGATGTCAGAAAGTTCCCAGCACTGCTTTCCATCTCAACCCGCTAACATGTATCAGAACAACCGATGGATAGCTTGCTTGTTCACCTTGAACTTTTAGAAAGCTCATTCTGGTAGTTCATTTAATTAGGGAGTACCTCTGCAGAAGAAGTAGTGAAGATTTATGAGTTACAATGTAGTTGGGACATTAGGCACTAAATATCCTAAAGTAAAACAACCTAAAACTAAATAGTGTGGATTCTATGATATTGTGAACCTTTCAATATTCTTTCACCTATGAGCAGTGGTGCATATTTAGGGTAGAGATATCAATATGTCTCAAACAGACCCATAAGTAAAATAAACATTTACAGTTAGATATTAACTCAGACTGATCACTAACACAAATTCTCCTGGAAACAATTTCATATAATCAAGTCATTTCAACTATCATACTTTTGGCTTAGGAATTCCTCTTGAAGATTCCCACATATTGAACCAGACATTTATAATTGCTGTTGGGATATTTACTCTAGAATGCCAGATGTGAACCCTTTGTCTGACATGGTGCAAGTTCGCACTGGACCATTTCAGTGTGAAGGTGCACCATGGTCTGCTATACTTCATACAATATAAGTACAGCAGAAACAGCAGTGCTGGCCAAACACTTTCATAAACTTGAATGGGAGTTAACAGCATATGTCAGAGAGGTGTTCACAACCTTGCAGAGTCAAAATCCTGGTATCACATAGCAGATTTCTCAGCTTTCCAAGATTAAAATCAGAAAAGAAAGTTGAAAGTCGAAAGAGCAATATAAAAACCCCAAACTTTATTGCGTTAGTGACTTGTAATGCATGCAACATCATCAGTCTGGTTCTCAGAGAAAGAGGTTATGGTTTTGGTGAGAAATTTGGGCTCAGCAATGCATACAAGGTCAAGAACAAGAAGCTGATATTACTGTAAAAGTACATTCTATGCTGTTGTCCTGATAAAATTAATTCCTAGCTGTTCAAAGCCCTTTAATTCAATATTCCTGGGATATTTTTTAAAAAAGAATGATAAGCTTTTGTGTTAAAGCTCATTGGAGTTGAATCTTAAATCAGCTGATGCTATGGTGCTAAGAACTTACTAAATGTTTCCAGGCAACAGAAAGAAAGTAGCAAAAGGTAAACAATTCAAATATGCTAAAGAGGAACAAACTGATACAAAAATAAAACCTCCTTCTGTATCAAACTCCTCACTTCTAAGCAATGTTTACTCCTTTTCTGTTTCCTGCATAAAGAGGAAGTAGTCCCACAAAACAAGGGTCAGTATTTTTCAGATTTTTCACTGTGTTGTTTCCACAAAAGACTCTTGATTATTTTCAACACTTCCGCAGAAAATTGTGTCAACCCATGAAAACCACTACAGAATCTCCAAAGACTTGATAAAATCCCTGAGGCCAACTCTGAAAGTCTCCCTGTGCTATGCATACCTCTGTTGTGTATGTTGAGGGTTAAAAGTTTCCCTGTAACCAGTCTTGAGTGGCCTGCATACTGGGGTGTGGAGTCTGTGTTTTGTGCCTTGTGATATTTATATTTTTTTATAGCTCAGGCAACCTAGAGGTGCTGAAGTTGCAGTTTGTGCCAGCTGACAGCAGTTGCTGAGTGTAGTGAACACCCCTTGGGCCAGCCAGCGTCCAAGAGCACTCTCTGGTATTGTTCTGATTGTCAGTAAGTTCTGCCATCAACTCTAACCCATCACCCGAAAACCCTTCTTCTTCTCTAGACCCCAGTAACTCATGCTCTCAACATGGATCGAGCAAATGCTGCCCTTTGGAAACACTGCAAAACACACAGGCACTCACTTCAAAATTCCTGATGCCCCAGCTTTTAGGTGTGATGGCTTTAGAGGCACCACAGTGCTGGGTATGGAATGTCTCCTTATTACCCAGCTACTTCAGAATCATTCTTAGCAGAAAACAAGTTAAACATGCACATAAAAGCATCTTTCTACCTACACCTCCTTTTTCATTGTACAGTTATATACTTTGCAGACTTTTCTTACAAAAGGTTACCTCTTTCAGTAACATACACATCTCGGGTAACAACCATTAAAAAGTGCCTTATCATGCTGGAGAATTATACCCTCTATAAGACTCCTCCCATATAAAATCTAGCCAGTGGTCATAAGCCATAATTTTTTTTCACCTGGTCCACTATATCAGCTGACCATTTCCACTTTGTTAAAACAAGCACTGTTTGACTCCCCTGGAGCTGAAAAACACCTCTTTGCTAGACGAGGTGTCATGTCCTGTGCTTGACTGGCTATACCTAACAGCATGTATTGGGTTTGTGAGGCAAGAATTTGGTAGCAGGGGGGCTGCAGTGGTGCCTTTCTATGTGAAACTGCTAGAAACTCCTCCTGTGTCCAATAGAGCCAAGGCCAGCCAACTCCAAGATGGGCCTACTGCTGGCCAAGGTCAAGCCTTTCAGTGAGGGTGGTAGTGCCTCTGGGATAACCAGTTAAAGGGGGGAAGTTACTGTGCAGTTGCAGCCAGAAACAGGACAGAGAATATTTGAGAGCAACAGGCCTGCAGACACTGAGGTCAGTGGAAAAGGAGGGGGAAAAGGTGCTCCAGGCACCGGAGCTGAGATTGCCCTGCAGACCACGGTGAAAACCAGGCTGAGGCAGCTGTGCCCCTGCAGCCCATGGAAGACCCCATGCTGGAGCAGGTGGATGCCCGAAGGAGGCTGTGACCCCATGGAGAGCCTGCTGGCTCCTGGCGTGAGTAGCAGAGACAATGTGTGATGCACTGACCACAACTCCCATTCCCCATCCATATGCACTGCTGGTAGAGTGGAGGTAGAGAAAATTGGAAGTAAAGATGAGCCTGGGAAGCAGGGATGGATGTGAGCAAGGTGTTTGAATATTTGGGTTTATTTCTCATTATTCTGCTCTGCTCTGATTGGAAATAAAATCAATTAATTTCCCCAATGTGAGTCTGCTTGATCCAGGTGGTAATTCCTGAGATCTCTCCTTCTCTCGGCCCAGGAGACTTTTATTATGCTTTCTCTGCCCTGTCCAGCTGAGAAGGGAAGTGACAGAGTTGTTTTGGTGGACACCTGGTGTCTGGATAGGGTCAACCCACCACACAGCCCCTTCTATTAACAAGGGGTAGAATTCTTTGCCTGTGTCTGTTGATGACTCACTATGTTTCAGTTTAAAGCACTTCTCAACTGAACTTTATGGTTCATATTGCATATTTGTAGATTTTTATAACAAAAAATAACCATGTAGTTTATTACTAGCTCTATGCAGCAACCGTGATAGTAATGTCAGCACTTTGGGCTGACAGTTGGTTTGGTATAATCTTTCCCATCTCCTTTCTTTAAGGACTGACTACACTAAGACAGGAAAGCTTTCTTCAGAAGGCTGGTTTTAAATTTCACTTCCTTTACCCAGCGGATATGCTCTTGCTCAACTTAATGTGCTTTGAAAAGGAGTTAAGCTAAAAATGAGAGTCATGCTAATTATGGAACAAGAATACCCACATATGGAGTTACTCAGAAATAACTGTTCTTGAATAACATTGTATAACCAAGCCTGGGACATACTTTTAAGGTTTTTTTTATAATCATAGAAAATAGAGGTTTTTGAACTTTTTTTTTTCTTTGGGTTTTTTTTCTTCACTATGGTTTCCTTTCCTTTTTTTTTTTTAATTAAAAAGAAACAAATCTGTGAAACCTGTGGCACAAAATTTGCTTCAGATAAATTGTTCAGAAAGCACATGAGTATTTGTATCTCCAAGTTCTACCCAAAATTTCAGTAACAGATACCCACTACAACGCAACTAGGAACTCAGAAAAATTTTCTACATTCCTAAGAGCAGAAAAAGTTATAAAATGTATTTATATCAGGAAGTACTAATTCAGTACATAATGGGAAAAAACTCCTGCTCCCTTATGTTAGGTTGGTGACTCAGGCACCATAGGAAGATTTCCTTCCCTCTAAAAATTCTTTCATTGGAGTGGATGATGAGACATCTGTTGCCACTCCTTTGGATTCAGTACAGCTGTCCATGGAAAGACACAACTGTTTTGGGAAGCAGACAACGGAAAGTCTTTTTGACAAAGTACAAAAGGCCAACAAACAGTGGAGCCAAATCCATTTCTGACATCCCTGAAGAGTATCAGTGGCATCATGGCAGAGATTATTATAGCCTACATGCTGGATGCTCTGCAACAAATGAAAAGCACTGGAGTAAGTTCACAGAGCTGACCCACAGAAACAGCTAGCTGTTGGGACATCTGGCTGTGGGTTAATGTTCCGCTTCTTCTAGGAAAATGTTGCTAACCTTTTTCTTAGGAAGACAGTTGGCTGTTTAGCCTTGCTCCCTCTTTCCCTGGCCCTTCAGAAAATTTGGGCTAAGGAACAAAATTACATGGTTGCAGCAATATTGCAATATAGTTATTGATTCTGGAAAAAATGGGAAATATTTTTTAAGACAGATAACTTCAGTTGAGTATCCTTCGTCTCCCTGTATGTGCACAAAGAGTAAGATAGGGGTGAGAGCAGGACAGGCGTCTTTGAAAGTACTAAGGAGCACAGAAATAATTTGAACATATGTTTAGTGTCTGCTTATTGGGAATTTTTACTAAAGGTATAAAGTCTGTTAACTTTCACACCATCATAGTCCAGTGATGAGCTAACTAAACCTAGGGAGAAAACACTCCCCATGCAAGTGCACACACACCCCCCGCCATCCCTATGGACAAACACAGCAGTGGGGAATAGTGCTAAGGGAGGGGGAGGCACACTGGCTGTAAGAGCTGCCTTCTATTATCTACAACACACTGCAGTGCTGACCTTGCCAGGAACTGCTGCAGCAGCCAATTTACCAGCTCAGGAATCACTGAAGTGTTATTTTGCCAAGGACTCTGTAGCATTTTAAGCAGAGGTAATATGCTTCTGTTCTCTTGTGTTCTGAAGACTCCAGAATTCACACACACAAGGCCACCCAGTAGAGACTGTGAAATCATCTCCCTGAGATGATCAGAGGTGTCTGTGTTAAAGACACTTTGTATTTTTGTGTACTAAAATATGGAAATGTATGCATTCTAGTGAAATCCTGCATTGAAACTTGACAACAAAAAAGGGAGGGGCAAGTTTTGGAAGACAGACACATTTACAGACTGACTTTCTCCACATTTGTTTTTTTCTGAAGTTAATAGTGCTGTTTGGAAACGGTATTAAAATTATTTCAGTAAGAAATTACATAGTACTCTCCAACATTTATTGAAGCTGTTATAATCACAAAGTGCAGGAGAAATATACATAATATTCAGGATCCTGAATGGATAATCCTAAGGATAAATCTTTCTGAAAATTCCTGAGAAAGCCTAATTTTAGCCAACTTTTCAATAAAAAGAGAAAAACAGAGAGCAAAGTAGAACATGAAAAAACAGATCCATGCATGGTTTTCCTTCTCTACTATTACAAATACACTGAAGGATTAGATTGCATGGGATTTCAAGCAGGAGAGGATCTCTACAATATTGTTCTCCACAACCTCCATTAGGAATTAATAATGCTTCAAGCAGGATTAACTCTTATAAATTTTGTGCTACTGCTGCTGCACAACTATGGCAACATTACAACTTCTGCCCAGGCTGTTCTCTTAGGGGAAGAGATCTGCAACAGAAACAGAGAGGCACCAATTCCTCGGGGACATCTTACTGACCTGCACATCACTCAACTCCATTAACCACATATCTGGGATTCCCAGACTTTAACATTCCCACAGAATGCTCCATCATCCCTAAAGCTCTGAGAGGACAGCAAATGTCAGCTGAACCTCTTGACAACTCCTGCTTCATTTCCCTTCCTGTGGGATGTTGTTTCTGGGGTACAATGATAAATATGTATTTGCATATACCTTAAATTAAGCCTAGATTCATCCTGTCAGCAAAATATTGGGCTTATCAGAACAAACGGGTGAGAAAACACTGCTGAATTAATGGAAGCACTCAACCTTTTCTAATTATACACTGCATTAAACTTTTATGAGAGAAACCATATAAAGATGCTTTGCTTTGAATGTATTCTCAGAGCAGATAATTTAGTTTGGTCAGTTGAACTGATCAGGCAAACAAAAGTCTAACCCAACAAAGTAAAAATACTAATGCAAGGATGGAATCCCACATTAATCTCTGAACATAACTAAAACAAATCCAAAAGCTCATTGCTGGCTTCCAAAGGTAGTAAAGAACATGGTGCTGTATCACAAAAACACACCCTAAGTATAAAGCAGAACGGTGATCTAAGGCACTGTTTCCAAGCATACATGTTTGTCTTTTGTTCATTTTATTTATCTGCCTTTGATACATCAGCTGATGCTGGATTTTATTTATATTACCCTTATTTCTTCAGCTCCAACTCAGATGCATGTCCCTGCTGTGCAGTACAAACATGAACATAATAAAACATCCGTTTTGTTTCAGAAAGCAATGAACTTAAGAGCTAAACAGACAAGGCAAGAAAATTGGCAGGGAATAGGAAAACTCAGAACACCCATTTCACAACAGGCAATTGAGGCACAAGATTATGATCTTAAAGTGGTAAATGTCAGCAATGTGTTGTTTGTGACGTACATAGGGACGGGGTTACATTTTACAAAGTGTACCCAGGGAGACATGGAACATACATGGCACAAGGGAGGATTGAGCTCCAGTCTGCTGCACAG
The DNA here is from genome assembly GCA_013398175.1 of Climacteris rufus. Taxonomy (NCBI): domain Eukaryota; kingdom Metazoa; phylum Chordata; class Aves; order Passeriformes; family Climacteridae; genus Climacteris; species Climacteris rufus. The sequence goes on from VZRZ01008256.1 coordinate 1,137,053, forward strand.
CATTCAGAGGTGCTGACATTCTTTTTTTGACTGTTTATCAGCACAGAATACTTTTCATAGAATCATGGAATCACAGAATGGTTTCGTTTAGAAGGGTCCTTAAAGATCCTCAAGTTCCAAATCCCCTGCCATAAGCAGGAACACCTTTCATTAGACCAGGTTACTCAAAGCCCCATCCAAACCGGCCTACAACATTTCCTGGGATGGGACAGTCACAACTTCTCTGGGCAACCTGTTCACAGGTAAGGAAGAGCCTCATCACCATCACAGTAAAAAATTTCTTCCTAATATCCAATCTAAACCTACCCTCTGTCAGTTCAAAGTAATTTTCCCTTGTTCTATTGCTACATACCCTCTTCAGCTCTCCTGAAGCCCCCCTTTAGGTACTGGAGGGCTGCTTTAAAGTCTTCCTGGAGCCTTCTCTTCTCCAGGCAGAACAGCCCCAGTTCTCTCAGCCTGTCTTCATAGAAGAAGGGCTCCATCCTCTCATTATCTGCATGGATTTCCTCTGGACTCACTCCAAGAGGTCCACATTCTTCTTATGTTTAGCACTCTAAATGGGGTCTCATAAGAGCCAATTAGAGGGGGAGAATCCCTCTCCCTTGTCCTGCTGGCCACGCTGCTTTGAATGCAGCCCAGGACACAACTGGCTTTCTGGGCTGCAAATGCACGTTTGCTGGCTCATGTCCAGCCTTTCAACCACCAACACCCCCAAGTCCTTCTCCTCAGGGCTGCTCTAAATCCGTTCTCCAGCCAGTCTGGACTTGCGCTTGGGATTGCCGCAAGGCAAGTGCAGGACCTAGAATTTGACTTGATTGTCGAACTTCCTGAGGTTTGCATGGATCCATTTCTCAAGCCTGTCAAGGTTCCTCTGGGTAGCATCCCTTCCCTCCAGCATGTCAGCTGTACCACACAGCTTGGTGTCATCAGCAAATTTGCTGCAGGTGTGCTCAACCCCACTGTTCATGTCACCAACAAAGATGTTAAATAGCGCCAGTCCTAATACTGACCCCTGAGGGCCTCTGCTCAGGGCTTTATTTTTCCCAAGTTGATCCCTGGCTGCTCAGACAATCTCCCTGTGTTCCTCCCAGACTACCTGTTCTTGCTTCCCTGCTCTGTAGGGTTTCTTTTTGTGTTTGAATTTGTCCAGGAGCTCTTCATTCATGCATGCAGAACTCCTGGTTTTCTTGCCTGATTCCTCTTTTTTGGGACATGTCAATTTCTATGCATCTGGGATGCATATACTTTGTATAGAGTAAGCACATGCATTACATATGCACTTTATACACAGTATGGAAGAAAGCATACTATTTATAACAGTGTATACATCATTTAAACAGTACAATATACATTATACTTACCTCAGAAAAACATCCCAACAACTTCAGAGCCAGTGGTTTTGATGCCTGCTCAGTATTTATTAAAAAAAACAGTATGTGCCTTTGCCCAGTAATTTCTAACTGTTAATACCTGCTGGTTGCCTTTTGAGAAAGAGACAATTTAATGTTGCTGATTTGTAACAGACACTGGTAGGTTGGTGGGTGGGCTGTCACCCTTCCAGACCTGTGATTTCAGTTTTTGAGAAATAGGTGTGTGGACTAAAAGAAAATGTGAGTTAAGCTGACCTGACCTCCACAGCCAAATCTAGCATATAGAGAAGTGGCTTTGGAGTCAAGGCTGTCCTGCTCTACCAGCAGCTGTTGTCATTCTGGGCAGATCCTTTCAAAAGTTTCCCTGTTTGGCAGCTATTGGAGCAAGACAGCAATTGCAGGTGTGTAATAAAGACTAGACCTAGATGGAAAACAGAACTTTGCTTAACACAGTATGGTGGTAATTCAAGTCAGGAAGAAGTCTTTCAACGTTTTCAAAATTCCACACAGGACAATTTTTTTTAAAAGGCAATAACCCCCACATTTCTGCTCCATCATTTTCACTGTTGGGGTTTTTTTTTAAATAGAATATAAGAAAGCATTTGAAATAGATACATGATTCAAAACAACAACACGAATCAAACAAAACTTATTCTAAAGAAGTCAAAATTATTTTTCAAAATTGACCTAGGCAAAACTTGTCTTTCAAAGACTTCCAGAGTCAGTATTACCCCTGATGTCTTGCCAATCAGCTCTAATAAAAATACCTACTGTAGTGTAATTCTTTGAGAATCACAAAGGAGAGGTTATATATACACATAGTGAATAATAATAATAATAATAATAATTGTATTTGCAGATAGAAAAAGATCTTATAAATTTTTTTGAGCTAAGCTACATATTCATTACAACAAAACAAGAACACTAGCAAAATAAGGCTGACCTTTCTTCTGGGATGTGATTGACAGAACAAAATGGTTACACTAAACACTACATTAAGTCCTGCTACTCTGAATCAAGGTCTTTCACAACATGTTGTATTGAGTTTTCTCTGTGATTTCTACTGATGTTTTCTGTGGAAAAAGCTCATTTGTTGTTAGCTTCACTGTATATATTGCAACAATAATTTTAAGGGACATATACTGAAGCTTCAAATAGTATTTTGGAAGAATTTATTCAGGCTCACATTCCTAAAAATTCCAGATCAACACTGGATATATTTCTAAGAGGCACAGAAATTTTCAAAGGGAAATGTGGTAGTCAGTGCAGAAATCATTTAAAGAAGGTCTTTAGCTGTAGCATGTAGAACCTCAGTCTTGATGGTCATAGTATATTTTTCTTCATTAATATTCTTTTACTCACTTATCAGGATGGAAACTGCTTAAAATGAAAACAGCTGCTTCCTCCTTGGAAACTTTGTGGTTTTAGGCACAGTCTGAATTTAGTTTTGCAGCAGCATGTGTCATTCTGCTGAGGGCAAGCAAATGATGCCACTTAGCAATTCGTTGGTGCAAACTTTATCAACTAGCTTTGGCAGCTTCTCTGTGTGGTTTAAGGCTGTTTGCCATGCAATATGTAGGAAAACAAGCTGTTTTCCTGTTCTGTATCCCACAGAAATGGGCTTTGCCTGATTTGCCTATGTGCTCAAGCTCTGTGGCATATACTGCTTCATACCTCACATTCAGCAGCTGTGATTACAGACATATGCTAACCTTGCTCAGGAAGGAAGGCAACACTTTACCAACTGATAAAGTGTAAATGTCTACACTTCATGTCCAGTTCAGACCTTTCCTGAACACACAAGCACTCAGCTTGAATGTCATAGCTCTGTCAGAATGGAATACAGAGCAGTGAACTGTAATTTAGAAAACATGAGCTTTGTAACTAGTCTGGCAAATAGACTAAACTTCTCCACTTTTGGAACCATCATCCATAAAACAGGAAAAAGATGATCTATCCACGAAAAGTGTAATGGAAAAGCAGTTGCAGTATACTAGTCACAGGATATTGCAATTCTTTTACTCACTGGAGTTAGGTCCAAGCATTGGACCTAATCTGGATCATAATGCTCCATTTGCAAGTCAAATTTTGCATGTCTAGTGTCATGTCAGAAAATATCCTGAGCACAGGCTTTATGTGTAAAAGGTAACAAACATACCATTTCTTTTTCTTCAAGGCTGGTAACGTTTTCTTTTAGGATTAAAACAACAGCTTTAGCTTTTTTTTGTTGAATTTGTTCATCAGAAGTCACTCATGAGTTCAGAGAAAGGGTAGGGAACTTCGCTCCGAAGGAAAAATTTCTAAGCAGTTATGAGTTCCTAAAATAGAAGCATAGAAAAACAACACTCTGGTTTTTGTTTTTGGTTTTTTTTACTTTGCTAGTTGAATAGACATAGCAAAACATATAAGGTACACAGTGATGTATGTGACTGGACATTATGTATATAATTCAATGTCTTTATCTGCTAGATTTTCTCCTATACCTTGCTGAGTACCTTGCTGAGGTATTCAGTTTCCAGGGACAAAAAAGTGTCATCTTGTCACACAGAAAACACCTCAGATATTAAAATAGGTTCTGCCTGCATCAAGATAGCAAAGGTTTATGCCAATTTCACATGATGACATAATTAGAAATAGAATGGGCAAAATTTGAAAAAAGATCAATCAATCGAGTGAAAGTGTTTTCATTAAATCCTGATGGTTCAATACCATTAACTGTGGACACCTCTGGTTCAATCACAGGTAAAAAATGTGATTTTCCTCTATATCCAAGTTTATAATTTTAATTGAGTCAGTAAAATCTATTTTTATATACCTAAAAGTATTATATAAATAAGTGTTATTTAAGGATTACTTGTACACTTTTAACATTTCTGTGACTGCAGTCCAGCCTTTAAGAACTTGCCAATGCCAGGAAACAGGGTTTAGAAGAGAACAAAATGTACTTTATAGAGAAATTAATAGTAAAAGCAGATGAACTTGTTCTGAAGAGGGTTTCAGTATGTGCCCTTTGAAAAATACGCGCCCCACCATTTACAGCTACAGTGAGTCAGAGAGGAGAACTGGCCAAGGCCAAGTCCTCAGAGAGAAGAATGATTCACCAAAATGTGTTTAGACTGAGCACCCTGGTCTGACTTCCTTATAATAAGAAACAACACTATGGAAGACATGGAGGTGGTCAGATGAAGAAACATTTGTTCGTGAGACCACTTCTCCCTACCTCTTTATCTGCCTTAGCTGACAATTTCATCCTCACATATAGAGCTGTAAGATGAGAAATTCAGATCTCAATGAAAGAGCAAGCAGTTAGAGGGAAGGATAGGAATGATTTAAATGCAAGTAAATAAAATACAGATAAAATGAAGGACAAAGTTCCTTGAAAAATATTAACAACTATTTGATGGTCTTAGGGATGGTCTAACTTAGAGAGAACAGAGTTTCATATGTGACTACTTTTGTAATTATCAATCTTTTACTCTTTATGTGATCCTTTTTTCTCAGAAAGGCTAGAAGCCCCCTCTCTGTGCTGCAATCAGAGACGGCCAAGCTTGGTCCTATGTTTCTGTCCCCAACTCAGCAGAGAGACACACTCATGGAAAAGAGCCCTTCAAAGCCTGAATTATCAAAGCGCTCAAACATCAGGAAGGAGTCCTTGTGGACTTAGCAGAATCACATATAGGACTGACAGTGGAATAAAATCAAGAGATCATTCTCATACCTACACTGTGGAGCAATGTAGACTAATCTCTGTAAAAGGAATACCCAAAAACCTCTGCTCTAGAAAGAGCTCTGGCACTGTTGGATGGGGAGCTTGATGGAGGGTTTGATGCTCAGATGGGTCCTTGGCTAAATATTGCATTGCACAGAACTGAGCTGTCTCTGTCATGGCACAGCTCTCTGAGTCAGCACAGGGGCTGCCTACAAGAGCAGAAAGAAAAGGTTCACTCCTTCCCAGTACATCCCCCCAAGGCAAACATGACCATCCTCAACATAAGTGGATTTAACCAGTCACCAGGAACAAAAAAATGTTCCAAGAATTGTTGTTCACACTTTTTATAAGGTTTCCATCCTATTCTCTTTCTATAACAAACCAGCTGTTGGATTTAATTAGTTTTATTTTAAATATCACATGGTAAAAGAGTCCCATCTCACAATGGGACATGAATCTTTCTTCATAATAATTTTTTTAATACTTTCATCTTGGTAAAATCTCATTCATTCCAAGTTCTTCCCCCAAATATTTCTTTCTAGAGACTTTACCTGTGGGACTATGCTTCTTCTTGATAGAAACGATTTGACAGGAACCAGAAATAGAATTTATTCTTCCATTGTATAAAAGGGAATAAAAGCAGGCTTGTCATTCAGTTTAGTGGCAGCATATTAGTGAGAGGCTTCCATAGGCCCCTGAAACCGTGTTCTGAAATGAAATTCAGTTTAATTTAATATCATCCTGGTCATCTTGAGAAATGCTGCACATTTCAAGCTGCCAGTCAGCCCCAGCCAAAATCTAAAATTGGCCTTTCAATGCACTTGGTTTTTATACATATGAAATATATTTATTTTGGGTGGTCTGAGAGTTTTGTGGGGCTTTTTTTTCCTGAAGCAGTCAAAATTATTTATATGTTTCTTTCAGGATTGACAGGCAGTTTATTTCTTTATCAGCATTAACCAGACTACTTGAATTTCCTGTCATTTAACAGCATCCTAACTGATTACAAAAGAAGAAAAGCGAACACTGAGTGCCTCTGCAGGAGACTGTGAAACTAATGAGAGATATCTGCTGAATTTCAGTACTTCTCTAAAGAGGTTCACACATACAGTGCCTGAGGAGAGCAGAGGTCTGAAATGACCTTTTTGCCTAGTTAATCCCCTTGTGCAGAGGTCACCTGTGATGCTCTTTTAAGTCACAATTAAAAATTACGTTATGACTCAGTAAATATTTGAGTAGAAACTAAGCCAACTACAAAACTACAAATCCAATAAAAATATTATTTTTTAAAAAGTATTCCCCAGAAATGTATTTGTAGCTTTACAATCCCTGTGTATGTATCACAAATAAAATGTGCTTTGATGTAGGAGATGAATATTGATTGATTGTACCTCTTGAAATCCATTTGATTCTTGGTCCACTTTGTCCTCATTCTCTCTATGTTAAATAGTGGACATAGGGGATGCTTTTAGCTAAATCTGTGACCCTAACTGTACCAAATCAGCCACTGACTTGGAAGCTGAGAAGGAAAAGAAAACACATCAGCCTCTTTATTCAATTTTTCTCTAGAGAAACCAACAAGGAAGTGCTGCCACCTTGGAAAGGTTGTTCTTCCTTACTGCTACATGTAAATATGCTTTGATAAAGAATGTTCAGAAATGGAAATCTCAAACATTTAATAAAAAACTGTCAACTGTTTATCTCTGATGGATATACCAGTTATGAGGGGGGTGTGAGAAGTCTAGGAGAGAGCAGTATGTTGTTCTGTGACAGAACAGAAGGAAATGGTCTCAAGTTGTGCCAGAGGAGGTTTAGATGGGATATTAGAAAAAAATTCCTCACTGAAAGGGCTGTCAAGCACTGAAACAGGCTGCCCAGGGAAGCAGTGGAATCACTGTCCCTGGAAGCAATAAAAAAACATCTAGATGTGAATGTAGGGAAATGGTTTAGTGGTAAAGATGACAGTGCTAAGTTAATGGTTGGGCTGGATAATCTTAGAAGTCTTTTCCATCTCTAACAACACTAAGATTCTATATATTCTATTGAAGCTTGGCATTTTTTAGTTTTAAAACAAAACATGTAAAACATTCATATGCGGAAAAGAGAAAAGGAAAAAATGCTTTGTTCCCTTCATGAAAAAGAAGAGGTTCATAGAACAAACTTGAACCTTTTGATTACAAAACTGTTTTATTTAAAATACAAATATTTTTTGACATTCAAGTGCAGTCTGCTTTAAAAAAGGTGTGTGTTTCAATTTGTGAGTCCAGCATCTTTACTACCCTCAGAAGAGGACAAAGAGTTGATCCTAGAGCTGCTGTTTGAAGCTGAGTTCTGAGAGACACATAATGTGACACACAAGGTGTCTTTATCACTATTAAACTTAATGCCAGTGACTCACACTAGGAAGCTTAGTGGGGAACTCAGCTCTTCAAACAGCCAAAGGCTTAAAGGCCAAGTTACAGTCATCATTTCCATGTAGGCAAAACAAGAAGAGCTCCAACCAGAGAAAGCATTTTTGCACCATTTGAGATTCTTCTGAAATAGCACTGGGAAAAGCTCCAGGGAAGCAAACGAAATTGTCTGTTTGACAAGCATCATCATCTCTGCAATGTTTACTGTAGCAAACAGAAAGACACTCTTAATAAAAGTAAAAATAGATTTCCAAGCAGAACTCTAGTAAGGAAACTATAACCAGTCCATCAAAACAAAATATAATGAAATCTCAAACTTTGCAGATTTTTGATTGTTCTAATTGTCTTCTGCTGTCAGGGCATTTACATTCACAAGTTTTCAAGTTTTTCTTCATAGAAGAAGCTTATTTCTTCACAGTTCTTATGGCCAGGAGCTTCCTTTAATTAAAAACAAACACACCCAGGCTGTATATAAACCAAGTGGATTTTATAGACTGAAACCTCACCAGTGGCCCTGGGGGTGTCTGCTTAATCCACACAGTCAGGTTCACTTCCACTGAAAACTGAAGCAGAGAGGACAAAAAGTGTGCAATAAGGTCTTGTCCCAGCTTGGAGCTAGGGTTCCTGCACAGGTCCCAGAATTGGGCAGTGCTTCTCTCAAAAATTAATAGAACTATTTCATCTGGTAACAAATCGGTTCAAATCTCGAAGTGTCGAAGCTGACAATTTAGGGAAAGCACACCCAATGAGAAAAGATGATTAAAGACACAAACTGACAACACTCAGAAGTACTACTTTTGTACAACATGTTTATGAAGCATTGCCTGTGCCACATATCTGTCATGTGGAGTCACTGTCTGGGAAAGTTACAGCTTTGAATGAAATTTGGGCAAGTAATTCCAAGTCTACCACCTATTATAAACTGCAGAATTAGATCAATTGACTCAACATCATTATCAAAACTGAAAAACAAGAGTGAACAGAAAAGGAACTAATAGATCATTAGGCTGTATCAATTAAGTCCCACATTACTTTATATACTTATTCAAAACTCCAGTCAACTCCAGTGAAGAATATAAGAGCAGGACTATGCTGTAAACCTTAGGAGATACACTGAAGCTGCGTAAAGAACTTACAGTTCTTCTATGTCAAAATTTCTACTGAAATGATCTTTCCAGGTGGCAGCTACTGTAGTATTGCAGTGAAAAACAAGCTGTATAAAAACAAAACAAAGAACCCCTATTTTTCCTTAGGGTGCAATTCCATGCTTTTATTCTTCATTTGGTAACCCATACCTGTTATTGTTAAGTTTTGTGCATCATTAAGGTAGCTGTTTATGAAAATGGTACTGTACAGCTTTCTGGTTTGGTGGAGAATGAAAGTTATTTGAAAGACACGGAAACTTTATTCAATCAAAATTTCAGCAATTGGTAACTGAAGCATTGCTCCATGTGTCCATCTTCTGCAACACCTTGATAAAATGCCCAATTAAAATGTTAGAGCTTATGCTCACTTCATCTTTCAAGCAGCCTTCACAATTATATTTGCCAATACTTACTGTCTCCTAAATCATCAACATTGTAAAATTCCACTTTCTCACACAGGCTGTTACTCAGTCCTGGTAATTCTTTTTGCTTTCAAAGGTACACCAAAATTTAATGAAAACGTGGAAACTTTTTTGATAAAAAGGAAATCTGCCCATTTTGTACTGCTCCTCATGTTGTATTCTAAAACTGCAGTGACTTGTCCTACAGGAGAGAATGAGGTATGTAATATCACTAAAATTTAGCAAAGGATGTCACAGTTCACTGTTACTGATCAGAATAACTTGCAAATGTCAAAAAAGAACTGCATCAAAAAAATCCTTATCTGAATTCAACACATCTGCAATAATAAAAATACAAGATAACAACACAAGAAAAGGAAATTAAAAGAAGAAAAGAAATTATTTTATTCATTTTTTGGTAAACATTTTTCCTAAAAGTACTGTTGATTTCCCACACTTTGTTTATGTGAAACCACATCACTGCAGATCTGTGTGTGGCAGTTCTTATCTAGTTTGGATCAACAGCAGCACAAGGTACCATATTGTTGTGGCTCAACACTACAGTATTTGCTTATATCATACTGAGTAAAAGCAACTTGACTACCTACCTCTACCCTTGACCTTAGATTTCTGTTCTCATCTTACTCTACGGAAGAAAAATATATTGACTGAATATTTTTCATATAGGTCTTTATAACTATATATGCTACCAAGTACTAGAAATAGAGACAGTAAGCATAGGAATAGCATTTTATAAATGCAGGAAAGTTTATGCCAGTCTTATTTCTATGGCCATTTAGTGCCATATCTGACAGGCCTAAATGACATTTGACATCTGAACATATGAGTTTTACCTATAAAGATATGCATTGTGTCAAGCAAAGTTACTGACAATGACTTTTATTTAAGGGTTTTAGTTGGCTGTTTAGATAGAACATAGGAAATGTTGACTACCAGGGTCACAGGAATAATATATTCAAAATACAGTGGGAATTTTACCAGAGAAAGAGAAGCTTGAGTGTGGCACTGCTGATCTGCAAGGCAGAAGACATTTCTAAGTAACATTTTGTAGCTGATGGTACCTAAGTATGGCAGACCTCACTTCCACATAGACAGCACTGTTGTAACACAACTGAGAAAAGATAAAGGTGTGAATAATTTATGCCATATTAAGATAATGTCTTTTAACTACCCACTGAAAATACTCACTTGCAGACAGGGACAAACTACTGGTTTGTCGAAGGATCACAAAAACTGTTGTATAAAAAACATAATCCAATTATCTCCTTTACTAAGTATCCTAGGCTATGCAGTTTGTTGGTTTAACACTTTTGCTGCTATTCCTAGTCCTGCATTTCTGTAAACCAAATTACTTAAAATGAGTTATTCATAGCTCCCATTAATGTACATGAGGTAAGAATGAAATTCCACTTTATATGTAAACATGGGTGAACCCACATCTGAATACGGTGCTATGCTATGCATAACAGTATCTCAAGTTACTACAGTTCAGACACAAATTGCAGTAATTCTGTTCCCACCACTCACCAAAGGCAAAAAGACGCATAAAGGAAACAACACTTTAACCCTCCTGCCAACAAAACAGCAACAGATGCAGAGTGAAGTAGGAACAATGTGCTTCACTTTTGTGGTGATGTGCCAGTAACACATCAGCTGTGCTATGGAACAAATTCTACAAAGCCTGAACATTAGCACAGTTAAAAAATTTAAAAAGAGAAACTCTTGACATTTAGGAATACAACAATGTGAGTGAAATGTTCCATGTACCAAGCATTAAGAGCCCAGCCCAAGTCTCTCTGAAGTCAATGGTAAAATTCTCGTAACTCAAAGTTATGAAACAGGGCGCAATGAGGTAAAGCCACTTTTAAGGCACCATCCTCTTTCTGACTTCGATCCTCCCTGGAAGAGAATCAAATACTATATGAAAATGAAAATATTCTATATGAAATTAGTTCTGACAACATTAAACTGTACCTGTACACATCAAATAGGTGACACTGCTTTCATCATATTTTGTCAACCACCATGGTACTTAGGATTGATATGTAAATACTTGTTTAAACATCTTTACTTCAGCACAGTGCTTCTATAAAAATACTTTGGTGGCCAAAAAAAAAAAATCTATTCTAAGCAGGTTATCTTTACTGCTTTTTTGTTTTCTACTTTTTTTTTTTTTCTGAAAAACTGGCAATTCTTCAGGACTCCATGCTGCTGCCTCTCATATTCTCATCATTTACTGAAAATCTGCCTGAAGGATGAATTCACAAGCATTAGCACTATTTAGGCAGCAGCACTATTTATTTGCCAGCCCCTTTTATTCTGTTAATAGACTTGTACCAGTAGCACAATCTAAACAATTTATAGTGAATGCAGAATCCTAGCTCTTCCAAACAAAACATGTGACTGAAAGCAGGCAGTATAAATGGTTTACAACCCACTGTGAGGATGTGACTAATGTGTGGCTGTACTACTGGCTGTTGCTGTAAATTAAAACGGTTTGCTTTATATCTCTGGGCCAGGAACTACTGGTTATACTCATCACTTAATCTGATTTTTCAGTTTCAGGGAATCTATCTATCTATCTATCTATCTATCTATCTACCTATCTATTTGGTTTGGGGATATTTTTCCCCCAATAGAGTTATTCTATTTTTGCATCCAATAATACACAATACATTACTTGTGCTTTGCCTGGAAAGAAATCCCAAAAAGGTCTAAAGTCCATCAGGGCTGATCAGGAGTGTTGATATTACTGTGTACATATGCAGGCACTGAGCACTATCCTCCTACAGAAAGCTTCACTTATTTAGGACTATAGTGAATTATTTACATCCTGCTTTCTATTTTACAATTCAGCTAATCCTGGGGAGAAATAAAACTGTGCCTATGCAAGCAAAACCCTCCAAACCCTCTTTTTTTCCCTTTTTTTCTGCTATTTGGACTGTTCATAACTTATCACAGAATCACAAAATAGTCTGAGTTGGAAGGGACCCACAAGGATCATCAAGTCCAACTCCTAAGTGAATGGAGGAATAGAGGGATCAAACCCACAACCTCGGCATTATTAGCACCATGCTCTAACCAACTGAGCTAATCTAAGTGGCATATGAAAATTTTCATACAATATCTATAACTTCCCCTCTATCCACATTCTCCTGTGCTCTCTTCTAAACCAATACACAATTTGAAATTTCCAGACAACTTGGATGATCTTCTCTCCCTTTGTATCCTATCGACCTTTCCCACATTTTTTTTACTCAGCTAAGTACCTGGAGTCATTTCACAGCTTGACAGTCTCAGCTGGGCACAACAATCTTTTCACTTTCTAGTTATGGGGGTTTTTTCTTTCTATTAAATAAATGTGACATTATCTGAATATTTCTTTTAGCTATGTTTCTAGATTAACTTTATTATAGCTTGATTATTACACTGCCTTTTTCTTTTTCAGTGCTTTACATCAATCAATCCAAGTTACAATTTCTGATGGAATTCACGTAAGCTTTGGTAGCTATGGCACAAACTCTTGTGAAGTGTGTGAGACATTAGACCTTGTTTTTGAAATCACAGGTAGGAATGGGCTGCCTGGATAGCAAATGTCACTAATCTAAACTGCATAAATGTCTGCATTCAAACATCTCATTCTGTCAGAAACATGAGAAACATGAAGAATGTCTTCACTTATAGGTCTTAGGTTGTGTTCAAAATTTGTTCAGTTCACCTCTTCTGAATACCTGATATCAGCAATGACACATTAACCAAAAGCAGGCTTGGAATCTGCCATCTTTAGTAAACCTAAATAAATATTCCACTTTTGGCTTAAAGAATGCCTTCCAGGTGTTCTGTCTCCAAGGCAGTGCGGAGACAGGTGCCAGCAGAAAATTTTTTTAACTCTGATTCAAACTGAGTGCATTGTGGGGGTTTAGTTCATATTCACCCTTTCTCTGAAGAACATCTGCATATAGCGCTGTCTAGCAAATTGCTGCAAGCAGATTATTTTAAATTGCAATGCATGTAAAATAACAACTCTCTCCAAATAGCCTTTAGACTTTTTAGGTAATAAGAGACAATGGAAGGCATTTGTAGAATAGCCAGAATTTCAGCAACAATAGATGAAATATTAAAAATTAACTGACTTATTAAGCAACATTTGTTTTCCTGATCCCATTATTATCTCCCCATCACCTTTTCCTTATGTACTTCTGCTTTTTTTTTATTGCCAACCAGTATTTGCTATTTCAAGCACACAAATTAGGTCAGGTGAGGTGGAGATGTAAGGGAAACCTTGGATCGTACAGCCCTTATAGTTAGTGATGATGTGGTTCAGAGCTGCTGGGTGAGGATCAGGGAGATGGAAAAAAAAAGGAGATGTTGGAATGTGTGTCTATTAATGATTATTTAACCACGATGCAAGTATTGATGAGTGATTCCACAGGCAATTAGGATACATTTATGGATTGGTAGCTCTTATGAGAGATTTGAACTTCCCAGACATCAGCTGGGAATATCCACTGCTGTGATGGGCAGGTCTTGGAAACTCTGGAAGTTTGTAGGACAGAACTCCTTGCCACAGGTAGTCAGTGCACCATTAGGAAAGATACCCCCTAGACCTCTATTCATGAGGTCATGAATAGAGAAGGAGTCATGGGGGGATGTGATGGTAGGTGGTTCTCTTTGCCACAGGGAACATGAAATGGTTGAATGGATGTACAGCAATGGCTACACAGTGGAAAGAGGAAGAATTATTATTTCTGGGACAGAACAAAATTTTTCTCCACAACTACATTTTGCCTTTCATTAATCGTTAATCTTTCTTGCCAAGAGCGTTCTAGGTTAACAAAAGTGGAAATTAAATGCATAAAAATAAATCGCTCAAAGCGAATTACATACATCTCTGTAGGATATACAGAGCACACATATGTATTATAATGCTTAATGGCAGAGTTTGAAAAAGAAAATTAATTACAGACTACCATTATTCATATAGTCTAAAACGTTACCCAGATGCTTGAGGGTTTTTTAAGAATAAAGACTCTGGTTGTCCTCAGAAGAAAAAAAAGAATATACAGTATTTGAAATGCAGGAAATTGTTTTAAAAAATAAAAATAATATTTGTCATCTTTAATCTGTATTTGGTAAAAAATATTCTAACTATAGACAAAAAAGTACATAATAAAATACTCTAGCAGAACAGCTGAAACAGCAAGCCATTACTCTCCTCTGTTGCTTTGTAGATACTTCTTAGACTACATATTAAAACTTATTGTTCTGAAACTGCACTTAGTACAATCCATTAATAATAAGAGTATTTATGGCAAATACTGTCTACACACCATTTAGAGCATTATTCTTGTTTGTAAGTATATAGGAAATTGGTTTTTTTTATTTTATGAAGTGTGAAAGAAACAGTTGCATATGTTATAATACTTCAGAACTACGAGTTAAGAAAATAAGAAAGTGACAGCTAATGGTAAAGTATTCTACATCCAGCTCTTTGAAAAAACAAGTTTTACAGGAAGATTCCATTTTTTCACTCCACAGCCAAAGAAAAATGCAAATCCAATTAAAATGCAACTAGGTTATAACTTGTTCCACATACTTGCATAAACCCATCGCTGTTGCTCAATACCTTTTTGTTGTTAACATACTGTCCAAACTATAAACTGTGGCTAATATTTTTATCCCTTTAGACCTACTAGTCTACTGAAAAATAGTAAACATTAAGAAAGAGAGTGTCCCTAGACCTCCTGAAGAGAATTGTGATTATCACAAAATTTTTCTTCCGGTTTCATTGACTAAGTCAAACCATATTTTCCCTTCAGTTCATAGACTCTATCCTTTAGGGTAATCCTGCAGTTAGTTTTAATATTCCTTTAGACTATTAGATGAGTGTTTTAAGAACTGAAGCTTACTCTAAGTGGGTACATTTTAAGGCATTATAGTAGATCATTTTTGTGATGATTGGCTGTAGAAATGTTGGGCACACTAACAGAGAATATTTATTGGCATTTTTAAACTATGTAACCTGTCTATTTTTTCAGATGATTAATTTCTATCCAGATCATCCAAGTCAAATTTTAAGAGGCTTTCTCATATAAAATCTGCAATGAAAAGCCTGTCTGACAGCTTTTACCAGCTTCCTTTTAGAAATTCAAAACCAAGGAAACACGCCTATGCAAACACAGACTAGGACATTGCTAGAAGCTAACAGTTTTTGTCTTGTCTCTTCACACTCAAACATTAATCTGGTGTTCATTAAATTATTCAAAGGTATCCTAATGATAAAAAAATATCCATGTGCCAGGCACTAGCAAATCATTGACCAGAAAGAGAATGAAAAAAAGAGAGGTAATCTCAGAAAAAGAGATATGAAGGAAAATAAATTAGTAGTTCTAAACCAGTTAGTCATCAAGCCTAAACAGTGTATGTGAGAGTGCAGAAGCACTTTATATATATTACTGAATTACTAAAGGGACTATGCTATACTGTATTAAAAAAAAAATTGCAAGGTGGCAAAATGTCATATCACACCAAATTACTTAAGTTTGTACTGTCCAGAGAAGACTGTAAGAAAGTGTGAAAAGACCTAAGAGCATTATGACAGTATACTTAAGTACTGAATATGCACACTGAAGAGCATGCATGTTTAAGAGAAATATATAAGCCACCTGTGCAGTTTAACTGTGTCCAAAGAAACCTGCAGGTTATTACAGAAAGCCAGATAAACTGCATTTTAAAAAATTGAAAAAAATAATTCCCCAAATCTTACCAATACTGGAGACAATGCTTTTATATGAATAAACAGTACAGTCTTGTCTGGTGTATTCTGTGCAGCACTGAATACCTACTCCATAAAAATATGTATCAGAATCAGAAATGTCTGGTTATTGACAAAGATGATGGGATCCTTTAAGGATTTGTACTTTACATTAGGAAGATAAATACTAAGTGACATCAAATATATAACACATATAATGAGTGGAACACTGAGCAACTATTTTCTCTGACTTGTGTGACAGGAGAATAAAGATGTATGCAATAAAACAGAAAGAAAGTAAACTCCCAACTGATTAATTGTATTTTCATGCAGACAGAAATAAAAGCAAGGAACTTACTGCCCAGGCCTGCCAGATATCTTCCAATGTGCCAAAGTTAGACTGAAAATTTGCATTCTACCAAAGGTATCAAGTGGTAGCATAAGACTGGTAAGAACTTCCGAAAGGTCATTAAACTGGCTACTTTACAGACTTGGTCAATTCCTAAATAGAGATCAGAAGCCTCAATACTGGAGTCTCCCATGCTCTTACAACCTTCCTTGGAGGACCAGGCTCTATTCACTCACTCATTTGATAAAGAACTAGCTGACATGGTGCCTAAATCTAAATTACAACTCTTGCATTCATTAGTGGAAAACCAAACTTGATTAACTCTTTGAAATTCCATAGGGCACACTTACAGACTTGTAGTTTGACCCAAGTGCAGAAGGATAAAAGAAATGGAAGAGAAAGAAACAGTCACCAAGCAAAGTATCCTGGAGTTCACAAATTTTAGTCTGAAGAAAGGTTTGATTGAGGTGTACCACGAGCCTAAAGGCTACAGGGTGAACTTAATCAGCATTACATATTCTTTACTACAAACGCAGACAGTGGTCTGGTGACAAGGCTGATCATACCTTTTTTCTCAGTATCTCTGCTGAAACCAACAGTTTGATTCCTGTAAAGGCTGAAGGATAAAGTCCTCAATAATTAAGTACAAATGTGATTATGAAAGGATTGATATTAACAGAAGAGGCTGTGAAGTGTAGAACATTATTTTACATTGCAGCTGGCACATGGCTATTGGGGGATTATAAAGGAGAAGCAAGGTCAAACTGAGAAGCTGTGTGTCCTTTCCTCCTGGACTAGTCCAATACTCTACCAACATCGCTTGAAGAATTACCACGCTCTGTTCTTCAGATGATTTGTGTTTTGGTTTGGAATTACCTAAAGAAGCCCAATGGAAAATACTTCAGAAGCACCGAAACTTTGAACATTATTTTAATTCCCTGATGAAACTGATTGTAGTCATCAGCTTACAGTCACATCTATCTTGATGTGCTTGTGCACATCCTTCCAGCTGGCTGCTTGTTTAGTTTGTTTCCCCAGTGGTTTTAGTGTTAATTAACAGAACACTGTGAATTTCTATGGCCTGTGAATCAATTTGATTTCTTCCCAGGTCTTCCATCAGCCAGAGCCGCCTCTCTTTTAAATGAGGTAGAGACAGTAAACCAAAGACCTTCAGTGCTCAAATAAATAAAAAAAACTAAAAAAAACCAAAAAAAACCACAAAAAAACAAAAAGAAACAAACAACAACAAAAAAAAAAACAAACCAAAAACAACAACAACAACAAACCAAAACAAAACCACCAAAATAATTCAATACCATCTTCCTGCCAGCAGGCCAGAACTCGCAGCTGTAAGCTGGAATAGTAAGTCAGCACACATGTGAGCTTATGCTCACACAATAAAAGGACAACACGTATTAGTGAGGAAACCTATGTCAGCAGGTCATCAAGTATCTCTGGATGCACTTTTTTACTTAATCATCTGATGGTATTTCATTCTTTGCATTTTACCCTTTCCTTTCAATCACCTTTTCTAAGGGCTAAGATGAGGGTTCTCATATTCTCCAAGTAAATGATTGCAATTCAAGTGGGCTGCAGTCGCTAACCAGTAAGGGAAAAGATTAGAAGAAAGGGAAAAGCAGGGGGTAAAGTGCTCAGTGTTGGCTCTGTTCAGGAGGAATCCTCCAGACACAGGTTGGTCTCTATTAGTTTTAGAATTGCACAGTGCAGCATAGAGAGGTCACAACAGAAGGCTGTGCATAGATTTACTGGACACAATATGTTTCCCTCTTTAGAGGTATTTTCCTTCCTTTTCATGTTACATCTAGAAAATCAAGTTTTCTTATTGTTACCTGGGACAGAAGGTACACTTTTTTCTGGAGAGCATTTAAGACAAAGCTTAGGAATTGTACACTCCAGTGTCAAACAGGATCTGAATATTCAGTGACAATTAGCAAAGCATTCATTAAGTCATACTGACAAAGGTATTTTGTCTGTAATAAGAAACTAAGGTTCAACAGCACAGTATATTTTCTCCTTTGTCATCAGAAGCTGATGTGTGATTTTTCCCATGTTGGTATGATGAACAGTTTTCAAACTTCATTTCTTTTAAAATGTATACTGAATTTGTGAAATGTGTTTTCAGTGCATCTGGCAGTAAATGCACAGATGCTATTATCTGTTATTTCATTAAGCACATCTTTCAAGACTGAAAGGAAAAGTGAACCTGACTGCAGGGCAGTAAGATGCACTCATGTAGAAATTGCTTTGTTCATGTGTTTCATCTTCTCACCCCAGGGAGTGACATTTTTGCAAAGATGGCTGCCAGCACACCTCCCATCTGCATCCTCTTTGATGATTCCCTAGAGACATGCCAGCCAGTTACACACAGCCTTTCCAGGACAGAAAATATGCACTGGAATATGATCCCACAGTTTTACATGACACATTTTATTGTTATCACCTGATGTGCCTGTATCAGGCTAAGCAACCAGATATCTGGATGAGATGATCTTAGAGTACTGTGAAGATGTAAAGCTCTGGGAGAAATAATAAAGAACAGATGCACTCCATGAAACTATTTTTAATACTTTTTAAAAAATAGTTATAAAGTCACGGAAAATCAGACCCCATTACAATTGAGAAACACACAAGATCTCCTTTAAAAAAAAAGTGAAATATTTCTCTTAAATTATTGATTTTCACATGTAATATAGATTTTTATAACTGAACTTGGATATTTTTCTATTTTTGGATTACAAACTATTCATCTTATTGGGATTGCTGATGTTGAAAAACTAGCTAATGGACTTCAAATAACATCGTTTTAGAAAATTGAAATAGAATGACATTAATTATGAACATTCAGCTATCAGATCTCAGATTCATTTTGTATTATTCTTAACACCCACATTCTGTCATTGCTGGTTTTTCTACTTTTCTCTACATCTACCCATGACTCATTTGTCACTTGCAAATCTGAAACATTTAATTTTAGACGTTTGTCTTCAGAGAATCAGTCATAAATACTGTAAGAGCTGACAGTCTTTTAAGACAAAAATGTCACCTCCCTCCAGAGATGTTAAGCCTTATTCTCCATGGTCTTATCTTCCTATTCTTCCATTTATTTCTGCAGAGGTAGTCTTAATTCACGTCAGCCACAATGAAGAATCAATTAGATAATTTCAAGGCTTAGCAAAGAACACCAGTAACTAAGAGCAATGGGTTAAAAATACTCATTTGTGCTGTAGTAATGTATTTTCAGCAAATGTTATTTTAAGGGAATTTGCACCTCCTGCAGTATAAATGAGTAAATCTCAGACCAAAAAGATAATATAAATACCAATATTACTCAGTTTTACTTTCACAGAAGCAGAAGCAGACTTTTAAGCATGGGTTAAATGCGTATGATGACTGCTCCAACCATTTGCACGATTTGTCTTGTAAACAACTTTAATTTTTCTATGTTGTTTTCTTTCCCCTGCTTTAAAGTTGAGCCAATGAATACTTATTTTGCTGTGATATCCAGAAAAAAACCTGCTGGGATAACACAGCTACTGTGGAGCTCTGCCAAAGGAGTGAGCCCACACAGACTGTCACAGGTCAAATGATATCATATCAAATGATCTTGACATCTTTAAAAAAGGTACATTTTAATCACATTGCTCACAAGAAATTGCTCATGTCGTTTCTTTGACTGTATATAAAGGTGGTCAGGCTGTGCCTGTCTAGAAAAAACAGAACTCCATGAAAACCAAGCCAATAATATATAATATGTAATAACCAAACCAGAATCAGAATCACTAAGTGTGAATCAACTAAGTGTGAAAAGGCCTTTGAGAATATCAAGTCCAACCTGTGACCTAACACCACCTTGTCAACTAGACCATGGCACTGAGTGCCACATCCAGTCTTTTCTTAAGGAATGGTGACTCCACCGCCTCCCTGAGCAGCCTGTTCCAAAGTCCAATTACTCTTTCTGTGAAGAACTTCTTCCTTATATCCAGCTGAAACCTCCCCTGGAGCAGTTTAAGACTGTGTCCTCATCAACTCCCACCTGACTACAGCCTCCTTTCAAGCAGTTGTAGAGAGTGATGAGGTCTCCCCTGAGCCTCTTCTCCTCCAAATGAAACAACCCCATCTCTCTCAGTTGCTCCTCACAGGACTTGTACTCCAGAGCCTTCACCAGCTCCATTGCCCTTCTCTCTACACACTCCAGCATCTCAACATCCTTCCTAAATTGAGAGGCCCAGAAGTGGGGACAGTACTCAAGGAGTGGCTTAACCAGTGCCGAGTACAGGGGGACAATCATTGTCCTGGTTCTGCTGGCCACACTATTCCTGATCCAGGCCAGGATGCCATTGGCCTTCTTGGCCACCTGGATACAGCTGGCTCATGTTCAGCCTGCCATCAACCAGCACCCCCAGGTCCCTTTCTGCCTGGCCACTGTCCAGCTACTCTGTCCCCAGCCTGTAGCACTGCAGGGGGTTGTTGTGACCAAAGTGCAGGACCTGGCACCTGGTGTTGTTAAACCTCCTGTTGTTAGATTCAGCCCACCTATCCAGTCTGTATAGGTCCCTCTGCAGAGCCCTCCTGCTCTCCAACAGATCGACACTCACACCCAATTTGGTGTCATCTGCAAATTTGCTCAGTCCCCTCATCCAGATCATCAATAAACTAGCATATCACAGATTATCCTGGCTGATATAATACACCCAGATTTTTCTAAATAAAGCATCAATGCCTCCTTATTTTACTTAGTAACAAGTAATAAAAATGCTTTGAGACCATAAGAAAACAGACAGGTTTTGTTTCAAGTGGATTGCCTTAGAAAAAGGTAAGTATTGAGGGCCATGGAAGGCAATAGAAAAAAAAATACAACATCTGAGGAACTGAGGGAATAGCATCAAGGTGCATCTGTTGAGGTGTCTTCCACTATTCCCAGATAGCTACTGATGTGAAGATACTGAAGTTAAAGTGTTGACAAAGGAGGACAAACAGTGAGACACAAGAGTGGGAACAAGGGGATATGGGGAAAAGCAATTGTGGGCCTAGGGAGGAGTGTGTAAACAAGCAAAAGAACTCAAGACAACAGGAGTGAAAGGCCATTAATGTGGGTTAAAGCAAAATTCAAAAAGAAAGGAAGGTCTTTAGGAAGGAGAAACTGGGAAGGTCAGCGATTTGCCCTTTATATTGAGAGCAGTGGGAATGCACAGAGCTCAAGGGATGGACACGAGCCAGCCGGCAATTTTCACATTAGGATCAGTGGGCAGACAATTATGGGTGACATTGTAGTGGGTATCTGCTGCAGACCTCTTGTTCAAGAAGTAGATGAGGTGTTCTTAACACAACTGGTTGTCAGCCCATGTGAAAACCTATGAGCTCTTCAGAGGCCCTGGGTATGTAAAGCCTCATAATCAGCGTACACTGAAACTTCCATTTTAGTCACCAGTAGTGACTACATAAAAGTTAGAAAAGAGATGACTAACCAGTATACAAATATGCCTTTTGTTCTTGTGCAGTAGTTAGGCACACTAAAGGCAAACTCAGACCTGCTCCAAATGTCTTTGCAGCCTCATGGGAATCTTTCCATCGACTCCAGCAAGAGCTGAATAATAAATACTGCACCAAAGGCGTGCAAGGCAGGCTTATTTTGCAATATATTCATAATAGTGACATTTGACTGGGCTGCAATGGGCCATGAGTCACTGTTACTGCTAGATGTAACAATCTGAACACAAAAAGTGTTATACACATAATAAGGAGAGGGAGGTGGGATAAAAATGCTGTGCAGAATAAGTAAAAGTTCCATGTTTCCAAAAGCCACAGAAACAAAAACCTTATCTGGACATAAGTGCACTCGAAGTTTTGAAAGCAATGAAATGTTAAAGACTCAGTAAATCAAGAATGCAGGAATTGCCCACCCAGACATTTGAGGTAGGTGATACCTAAGTATTCTAAAGTTAAGAAATTATAGCCTGATAAAACCTTCTTGTTTTGCAATAGATTTGAGTATTATCTATAAGTTTGCAATGTACAGTCCCAAACAGACACAATACTCTACTGCACATGATTAAGTACAGCTCTGAAAGAACTCCTTAACCACAGACTCATGAACGTAACCATTAAACAAAATCTTTTTAGTTTCCAGAGTTGAACTCCTCTGCCTCAGATTTCTTAATATTTCAGGGACTGATTCAACTCGTGATGCCAACATCAATAAGCAACATCCCTTTGTCCACTGGAACAAAAGCTGAATCTGAGTTTTTCTAATTCTTTCAGTAGACAGTTACAGAAGTGTACAGTAAGGGCATGTTGCTCCCTAAGGGATGGGAAGGTAGAAGCCAAGCATAATGTCCAGCTAGCAGATCAGGTATCTTGCCAGCCACACTCCAGTCCCACAGTAGCCAGGCAAGGTGAACAGGGCACGACAGACCCAGAGATGGCAGTCAGACAACCAAGAGTACAGATCATCATGCAAATTCCTGGTGATGGGGCAGGTCTGAGGTCAAGCCAGGAAATCAGCCTTCAGGTTAGGGTCATGATCAACACAGCCCATGGCCAGGCAGGGACTGAAGACCAGCAGTCCTCTGACATGACTCAGGCAGGGACTGAAGCTAAGCTGGGCTAATTTGAAATCAGGCTCCCAGGCCCATGGACAGAGGTGTAGACAGCGGCCCAAAGGGAGATTGGTCAGGACCATCAAGGTCTAGTTGTGCCCTGATCATAGAATCATAGAATATCCTGAGTTGGAAGGGGCCCAAAAGGATCACTGAAGTCCAGCTCCTGCTAAGATGCTTCACCAGCAGCGACCAATTAAATGATTAACAATGCAGTTAAAAATTTCATGTAAAGAGCATAGATTAATATCTGCTGGATACTTTTGGTCAAAGGGCTGAAAACGACGAGTATCACTTCAGTTTTCATTTAGCAATGACAGATTTAGGACCAGCTTTGTGACTATTATGAATCAGGAAGGAAGCTGAGACACAATTCATGGTATACAAAGGTGGTTTTCTTGTGGTTTTTTTTTTTATTATTATGTATTATAAAACATTATGACCCATGATATATGAGAGAATTGCAGGGTTTACAATAACTGCCTATTACATGCTTAAAGGTAGTCTTGAATATGTATATGTTTATATCTGGCTGCTTCAGTTGCTGAAATATAAATGCTCCATAAAATGTTAACCCTGTTAAAATCAATGATGATCACTGTAATTCCCCTTTGTTAGACTCAGGTTTTCAGTTTTTCATTCCTCAACACTTTACTGGAAATCAATGGTTAAAATAGGCAACTCTTTTTACATTGACATCTGGCTCAAAGTTTCATTAAAATATTGTTAAAATACTGGACAGATGGATTAACTGAGACCAAACATTACCCCATAAAAATTAACCCTAGCAGTATAATGAAAGCCCTCTTTCATACACACTACTATAAAGCTTTTGTTAATAAGAATTCCCCTTCTTGGATACTCAAAATGAAGTATTGTTCACTGCCATATGGCTCACATTAAATACAAGGAAACAAACAAAAACACAGTAAGTCTTTGACATTTTAATGACTGTGGATCAGCTACTCCTACCAGAAGCTGCTCTATTGGCTAATTACACTCACTGGTAAAAACATTAATTTCAACTCCTGCCTTTTTCCGCTAACTGTGAGTTCAAATCTTCATGCTGGAAAAGGTTATATGCATTATCAGTAGCCCTTAAAGACCTCATCTGAGATGAGGGTCCCTGTGGCATTTCATAATTAGAATATGAAAGAAAGCTTTTGAATAAGATTGATTACACAAGATAGAAATAGAGAAATGTTGAACGTGAATGGACATCAGAGTACCTCCATTTTAGGATAGGGGATTTTCTTCTGTGGGGGAAAAGGCTTTTATAGGATCCATGCTGGTGGTCTACCTGGCTGCAAGGGCTAGTCAATAAAATTTTGCAGAAGCACAAGCTTCCCGTTAATCTTAACTTTTATAATCCAATTGGGATACTGAGTGGTGCCAGCTCCTAATGCTACCAGAAGCATTTGTAGGTTTGCAGTAGTTCATAGCATCCTCTCTTCATCTCCATTTGAAAAACACAGATTTGCTATTGAATATAAACGAGATAGAAAATATCTTTTCAGTACAGTATTGTATTAAATGTAAATCATTTCTCCTTAGAAGGAGAGACATAATGATCAGACTTAATAATCACCATCTGACTGAAGAAGAATTTGGCTCACACAGAATGGAAGTAATTAATTCAAGTATACGAAAGTGAAGTGAAAGACTGACGCAGATGATGAGAACCAAGACACCATTGGACTGCTGCCTACCATGATGTCAGAGTACTGCTTGTACTAAAAGAGATGTCCAGTGAAATGAGGACAAATCCACAAAGCAATGCTATCATCTAATAATGAACATTCTCCTGAGATCAGGCTGACCATGGCTGGCACCTTTCTTGTAGTCAGTCCCATATTATGTGGAGGGAAACTAATAAACCTTCATGCAGGGACAAACTCAGCTTGAGCATCGTAAAGTTATGGCAACATATAACAGATATGGGAAACAGAGTACTGTTAAAGTATTTCTTGCACTAAAACACTATTAAAAGATAATATTTTAAGGTTCTAAGTGATCCCACATAAATATTTGGAAATATGACAGAAGCCAAGAGAAAAAAATACTCTGTTTTCAACAACTCAAAGCCATTCAAGCACAATGATTTTCCTAAATAAGAATGTTGAGAAAACAAGGAGTAGGTGCTACGTGAATCTGTTGGTGATGAAGACAGCTGCACAGACACATGGCTGGGACTCCTAAAGGCTCAGAGTCCAGGTAACATACCAACAATTCCAACAGGGAAATTTGTCCCCATTATCGCATGAAGCCATACATTCACTCTGATAGATGCAGATCTATTAGTAGTCTCCTTGGTCTATACCGAAAGATGATTTTGACTGTTTTTTTCCCTATATAACCTATAGTGTTTTAAATAAAACCAATGGAAATGGAAAAGATTACATCTGTACTTCAGAAAGGTATTGAAAAGATAAGCATACACCTCCAAGGAACACAATTACTCTCAGCTCTGACTTGCTCTGCATGGAATATTACTTGGACATGATGAAGGAAACAAGCACAAGAAATGCAAGATAAGTAAGAAATGGGCTAAACAGAACATAGCGATATGTACTGGAAGTAGAACTACTCAAATTAGAGGCAATTCTTAAAGATCTTCAAGGATCCATTTGAGGATGTCTTTTCTTAATATTTTCACTGATGACCTGGACACAAATACAGGTACTAATTAGTGTTTGCTGATATAAAACTGAAGCAGCAACAGTCTTGGCTGAGACCACAATATCATACACAAAGAGCTGTATGACCTTGAGGACTGAAGTAATAGAAACTCGATTAAATTTTAATACTGCAAAATACAGTGTTATGTACTTGAGGGCTGCTATGAAATATAGACAACTGGAGGCAATACAGGAAAAGAATGGCCATCACAGAATACCCAACACACCCATTTGATACACCTTTGAAAAAGACAACTGAAATTGTATGATGCATCAGGAAAACTATTTCCAGCAAAGAAATTAAAGTATAAATGCTATTGTACAAAGCACTTTTGATACTACAGCAAAAATTATGTCTATACTTCCAAACATCTATGTTAAAAAAAGATATAAACTGGATCAGGTGCCGAGAATGCTTCAAGATAATCAAAGGAATAGACAGATTTTCTGTCTTCTGATGGAAGGCTTAGAGAGACTGGCACACCTACCCTGGGAAAAAGAAAACGGAGACTATTATGACACCACATATGCATTGAGCTTGCGTGGCAAGATTTTGACAGTGGGAGGGCTACAGGTGTGGCTTCTGTGAGAAACTGCCAGAAGCTTGTTCCATGTCCAACAGGGCCAAGACCAGACAACTCCAAGATGGACCTGCCACTGGCCAAGGCCTAGCCCATCAGCAATGGGGATAGAGCCTCTCCGATAACAGATTTATCGAGCAGAGAAAAAAACAAACCTGCAGAAAAACAGCAACCAGAAAGACAGAAGAGAATGTGAGAGAAACAGCTCTGAAGACACAGAGGTCAGTGGAGAAGAAGAGGGTGGAGGTGCTCCAAGTGCTAGAGCAGAGGTTCCTCTACAACCAGTGGTGAAGAGCATGGTGAGGCAGCTGTGCCCCTACAACCCATGGAGGCCCATGGTGGAGCAGAGATCCACTTGAGAGGCCATGGAGAATCCCACAGCAGAGCAAGGGGATGGCCAAAGGAGGCTATGATCTCTTGGGAAGCAGGCTTCTGTCAGGACCTGTGGACCCATGGAGAGAGGAGGCCACACTGAAGCAGGTTTGCTGGCAGGACTTGTGATTCCGTGGGGGACCCACACTAAAGCAGTCCATTCCTGAAGGACTGCATCCTGTGGAAGGGATTCATGTTGGAGAAGTTCATGAAGAACTGGAAAGAACTCACATCGGAGATGATTATGGAGGGCTTTGTCCTATAGGAGGAATTTCACAGTAGAGGAGGTAAAGAATGTGAGGAGTAACCATATCCCTCATTCCTTGTCATCCTGCACTGTTTCTGGGAAAGAGGTAAAGAAAATGGGGAGTGAAGATGGGAGATGATGAAGAGAAGATGGGAGGAGTTGGAGAGAGGTGCTTTAAGATTTAGTAAGATTACTCATTATTCTATTCTGATTTGTTTAGTAACAAATTAATTTCCCCAAGTCAAGTCTGTTTTGTCTTTGACAGTAACTGGTGACTGATCTCTCCCTGCCCTTACCTTGACCCATGAGCTTTTTGTAATATTTTCTCTCCCTCTCCAGCTGATGAGGGGAATGATAGAGCACCTTGGTGGGCACTTTGTGTCCAGTCAGTCAACCAACCACAACATCAGATAGTGGAACACCAGAAAGGAGAAGATCAATCTAGGCTAATGAATACTGGCAAAAGAACAAATGGATTCCTAATGGCCACAAATACTCAGGCCAGAATTAGGAAGAGACTTCTAGTTTAATCAGTAAAATGCATTTTTGGAAGAGCCTTCCAACAAAAGTAGTAAGTACCAGAAATATCACTCATTTCAAAATGCATCTTAAGCTGTCCATGAAAGGGACTTTAATAAGTTTTGTGACATGATTTCTGAAAACAGCTGAAAGCAACACTTAGTGACACAGAGATTGTTTCACTCCTCTTCCTATTTTCCTATGACTATTCAACAATTAATCCATACATATGCATAGGCTCCACCTTACAGAAGAGATTATGGACTGTGCTTGACATCACAGTTGGTGTAGCCATGAAAGAAAGACCTGTGTTGCTCCTACTATTTCACTTGACTGGTTGGCTAAGTGAGGTAAAGGGGAAAAAACTCTTTGCTCAAACTCTCATTAGTTGACATAAAACATTTGGTTTTTTTCTCCCACCCAGAAGTCTGAGCCTGTTTCAAATCACATTATTGAATGAACACACATACATTTAATCAATTATTGTTTTCTATAGCTAGGTCACACAAAACAAAATTACAGGAACACTTTGAATTAATTAAGTTTGGTGTGAAGGCAAAATCTTTCTAGCCCTGCAATTTGTATTGAATTACTAGACAGAATGTGTGAACTCCAAAACATGTATTTGGAAACATCCACAGCAGCTTTCATTTTTGCCACTTAGTAGCATGAAAGTGGGAAACATTAAAGAAAAACAGCACGCAGTTCACTGCACAGAAAGTTTGGTGACACCAAAAATGCTATCCCATAGCATAATGACATAATGTCATAATGACAACAAAATTAAAAGACTGTCTTTGTAAATTCAAAGGTCATTTGCAGGGTTTTGCCAGCACCTTTTACAATCTTTACTGATGAAAATAATCCAGCCTTTTCAACATCAGGAAAGAGGGAAAGAAAAGACAAATGGAATTAGTCTAATTTCCATGTATTGCCAGAATATTCTTTACAAATAAAATTATTTCATCTTAAATTTTTTATGAAAAAAGAAAAATCAGCTATTTGAGGAACACACTTTCTTACAAATAATCTGTTCTAGATGCAGAATATATTTCTTATTAATCTAAATCTGTTCTGATCTGACCTTTTTGTGCTGCCTCTATCGTGGGATCTGAGAGCATCTGTTTTTTCCTGGGTACAAGTGCACGTGCCCGGTTCCACACCAGTCTAAGCATTACTCATGTGTGTACTGTTTCCAAGGAGGAAGACATTTAAGAGGATGGTCTGGAGAAGAATCACGGAATACTCCTCTCTGTTAGCACCACAAACCTAAATGTGCTTAAACCAGCCTTCCAATTCAGGGAGTATTTCTTAATCATAGGGAACTTAGTATAATCAGTGTTTGCAACTTGTAGATTACTATACTGCTACTTCTCACTCATAAATAAAAAAAATCTGTCACATATATTATTGCATATATACATATATGATAAATATATTGCATTTCTGGCTGGAGCAAATATACAGTCACAGGTAATATAAAAATAATTTTATTCATGTGTGGTGTGGAAGTGAATTCAGAGCACTGTCTCATGACTGTCTTACTATCGCTATGTAAAAGGAACAGAAACATTTTTTGTCACAGTAAAAAGATAAGCACAGGAGACTGAAAAGTACCACTTCCCAATAACCCAACTATCCAGAACTGATGGGTTCCAACAGCTACTAGTACTATGAGAGTCTAAAAAAAAGCAATTCATCCGAATCGACAGAACTGCTGAGACCTAGAATTCAGGTTGAGAAACCAAGTATCTTTGAAATGCCAGTTACACTGTGAACCATCGTAGGGGAAAGGAACAGTGAGAGTGGCAACAGTATGTTAGCAACAGATTCTGAAAGACACAATTTCATAGTCTGCTTTCAGATGACCAAATATAAATGAGCAAAGGTCCTTCATATCAGGGATCCAATTGGATCTGTTTGGGCTGATTAGATCTGATTGGACTGATCAAAAAATTTATTTCATATGCTGCTAGACACAGAATCTGGTTTGCAGGCAGAAAAGGACATCGTCATATGGATTTTGCTGCTGCAAATGTAATCAAGTATAAAAGGGACTGAAAGGAAAATGGGAAGATAAGAAACTCTAGAAAAGCTAAAAGAAAACGTGCAATTTTAGCTACTGTTATTGCAACAACACATATTTTCACCATACTCTTAAACTTGCATAAGATTTATTTCCCAAATGGTATGCACCAGGTGTGTCACAAAAGTGCAGACCATGGAAAGAGGACCTGACTGCTGGCATACAGGACAACCAAGTAAGATGATTTTTACTAGGACTGGAACCAACATTTATTTCTACAGTTCAGAACTGGTAAGGACTAGCACAGAATAGTAAAAGCTGAAAAAGAAGAATCTACTTCCTCCCACTACTCTACTTCTGGGGAAGTATTTAGCTTAATAATTTATGAATATTCATCAATTCCTTAGACATTGACTAAAGCTCAGAATATCCATGTCTCAGACACCCAAAGCATCAAAGCCTAAGGGTACATTGCTAGCAAATTCCATTGGCAATACTGAATTCAGGGACCACCATAAAGTTACTGCTGGAGAAAGAATAAAATTTTAGCACATCTTTTTTTGGATATTGACAATGGCAGAATCTTTCAACTGTACATCACAATTCAGAGCTGCTCTGGTAGTATGAATGTAATTTAGCAAAAGTTAGCCTCTGTGAGATGAATATCATATTTCAAATATGACAGCATATCATACTTTAAAACTGAACAAAGTCACAGCCTTTCTATTGATAGGGAGTTTAATAAATACGAACTAAGCTGCCTCACACATTGTGACATGTTTCTCCAGCATGAACTCCTGCAGAATACTCCTGCAGTGTTTCCTCATTCCTGTATCTAACTCCACAAGCCAACAGGACATCTCTGTCTAGAGTAATGTTCACCGGAAACTAAGACAGGAAATTAGAAAGTGATGGAGAACCTTGAGCAAAATTTGAATTTATGCAAATTCTATTCAGTTACAATACACCAGAAGAAAGCCATGTGAATTTTTATGAACACCATCAAGTTTTGCAAGACACAAGAACAAAAGAGATTTCCTCTAAACAAATGCTGATGGAAGACACAAACACATAGATCTTTTGGACAAATAGACTATCAATTATGAGAATCTTTTTCCATTCCCATTCTTCTGTAAAGATAGCATAGATAATATAAAATCCTGACCTCTATTAGACAGCATCTGATTTCCTGCAATAAACTGACAGGCTACAGTCTAGGACTTACAACTGTGAAAAACATCTTAATCGGTTCCTTCTTATCATTCAAATCATCCTGACCTAGTTTATGCAGAAATGTCACAACTGCAATACTTAAAATGTACACTCAAACTACATGTTTTCCTCATTCTGTCCCAACAGTTAGGAAAATGATAATTCTTTTCCAGTTTGTAAATAGATATGAAATTGTCTCAGGCCAGCACTGTACTCTGTGCTTTTTTTCGGAAAACAAAGCATAAGGATATGCTGGGGGGTTTTTGTTGGTTTTGTTTTAATTGTGGAAGGTTAAAAATACAATAGTGGATACAGATAAAACAACATTCCAAAAGGACAAAGTCTCCTTAAGACATGCAAGCCTGTGCAGAATTTGTGGTGGAAAAAGCAGCAGAGGTTTCCACAGTAATGATTCAGTCATTGTATGATTGTGAGCGGCTATCCTGCTCACATTAGTGAATTATGCTGAAGTTAAAATCATTCACTAGCTGGATCTGTCTTGGGGGACATATATTTCATGGCTGGGCTATCACCACAATTTATATAGCAGATATACCTGCTTTTAGCTCATTCAGATAACAAAGCAGTCTTTTAACAGTCTTTGCAACCTGACACAATCATCCATTCTAACACCTACCCCTTCCATGTGCACCACTAAGTACTGTATTCAACTGCAATTTTTAAGGTTCTGATGAGAGTAATAAGACACCACCTCACAAAATCTAACTGGTTTGTCCTCCAAGGGGCAAGTATTTGAGTAAGGACAGCATAAAACAGACTCTAAATTGAACCGGAGTTAAGTGCCAAACAGCAGGAATCCAATCCATGTGTAGGTGAAGTTAAGACTTAAATTTTCCTTTGGTTCTGTAAATACCTCGGGGTCCTACAATGCTTTAGACACCCTGTTAGACTTCTTGTTCTGTTCAGGGAGATAAACACATCTGTGCACAGACCAGTGTTCTCAAAAGGGGGCCAACTTGTCTATGTTTGTGGTTGCAGTAGCCCTACACTCAACCATCACATAGGTTGCTTCATGGATCTGTTTTCCTCTGCAGGAAAATTGCTTAGGGGAGTAAACACAGACTCTCTCCTCACTCTTCTGCAGCACCTGTGAAAAACTGATCCTCCACTCTAGTACCTTCTGTTCATACATGATTTTTTTTTCACTCAGTAAATATCTTTTTAAAGGAATAATATTTAGGGAATCTTACGGAGTACCAACCACTTGACTGGATCCACTGATTTGCCTCATGCATGCATGCATGCAGATATTTGACCAAAATTGCATAAGCATTGGCTCTGAAGACCAAAAGATAAGTCCATTCTTTTGAAAGCGCCTATATACTTATATTTTTTGTATTTTTGCTTTCAGAAGGAAGAACATATTCACCAGGGGACACATAAAGGACCTACAGTTCCTGCTCAACCCCATTTGCGTTGCACAGATTGATGTGCTCTCCATGTCATATTACAGAGGATGTGTTGTGCTGTTCAATAGCATCCTTATTCACATCCTGCCTGCATTCAGTCCTGCTGTATAGCAGTACTGTGTGAACAGATTGCTTTCATCACAGTTTTGAAACTCAGACTGAGACAGTTTGAATTGCAATTTTATTTTTAACCATCTTACAAGGGATGTCTACAATCTAAGCCACAACTGTCTCCAACATGATGCCAGTGTAAATAAGTGGATGGTCCTGAATGGTTACATTATATAACTTTAAAGAGCAAGCCATAATCCTGGAGATATTCAGTCCTAGTACTCAGTTTGCAAAAAATCTTACCTTTTTTTTAGTTCCCACTTTATTTCTCTTGCAACTAAAAAGTAATGAATTCAAGAAGCTGCTCCAAAAACTATATGGAAGGAGCCATGTTCACCTTGAATTCTGGATTCCTGGACAACCGGAATAGTATGAGTCACAGGACTGGACAAGCTTCCCAATCATCTATTTCACAAAAGTACTTCAAGTACTTTTTAAACATTTTCAACTACAATTGTGTGATTATTTTAGCCCTTTGCACTTACACTGTGAAATGCCCAAATTAAACAAGACCAATTATGCACATTCTTTTTATACAGGATGATACTTATCTCAAGTGGTGTAATTGGCACTTTGGTTTTGTGCACACTGTGTAATGCAGTGCAATATAGAGATACCCAGCCTGACAGGAAAGAACACAATCCTGGTAATTACAACAAGAGTGCAGACAATGTGGAAGGGAGGAGAACTTTGAGCAAAATTAACTTCCAGAACAAAACCTTCTTTAGCATCCACACTTGGGCTGCTCTAAACAGCTTTGGAATATTTTTACCAGTGAACAAATCAAAGTGTCATGCAATAAATGTCTTTGATAGACAAGAAAAAATGTTTGTATGTCATTACTGGATCCTACTAGAGCAGATTTATAATCAACCAATTCCGTTCTCCTTTACTAGACAGAAGCCCAAGTCTTCCAGAATAAATGGCCACCTGATTACACAGTCTCTGGGGCCTCATTGCTCTGCCCAGATACTTATTATCCTATCAAGGTTTCCATGACAACTTTCTTTGGTCACAATGGCCACCAAGTAAAGCCATTCATTTAAAGTGATAGGACACATTTTGGTTCAAAGCTAGATGCAATTAATTTTCACTTTCCATCTTATTCTATCTATTCTGAATGATACTCACAAGGGATTCCCAACTTCTTTAGCTGCATGTTATATTCTCCACTGGATTAAAGCTCCCACAAAGTGAAATCCACTTTTCACTTGTGGAACAGTTAAGTGAAATCCAAAGGTGTGGTCAGGACTGAATAGGAGAGAGGAAATAAATGAATCACATGGAAATAAGATCACATGCACCAACCACATATATGTAAGAAGTGCCAGATACCATGTAATTTACCTACTTTTTTGAAAAAGCACAGGGACTCATTCAACAGCTGTGCTGCATCCCTCTAAAGGCACTATCGTACAGGCAGACAGAAAACACC
The DNA here is from genome assembly GCA_013398175.1 of Climacteris rufus. Classification (NCBI taxonomy): domain Eukaryota; kingdom Metazoa; phylum Chordata; class Aves; order Passeriformes; family Climacteridae; genus Climacteris; species Climacteris rufus. Next base: position 1,170,441 of record VZRZ01008256.1, read on the forward strand.
ATCCTGGAGAAGGATTTCTGAGAAACACAAGGAGTTAGCAATTAGCTACAAATTGCTTAATTAATGAAGAATAAAATTATGACACTAATTAATCTTGTGATTATAGACTGATTTAAGAATTGCTGGTAAGTACTATTATTAGTCAGCAATGCAGCCACATGATACAGTAGTTCATTTGCTTTAGACAAGATGAAAATGTAAGAAGTGAATTCTCTTTCTGATTTACAGAAATTAAACTGCTTGCTTCCTGGCACTGTTGGCAGCCATGTGGCTAAATCACCTTGCCTCATTTTAAAGAAACAAAAATAGAGGTTTTTAAAAATTATTTCAATTCTTAATGTCTTTCACAACAGAACTCTCCATTTTGTTGGTATCTTGGGTTTTGCCTTATACATATACAAAAACCACTTTGTCACCAATATCATATTATACACATAGCTGCTAAGGTGATGAGTGTGCCATCAGCTGTAGGATGAAGACAATGGTCCTTTGGGCTTTATAGCTGTATGTACACACCATAATAACTGTGCAATAATCCCGCCTTCTTCAAATTCTGTTTCTGCTGGCTCACTTGATTTCTTCTGGATTTTTAAATATTTTTCTCCTAAAAAATGAAGAAAAATCAAAAACTATTTTACATAGAATGTTAACTTAAATGCTGCAAAGGTATGTTTTATGGGGGGTGAAAAGGAGGAAAAATACATTAGTCATATCACAAAGCAAGGCTAATATATTAACAGTGGATATGAGAGAAAACAATAGCAAAGTTAAACAATATCTTGCTACAAAGTATAAATCAAATTTTATGTCATTTTCTTAGGACTCTTGCAGATGGTCACCTCTCACATAACTGATTGAACATGGAGTGCTTAGCACTGGAGTGCCTGCCTGGCCTATGGTAGTCAATTCAAAGGAAAAACAAAAAGAAACTTCATGTAAGCAGTGAGTTTTCTGGGGAGTGTCCAGTCCACAGCTCTGGAATCTTCTTGCTGATCAAGGATCACTATGCATAGAGCAGTGCTGGGCTGCACCAGCTACCACAAAGCTTTTAGCAATCAGGACACCCTGAGAGCAAGGGTGGGTCTAAGAGAATGGGAAACTTCTGAAAGCTTTAATGAAGAAGATGTGTTTGACGTGGGTAATTTGTTCTACCTTCAAGTCCCATCTGAACCACAAGCCTAAATCTTTACATTCTCTGTGGAAAATACTACAGTCTTCTCAGCCTCATCACTCTACTTTGGATTCTTGGTTAATAGCCCAATTGATATTTTCATCAAAACTTGGCCCTTAACAGTAAATACTGTTGTCCTAGTAAAAAGTCTGTATAGTGTTGCTGTTTTTACCCAGGATGGAAGACACGCAGCCAGTGCAGTCAAAGCAGCAGAAGCGGCAGCAGCCGCGTTTATTATTGTATTCCCTTTATATATGGTAAGAACCCATCAGGTGATCAACCACCCCCCGGGGTGATTGGTTGGAACCCCACAACATCCAATTCCAAAACACACTCGGTCTAGAACCAAAACATCTCAGGACAAACAGCAGGTGTCCAAGCGTTATCTTCTTGTTTTTCATAGTTTGCATAGGAAAGAAGAATTTCTCAAAAGAGGCTCTGTGCAGCCACAGTATAGTATTAAGAGGACTAACTGGTAAATTTTTCTTAGGAAACCAGCTTCATTGGACCAGTCTTTCCCTTTGGAAGAAAAGCATTCCAACAACACTTCCTGAGTTGCAAAGGCAGGGACTGGGATAATGAAGAACTTCCCTCTTCTAAGAGAAGATCAGGTCCAAGACCATTTAAGGAAAAAGCAGCTGAAGTAATCTACCTGGACTTGTGCTAAGCATCTGACATTCTCCTGCAGGACATCCTTGTCTTTAAACTGAACCGACATGAATTTGATGGATGAACCACTCAGTGGACAAAGATTTAGCTGGATGGTCACACTCCAAGAGTTGTAGTCAATGTCTCTATGTCTCTGTGTCCAAGGAGACCAGTGACAAGTCAATGGCTCAATATCCGAGTAGTGACCAGTGACAAGAGGTGTCCTCAGGGGTCAGTACTGAGACAGGTGCCATTTTAACATTGCTGTCATTGACATGGACAGTGGGATCAAGGGCAACCTCTGCAAATTTGCTGGTGACACCAGGCTGTGTGGTGCAGTCAGCACACTGGAAAGGAGGGATGGCATCCAGAGGGACCTTGGACCGGCTTGAGATGTGGGTCTGTGAGAGACTCATGAAGTTCAACAGGGCCAAATGCAAGGTCCTGCACTTGGATTGGGGCAATTCAAAGCACAAGTACAGGCTGGGGAAGAATGGATTAAGAGCAGCTCTGATGGAAAGGACTTGGGAGTGTTTGAGGATGAGGAGCTTGACGTGATCTGGTAACACGTGCTTGCAGCCCAGAAATTCAATCACATCCTGGGCTTCATCAAAAGCAGCATGGCCAGCAGGTGGAGGGAGGTGACTCTGCCCCTCTAGTTCTTCTGAAGTGCCACTTGGAGTGCTGCATCCAGCTCTAGGGTCTTCAACATATGAAGGACATGGACCTGTTGAAGCAGTCCAGAGAAGTCCACGAAGATGATCAGAGGGCTGGAGCACCTCTCTGATGACAACAGACTGAGTTGGGGTTGTTCAGGTTAGAAAACAGAAGGCTCCAGGGAGACCTTAGAGCAGCCTTCCAGTAACTAAAAGCGGCCTACAAGAGAGAAAAAGAGGGACCTTTTATAAGAGCATGTTGTGATAGGACAAGTAGGAATGGCTTCAAACTGACAGAGAGTAGGTTTACATTTGATATTAGGAGGAAATTCTTTACTGTGATGGTGATGAGTCACTAGCACAGGCTGCCTAGAGATGCTGTAGATGCCCCATCCCTGGAAGTGTTCAAGGCCAAAAAGGTTGGATAGGGTTTTGAGGCACCTGGTCTAGTGGAAGGTGTCCCTGCCCATAGCAGGGGGGTTGGAACTACATTATCTTGAAGGTCCCTTCCAACCCAAACCATTCTGTAATTCTACAAAAAAAATATAATTGGTCTTTTCTTTAAGAAGACATAGACAGCAAACGCTTTTCTACAGGGTTTCTGAGATGTTATGCCATGATTATATATAACCAAGGTGTTTGACAAAATCTGTAGCCTATTTCTTTCAATGGCTTAATGCCATCTGGTCAGCCAAGAGCCACAGAATTTTGCACAACTGAACAATGGGTCTTGCTAGAACCTTCTAAAAGTACAGGTACCTACATTCTTTCTTAGACAATTAAAATAATTACTGATCACAATGCTCACATACAGTAAACTATCTAATACGTCTTCAAATACGTTAGAATTAACTATCATAACTCAATGCATCTTTCTAGGAAGTTTTATGACATTGTGTAGACTTGTACATACACAACTGACAATAGAAACCTAACAGATACCAGTTTGAAAAAATCAATAGTGCTTAAGTGGTGCATTTAGGTGTTTAAGTGGGTAGGTGACACTCTGAAGACACTGAGACTTTTAAAAGTTTGCATTTAAAAGGGTGGGGTTTAGAACATATTAGTAATACCCAAGATTTTTTCTTTACTATTAAAGCACCATGGTCCAATTATAGTGAAAGCACAACTAGCAGTAATTCAGTAAGAGCTTCCACAATTCCTTCTTGCAACATCCATCCTGTTTGCTGCTTTTCATTCTTTCCTTTTCCTTAATTAGCTCCCTCTAGTTACACAGAATTATTTGAATGATAGAATCAATGTAAGAAGTCTTGCTATTCTTTTAAGCCAGTCTGGTCACTGTAACAAAACAAAAACAGTGACTTGCAACTGCCATATAAATCCATGATGAGGTCTCTGCCTAGCTTCCCCCTTTTTTTTTTCAGCTGAAATGTTACACCTGTTATCTCTTCTGATAGGCAACATATAGGAGAGGAGGTAAGTTAAAAGAAAAAAGGAATAATTAAGGGAAAAATAAGGTAATTATGAAGGAGAAAAGCAGTTATGTTGAACTATATTGTGTTTTGTGGGGCACTACAAATTCTTTAAGCCATGTCCTACCAAGCAATCCAAAACTTTAAGCTGTCTTCTGCAGTTAGATGGGACCAAAAAGACAGAGGTTAAATGGCCAGGAAGCAGGTACAGCTGAGACCCTGCAACCCATCAGCCAATGCTGATACCTTGGGAAGAGCACACTATATAAGAGAACAAGCCTGCTAGTATGAAAGCATACAACTTTCTTCATAAAGTAACAGCTTTTGGTCCTACTTTGGATTTTTTTTTTTTTTTTTTGTGTGACCTGCAATGGTAAGAATTTTAATTTGGAGTTGTTTGTTTTCTTAATCTGCTGGTATGTGTAATTTAATAAGAGGGGTTTTTTCCCTTTTGCTCTGAGAAAAGTAGAATAATAAGGAGTTTGTCTTATAAGAGTTGGTGTATTTATCTTTTTGCTGAGAAAGCAACAACTGCTGATTAGCAGAAGTACTAGCTAAGTTGTCTTGAGAACAAGCACAATGAAGTATGTGAAAAATAAAAAGTAGCTAAAGTGTGAGGGAGCTGACTGGTAAGATCTGGGTTACTTAGCTGTACTGAAGCAACTGGGCTCTAACCACAATACAAAATTGGTTGTGCACTAAGGCGTCTTGTATATAGTATTCCTAGGCTTAGAATACATTTTTAAATACAACAGGAAATTATCAAATTGTTTTCTTGGGTAATATAGAATAACATGCAAAGGGGATGAAAAGAGAGTGACTTGTAATTTTTCACCAATGCAACATAAATATTCTCCTCCTGTTTGATGAAAAAGGTGGAGTTGATAAACATAAGATAGTTGTTGGTCTCCAAACTGGAAAACTGATCCCTCTGGATGCGGAGACTTGCATCTGTGTAGGTCTGTATGAGACTCTTGATGACTTTGGCTTCTTGTGTGGTAGTGTTTGCTTGGTTTTAGTGGAGTCTTTTTGTTGTTAGCTGGGGATTTATTTTTAAAACGCCTTTTTTTTTTTTGTTTGGTTTTTTGTTTTTTGGGGGTTTTTTTGGTGGTGGTGGTTTTGTTTGGTTTTTTGTTTTTTTTGTTATGGATTTTGCTTTGAGGGAGGTGTGTGGTATTTTTTTTAAAAGCCATCTTGGCTAGCCAATACTAATAACTTACCTCAGAAAATTTCCCTAATTCCTAAGAGCTGTGAGCATTTGTGGCTTGTGAAAAGTAGTACATCTCAACAGAGACAAAGTTTAAACTTACAAAATATCAGCAGGGAACGGTGATGATGCTAAAGACAAAATCCTATTGTGAAATAAGTATTCATTACCTTTTGGAGCTATTAAGTTGGCTCCTTGAAGCTGAGGCAGAATGTCAGACTCTTCCTGTGGCGAGAAAGGCCTGGTGTTTTGGACATATTATATTTGCAGCTTCCCTGTGGAGTCTGTCCTGATGGAGTTACTGCACTAAGGGCAGATTCAGCTCTGATGTGAAAGGAGCAGAAAGTCCAAGACTACAGTGTCAAGGGGAAATGCCAGGCTCCACCTTTTCCCACTGCCATCCCAATGAGAGGGTTGTTTTCCAGTACTGGGGATAAGCCTGCCTTAGACAGTACTATTGTCTTTGCATATGCTCACCATAGGTGAGAGCTTTAGACAGATTTCCCTGCTGTGACACTTGTTTATGGTAGCTTGTAGTAACAAGGCAGATGACTGGTGAAAGGGATCACAGAAAACAGAGTAGGATATTGTCAGTGCTCCCTATGTCGTGCAATGGCACAGCCTAGCAATCCCAGGTGAGCATCAAACCTGACTGGTTCCAGACTGGAAACAGTAGAGCTGTGTCAGTGCTGCACCTGAATTAATTAGTCATGCTTATGGACAGAAAGGGTAACTTATTTGGGAACAGAGTGTGCTAATGGTACACAGCTCTAGGCACTGAAGCTGTTAGCTGGGAATGGCACAATGAGAATGTGGTATTTTGTGTTACTAGCTAGCGGAAATTTACTGTACTGCTACACTAGAAGCCATATGGAGTGGAAACATCTGAGTGGGTCTGAGGGAAGAGCTTTAAATATGAACACAAGTACAAACTTGATGTCAGACTTCAGTACTGCCTGTAAGATTTATGCTAAACCCAGTTGTTGTTCCTTTTAATGTTTTGTGGTTGCTAGGGTGCACAGAAAAATGCAAGAAGTTGCTAAATATAAGGGGATTGTTCCCTAAACCATATACTCAGTCCTCAGATTTAGGGACTCTCACAACAGTAATGGCTACAAAAGTTATGAATTGAAGTGGTTTATCAGAAAGTCTACTCAGGGTGTTAAAACTGGATTTATCCTGCTCCTGAAGAATCTTGCCTGTCAGTTATAGCCAGCAATTCTTTGTCTCTCTCAGATAATAGGAATATGATCAGTTCTCCCAACTGAGTTGCTGAGTTCCTGACTCACTCTAGCCTAAGCTGAAGTGACTCAGAGCCATAATTTTCTACCTCCTCACCACGTTATTTGTTGGGGGAGGAAAGCAAAGCATATGTACTAGATAAAATGTTAATACCATCCGTCAGCACTTAGTGGATGCATATTACTTCATCCTTTGTATTGATTGCCACCCTAGCATCAATTGACAGCAGAATGTGAATTGCCTGGAGGTCGTGTCAACAAATATAATCTGAAAGACATGCCAGTCTTGAAAGTCACTAATGGTAAAGCAGTGTATGCAGGGTTTGTCTCACTGGTAAGCATGTTTATCAAGTGATTCTTCTTGCATATTAAAAATGTGAAACTTCACAAGGGATGTCTACTACTTAGTCATTGATTTAAAATAACTTGCTGTTAGACTATTTCTATTTTTATGTATCAGATCAAAAATTTTACTTTCTCATTTATTGCCTCTAGTGGCAACCATTTGACTTTATACCTTTTTTCTTCCTTACCTGTATGCAATATTTTGTACATATGCAGGCAAGAGTTTAAGCTGAAAATTACAGATTAATAGAACCAGAATATCCATATATGACAAAAAAACATAACTGGAAAAAAGTATAATATCTAGATTGCCTGACTCAATCTATCCTGACTTGGATATCCAACCAGAAATAAAATTTTATTAAATCTTCTAACTCAATGGTTCTACTTTCACTAGGGGAAAGACTGTTTTGGATAAATACTCACATTAGCAGCCCTTTATAGGAGTAGATTCTTACAGGAAAGCTCTTCCTGGGATAATGCATTCGGATGAACTGTGCCTCACGGTGCTTTGAACGTACAAAGCTGTGCTTCCAAATAAACCAGGCAACTTATAAGAGTATGTCTATGGTCAGCTATAAAGCTTAACTGGTAGGTATGGCACATGGTCCCACATAAATTGCAGTTCTGTGCAACCACAGGACTCACATGTAATTTAAATGCAGAATAGTGCAGGTGTTCTGTGTCCCGAGCACTCATAATTCATATGATCAGAGTGTTTTCCCTATATTCAAAATAGAGCAGAAAGACAGGGTTTGGCTTGCAGTAAAATACTACTGCCACCTTAAAATCATAGTCCACTGCTAGCTGCCAGATCTAAATAGTGGTTCAAATGCTGGATTACAGCAGTACCAAGCTGTCAGTTTACACTCTTGTCAAGAGCAGTTATTGCAAGGCTCACCAAATTGATGCCTAAATATTAAATTCTCTTCTAAAATCTTTATCTAACTTCCAGTCCTTCACAGAAGGACTACTGTGTATCTTCACCCATATTGTGCTTTAAATGTTCACAATACAAAGTATCCTGAAGCCTCTAGGATGGCTCTGGAAATATGTCTTGCAGTATCCTGATCAATTTTCTTCCCGTTATATGACTTCCTCCCCCTGTCCTGTCCCCCCCCCCACTGCATTCTTTCATTTATCCTGGTGTACATAGCCTACCTTGCAGAATTGCAAGGGGAGCTGGCAGGGATCCAGGACAACCTGTCAGCACAAGCAGCAGTGAGGTGATGAGTCAGCAGAGGCACTGAGTGTCTTTGCGGTCTGCTGCAGCAGCGCTCACTCCCAACCTTCCCGGAGGCAAGTCTTGGCTTTGACATTGAAAAGTGTCCACAGTTCCTGCTCATCCTTATTTTGATGAAAGGGAGGACGTGTCCTTTACTGAACCTGAAAATGTGGAGCTGGTCTACAGAAGCTAACAACCCAGTGAACAGAGGCTCTGTGTGATCTGAGGATTACTTGAGGCTTAACCTTAGAACAAGGCTGGCAGTTTTGTAAAGCAGCTCATTAAGCACCTTCACATAAACCGCAGTGTTGAAACCATTTTAACAGTGTAATTTCACTGCATTTGTACTACACTGTATTCTGTACATCCCCCACCTGATAGCTGCACACAGAAAAATCCAACAGATGTTGCAAACACTATGATTTGGAATAAGACAAAATTATCTAGGGTTCAGAAATAAGATGTCTACTTCCAAAGAAATTGCATTGAAAGGACATCAGTGTGGCCACTCGCGTATTCAGACATTTATTTTGTCTTCATTCTTTATACTGCTTTTTTGATAAGGAATTTAAATGGCTCCCTCTTGTGTCCAGAGAAATGCAGTATCATGTTCAACAGAAATTCGTCCTTGAGCAGAAATTAAAATTTATCTATATTTATACTGCACAGTCTAGTTATCAGTACATTGTGGTGACTGATGAGGAGACTGAACACACCTATCCCTTGCTGCTCAGGTACTCTTTGAAACTACCTGAAAGAAGTATCTTAAACAGTTACCTTTCAACTGCATATGATGAAGGATAGCAAAAAATAGCTTGTGAACCATATGTATTGCACCCCATGTAATTTGCTAATGCAGTGTGAACTTCATAGAGAGATAGGTCTTGGAGATCTCTGTCCTTAAATACAAAGATCTGTAACATCTCAGCACAGAATATCTGGATTAGCATAGCTTAATTTACTTCTGGTGTTTTTCACACGTAAGCAGATCTTCACCTTGTAAGGGTGGGGCGGAAAACTGAACTCTGAAGGAAAGCTCTGAGCATAAATGAGTCAATGAATGGCAGTGAGGAAGAAAAAATCGGATTTCTTTCCTTCTTTTTAGTACCTACTAGCTGATAAAGTTTTTGCTCTGGCTTTTAAATCATGAAAGCTTTCTTCACAATAATTCATACCCATAAAACTCTGAAATCAAGAACTGAGATTTTTTGCATGGCACGGAGCATACTTTGGTAACTCTGAATATTAAGCAATAATATTGGAAATTAACATGGAAGAGGAAAAATGCTCATAAGACACACTAAGGTCTTGTTAACCTCAATCAAGAGGCAAATAAAATGTATCAGGAAATGTGTGTGTATACACAGGAATTACCTACCACAGCTTTTGAGAAAGTAGGTCTGAAAAGATTTCTTTAAAGACAACATACTTCAGTTCTGTAGTTTCTCACAAAGTCTGTTCCTGCACAGTTACGAATTAAAAAAAAAAAAAAAAAAAAACAAACCACCAAACAAAACAACCTAAACAAAAAGAAAATAGGCCCACTTAGGGTGGGACTAATTATACTGAAGACTGTAGAGCTTGATAAAGCTACTTTGCAGATAATTATCTCGAGATAATCTCAGTTTATCCTGATTCAGAAGTCTGGTGGTACAGACACAGGAGGCTATGTTTTCTATTTTGAAGCAGAGGAGCTTTAAAATGCCATATTATGAATTCTGCTGTAGTTGTTTATTCTTTGTAAAAAGTCTTCAGTTACAACCTTACAGGCTGTTAACGGAATGAATGACAGTGTGACTACCAACATCAAATTATATATGCTTTTTAAATCTTTGTATCTTCCTCCAAATAATTTGTTCTTACTTCTCACACAGAGGGAGTTACCACTTGTTCACAGAGAGGAAAAAATTACTATGGTGAACAGAATAATTATTCAGTATTTTAGAGTTTCTTGTTTAAGGGCTTCTATAGTGGCACCCTACAATCTATTTCCACACTTCAGAGAGAACTGTTGAGGATAGACTTAACTGAAGAGTAACTGAAAAGGTTTATTGAGTCTAAAGACTGTAATTTAGGCTCAAAACTGCTGTTCTCAAAAAACCTTATCAGTTGCCACCTGGGACTAGATACATCTAAACTTAAAAATTACTCCTTTTACCTATCCAGCCATTCAAAGTTAATTTTCTGAACATAACCACCATCATGATCCTAATGGAAAAGACCTAGCAGCCTCATATTCCAAGCCTGACAGGACAGAACGGGGTACCTGGGCATTTCAACATCTGTTTCTTTTGAGGTACTAATTCCAAAATTGTTTGGAATGTACCTATAAAAAGATTGAGTTGCACTATATACATATACAAATTTAAATATTTTTTGAATCGCATTTTATCTTAAATATGGTCAAACACTGGTACTCTTAACCAATAATCTAGTGGCTGGGGTACCTTCCTGGAAAGTGTCAGAGACCAAGATTCTCAGATGGATGACATTTAGTATCCTCCTTCCTGGATCCCATAGGGTTTCTTTCTCTCCTATTATCAAACTGCAGGCTGCTCTAGAAGAGAGGTGCTCTCAGAGCCTTTAATAGCTTCTGTGGAGAAAAGAATTTAAAAAAAAATCGACTGATCAATAAAGCTCATGAGCTGTATCTTCAGTGGTGAAAACCCCCAAGTTAGGCTTCAGGAACCTAGCCACTAATATTAACAATAAGTCAATGTAGTATTTTGCGCAAGGGTGCAAGGAGTATTTTTCTAGTCAGTTTGCATTTTTTTCCAGCATAGCTGTGCCTTGTAAGATACTGGCATACCTAAAATGGGGCCACTACACATTTATTTGATGCTTATGTTACTCCTGTTTCAATGTTATAACGCAAAATATTGTAAGAGGCAAAAGTCAAACTCTTTAATGGTGGAAAACTCTGAAAGAGGTTCTGTTTTCTTCTTGACCCAAAGTAAGGGTAGATGCTTTCACGGTGACCTTATTTACTTGTTTGGTATCAGAAGACTAATATGGCAGGAGTACACACTTGGGACACCAGGCTAAGTCATGAGACAGGCTTGAGCAATCCTTCCCATGTCACTTCTACATTCACCTTAAAACTGCAATTGTGGGATTCAAAATTATGTGCAGGGTTCCTTTCAGTAAGCACTAAGAGGAGAACGTGGGGGCATAAAAGCCTGCAAAGCTATAGGTTTGGAGGTGAGGTTATTTAATCCTTGCAATAGGAAAAAAGCTTATCCTGCAGTCGTTATGGGCAACAGAACTTAGCATTGTAACTTTAATACTGAAATGGGACCTACTGGGGCCTTTGGTGTCACTGAATCAATTTGCTGCATGAGGCTGGAATTTGGGTAAGCTAAGGGAGGGTATATAACAGATAGTTGGGGTAGGGGTGGAGGAGGTATGCTTTTATTCTAAAGTCAGTGAGAACAATTTCCACAAAGCTACTCAGGAAAATGTCATCTGAAAGAATGACATTTCATCTAGCCTCCAGTCTGGCTAAGGTTTTGTATACTAGAAATTATGGAGTGAGAGAAATATTAGAAAGCATTTCCCAAAGAAACCTCAGGCCAGTATTCTTGACACTTTTCAGAAAGAAAATTAGGTTTGTGGTTTCTTAGTAAGCTTCTGCACCTCATTTCTGCTTAACCTCAAGTGATGACATGTAACCCAATCCTTAAATAAGGTTTGGACTTGAAATTTAATATTCCTTCCTTGTGCATGCAGGATTTTGGTATGCAAACAATAGGTATGCTGATTTAAACAACAATTTTTTTCCATCAGAGGGAGGAGACTGATGCAGACTTTGTTCTGCATCTACATAATAGCAAACCTGGCTGTGTTACATAGAGGCAGTACCATCATCAGTCAGGACCAAGTTTCCTGTGACTTGTGTGTAACTCTTGCTAGTGAATGCTGTAGCCTCACTTAACATAATGAAGCTTTTGTGTTAGTCATATAGCTGTCAGGTGGCTGAAAGGCACTGCAGCTTATTCCTAGAGCTAAGGTAACAATCTATACCACAGCAAATATTTACAACTATAATGGACTGCAAGATAAAAAGATCCCACGGTATTTATTTATGCTGTACGTGCATCTTTCTTTCTGGTAGGCAGTGTGAGCTCACCAACTCCCGTAGCTTAACTACATCATGTTTCTTTAAATAAACCCGCTGCGATCTCGCTTACTGAAACAAAAAATGTGAAGGTTTATATATAACCAGCTTCCCACTGCCACCTCCTGTGCCGGTGCTTTTGCAGGCCCTTTCCCGTGCCCGGCGCTCCGCTGTAAGCGGATGTTGCATAACGCGATTATGGGCTGCTCCGGCTGAGGAACGTGTCCCACTTGCGGGATGTTACACACGGCTGCCGCCGTTCTTGCACTGGAACAGAAACTGGGATGCTGCTTTTATATTCCTGGCAGCTGTCAAATGCTAAAGCAGAAGATTGGAGGATTTGGGCTTTTTTTTTTTTTTCATTTGTACTGAAAACCAGTATTGCTTTCTCTGTCTTATGCCTTTAGCTCTGAAAGGGAAGATTACATTTCGGGTCATCTCTTCCTCTTTCTGATCCCAAAATACCACCTTAACTCATATTACAGGACTTTACGCGTATATGTAATGAGCATTTTTTTTAAATCAGCCTGGAAAGCGTATCTAGGCGGTGTTTATCTACCGCTGAGGGAACATGGCGCTGAGTGCCCGACTACCCCCGTTCCCACCTCGCTGCCCCTCCCAGGTCGCCGCTCCGCCGCGGGCACCGCCCCGGGGTGGGCGGGGGCCGCCGCCCCTCACAGCCCCTCCCGGGG
>VZRZ01008256.1:1192118-1232598 GCA_013398175.1 Climacteris rufus
GGGCTGGTGCTGTGGGAAGCAGGGGCGGGGCGGGCCGCGGCCGTACAGCGCTTGGAGCGCCTGCGGGCACCGGGGCGGGCACTGAAGCCAGGCCGTGGCCGCTGTGCCTCGCTTGCCGCCCGCCTGCCCCGAACGCACGTACCCAGCCCCGTGTCCCTGCGCCGGGCCATGGTTTCTGCGTTTTCCCAGCCGTGTCCCGCCCCACAGCTAAAGCGTTCTCTTACCGCAGCCTTTCCTTCTGTGGCAAAACACTATCCCTGCTCCTGCATTGCTGGAGCCGGCTCAAGGGGGACGAGACTAACGGGATGAAGGAAATGCTAACTGACATTACAAGAGAAATTAGGAATTCCACTGCAGTTGCTATCTTGCTAACCTGAAGTTAACCCCAGTTTTAAACAATAATCGGAACATTTAAAAACGAGACCCAAGTGGTTTTTACAAGATGCAAATTAATTGTTTTCAAGTTCATTGGCCCGCAGCTCTGTGTTCTTGTTACTGCACTCGGAGTTTTATTCTCAGGCAACTGGTTGAAAAAACAGTCCAGAAACAATGGAAAATAACATTTGCTCTTACTCAACAGACCTGCCACCACAGAGTGAATCGATTTCCATTGAAGCAATTCACATCATTACTAAAGACAATAATTAATACTAATTGCTACTGACAGAGATTATAGGCCACTGGCACCATACTCAAATTTAAGTCATTCCTACTTTTTTTAAGCAAAGGATGATACCTCCAGTGCTCCCTTCTAGCATGAAGTAACATAGAATTGACAATGGAGGCTAGAGTGCTGCAAGAGTATCTTGAGTTTCAAATGCATGAAATAATCACATGCCACAGCTCCTTTTGTAAATTTGACAGCTTCACCCCTTTTACTCACCCTCTACCATTTATTCAAGCACAAACATACAGGGACTCTTTCAGAGGTCTGGAGTTTTATGCTTTATACATTAAAAAGAGGTACTTTCTTGACTATTCCCTCTTATTCCCCTTCTTATGGTCCAAGTAGAGGAGACCTTCCTCTTAATACTCTTAATACTGTAAATCATACAAGTACTAAAAAAGTAGGATCATAGAAGGGTTTGGGTGGAAAGAGATATTAAAAATTCACATTTTGACCTGTTACTTAACTATGAACTTAGATCTGAAAAAATGAGGACCTTAGACTTGATGCGCATCCTCATCTATTAACTCCTGCTGGACAAGGAAATCTGTTACACCAACTGAAAAATTACTGATGTGCTGTACATCATTAAATTGGGGACAGACCTTTTAGCAGGGCCTGCTCTAATAGGACAAGCACTAATGGTTTTAACTAATATAGAAGAGATTAAGACTCAATACAAGGAAGAAATGTTTTATGATGAGAGTGGTGAAGCCCTGGACCAGTGTGCCCAGAGAGGTGGCAGATGCTCCATCCCTGGAAGGGTTTAAGGCCAGGTTCAAGGGGAGTCTGAGCAACCTGACCTGGTGGAAGGTGTCCCAGCCCATGGGGATCATCTTTAACGTCCCTTCCATGCCAGGCCACTCTATGAAATATGTATCATTAACAGCTGGCTTTTAGACAATAAAAGCATCATCCACTTTTAACTATTTTAAAGCAGAAGGCCAACTATTCTATAATTAAAACAAAATCTTAAATGTTTATTTCGGGAAAAAAAAAAAAACACTTGAGGCTGACCTGTTTGATGGGGTTGATTTGGCTTCTGCTTTGTAGCCAAATACAAGGCAATGCAAAGACTGTATCTCCCAAAATCCATTCTTTTCATCAAATCTGCTTTCTGGTTGTGTATGTAAAATCCCTACCTGTTAATATTCTCTCAGGGAAAATAAATGCCAAAATCAACACAAATTACTGTGTGTGAAAACAATGAGAACACATGACAGAACAATAAATGGTCATACAGAAGTTTTTAATGTTTGATTAAATCATCACAGTAGTGAGAATTTTTACTGTAATGATATGCAGTTCTACCACACTATTATAAATAAAAACATTAAGATCAATATTAAATACAGCTCTAGGCAACATCACAGATTAACAAAGAATGCATTCTTCATGAACCAGTATCTGAATGATTTAAAAAATAAAAAAATATGCTGACACTTTCCCCATCACCTCCACTATTACCGCGCAGCCCCGTTATTACGGCTTATCCCGGTAATCAGTCGAAGACGCAGACTCCACCACCTTTTTTTTTTCAAATTAGTAACTTGAGTAAGGCGCTGCAAGTTTTACATTAGAAACTTTTTGTTGCACAGCACAGGTACACACATCATTACCAGAACCTCTACTGTATGTTTACCAGAAGACATTTTAAATGTCAACAGGGAAAGCTTAGCAGGTTAAGAAGAGTAAACAGAGATGCACAATTTATATGCAGCACTTGGGATCCACACAGAAATTATGAAACACAGCAGAGGTGTGAACTGTATTTTAATTCAGAGAGTATAGCCTGTAGAATTAGGTGCAAGTTAATACAGTACACACAGCAGTGTTTTACGGTAACATCAGACATGGCAGAGATTTCAAACTGTTTTAAAGTGATTTTTGTATGTGCACTGAGTTTGTATTCTTCCAGTGTAGAAAAAAAATCAGACAACAGAAATCAGTGTCACAGACAACTTCCAGAGCTGCCTTCTGAAAATGGGTCAAATCCTGCTCTTTGTGAAGCTTCCTCTTCTTCAGGCTTATGTAATGTAACAGAGCTGATTTTTAACCACTAGCACTGACTTCACATGGAAGAGTACAGCTGGTTTTTCCATGCTCCCATTTTTACATAGTCCAATTCCCTGTTTCAGTTCCAAATCTGTTTTTCATACAGGGCCTGATCACCATGATCCCCCAGCACATTCCACTTTCTACTGGTTCCAGTTGCTGTTAGAGATGAGATGATAAAATGCAGATGGCCGTTTTTTACTAAGCAGTGCAACTTACTTAAGCACAGCCATTATTTTGCAGCTCGCCAGAACTACCAGAATTTTGGTTCATTGTGTTATTGTACTTAAAATCATACTGAATACTATGTGAATAAAGGTGTTTGAGGTAACTGTGATGAATGCCTTAGAGATACTTAAGATTATTATGTTAGACTTTTAGTGTTTATACTTTTGCCATTTTTGCAGTCTTGTGAGCATAATTGTTAAAAGAAAGAAATTTTATCCAACCCCATGTTTCAAAACATGATTTTTGTCAGCCAGATTTCTTAATTTTTTTCCTCCCTAATTTAGGCTTCTAGCATATTGCCATTGTTCCTCTGCATGCAGTTGTGGTGGTGGTCTGATAAAATGAATAGGAAACAAAATAATCTAAGGTAAAGAAGTTAGGGACCTGTCAGTTCATCTCCGAGTGTGTGTGTTGTTGCTGAATTTTAAAGTCATGCCAAAGTTTCAAGTACTGGATTCAATTCTGCCCTGCTCCTCAGATGTGACTACATATAATTTACACCTCTATATACTTGGAAGAAAAGAAAAAATGAGTCAAAAGCAATCTAATAGTTGCTTTCTCCTATTTTAAAACCCTGCAGGTTTTTTTTTAATAAAACTTTACTATTACTGTTCCAGTTATCTGCTAGTAAAGAAGAAAGGAAATCCAAGGTAACGGCAGTGACAGTTACATTTGAAAATGATCTGTATGTACGTTGGATCATAAAGAAGCCATTTTCTTGAAACCCTTCATCTAGTTGTAAACATTTGCTAATCCTCCATTACTTGCAGAGGATTAGGAATTATTCTATAAAATCACATTAAAAAGGTAATTAGTTGTGAGATATTAACTGATTCATATTTAATAGATTTTTTAATCCATACAAATATAAATAAAGAATGGTAAAACTTCAAGAAAAATAATATACATTTAGTGCAAGTTATGAGTTACATTTCTTCCTACCATGTCAGCAGTGGAACGTCTTTTGTGGAGAAGAAAAAATAAAAATGACCGTTCTCAAATTTTACAGGGGGGAAAAAAGATCTCCAGTGTTGTAGCATGCAATTTTTACCAGATACATGTATACAGAATTGTTCCAGCTCTTAAACTAGTAGAATAGCAGTATTTTTCCTTATACTGCACAACATTGGTATATATCATAGTATTTTCAATAATACAAAAAATTGCATAAGACCAGGACACATTATTGATATTTTCTGCAGCAAATCCAGTATTTTTCTTTGAAATGCTAGTTTCACCTGGTTTTAGTTTTCTCATACCACGACAGCACACGGGTTGAAAGAAGTCTCACATGGTTCTTGCAAGGTACTACCTGTTCAATCTGGTTTTGTTGCAGTGGATCTGCACTGCCCCAAGCCTTTCATGATGTACAAACACATTTAATGGCACAAGAAAAACCTCCCTTCTTGTGATCACACCTCAGTAACTCACAGTACATCTCAATATGAGAAACAACTGCTTCACAAGGGCACACCAATTTTAAAGAGGCTTCGTTACGGCTCAGGAGAGAGAGAAATAAAGCTCTTCTGGAATGTAGAAAGGTGACGTGTAATAGTTAATACGTTTCATGAGTTAACACAACAGTTTTCAATGGTAAAAAGGGCAAGACCTTTCAGTCTCCACAAGATGGCTCAATTCAGAACAATCCCTCCAGGAACAGGGATTAATAACACATCTCTTCAATGCTGAAGTACCAGGCTGGGGCTGGAGAATGGCACCACTTTGCACAGCTCACCCACTGCACTATCATGGCAGACCTGACATCTCGGACGCATCCAGTGCAGGACAGCAGCTCTCCCTTCCCACACTCCCATCAGCCTTCCTCCTGGCCACACACTCCCCCAGACCGACTCCTGATTGCCAGCAGCACTGTTATGCAAAAACCCAGCTCTTGTCTCTGATTTAGAAGTTTTCCCCATACTAAAGTGTTGTGCTATTCAACAAATGAACTTCCTCTTCTGTTTCCTCTCTCTCCTCAGCTATGGGTTTCAGTTGAACATTATGGAGGCGGGGTCTTGGTTTGCCGTCTGGGCCATATGACGGAGGATATCTTTTTTTGTTATAATGCCAAGGAGGCGCCTGAAAAGGATAAAGGGAAGACTGATATTAATCCACGCAGGAAAATAATGAAGCAGAACAAATCTGTAGCCAAGTCCTTTTTGTTGACAGGAATAGAGCAAAAGTAAACAGCCTGATTTTCTTATTTATACAGAAACATTTTATTTA
Source organism: Climacteris rufus (assembly GCA_013398175.1). NCBI lineage: Eukaryota > Metazoa > Chordata > Aves > Passeriformes > Climacteridae > Climacteris > Climacteris rufus. The sequence goes on from VZRZ01008256.1 coordinate 1,197,295, forward strand.
TCAAAATGTTGAGGAACCACCAGTTTGATACAGCAATGCTGAGACACCATATCAGATGGTCTCTGACAGCTGTAGTCCATTTTAATGAAATACAAGTCATACAAGTAATACAATTTTTATTTAACTTTTTGTTTCTACAAAAATCAAATTTTGATTAGCATATGCCAACAAAAAAGTAACAAAGAAGGACAAAGAAAAGAGAGGTATGAAAAATAAGTGATATTGATCCCATTTCATAAGGGAGGCATATTCCAACCTAGCCATCAGAAGTGATGTACCGCTTGATGGCCCCAGATCAAGCAAAGCGAACTCCCCTTCCCTCCTTTTTTAAACCAGAAGGATCCTTCCAGGCTGACACACTGGCTCAGGCTGAATGTGTTCATAGGAGCACACTGTACCGGCCATGAAACTTTTGTAAAATAAACAACAGTTAAGTACTTTTTGAGTTCATGGCTTTAGAAAATAAACTGAGAATAATAAAAGAAAATTTTCATTTTCCAATTTAGATACTGTGCTCTTATGACAGGGTCTTTTAAAACTGTGGAACATCAAATAGAGTGAGACTGTCCAAAAGGATAATATCACAAGAGAAGCAAAGAGCAGAATGAATGAGCTGCTGCCCTTGTTATTCTGGTTAGTACATTTCAATTTGTCTTATTAAAGGACGCATGAAATACTTGTGAAATATTAGCATAAAATGAGAACATAATTAGCATGTTTTGCACATAAGCAGCTAAACGTGGTGGGTATGTTTAGTAGAGATGTAACTGGCAACCCATGTCCAAATTAAGACAAAGTCTACCACCTATCTAAGGTTAGTTCACAACATCATGGTTAAAACTGTATCTAGATTCTGAAGTCAACAGTCAACATAGTAGCAGGCCACTTGGTGGCTAAGGATATCACTGCACATTTTGTAAAGGAGTACACTGACTGCTGCAGGTAACAGCAGCAGAATTGCAGGACTTTACATAAAATCACAGGACTTTACTAAAAAATAATAATTTTTAAAAGTCATGTTGATGAAGGGGGATTACTGGGAAGATCTGATGATGCAATTAAAACATGCTTGTCTTTGCTTCTCAAAAGATGTGATACTTTGCTATTTAACAGCTATTTAAAGCTGTCCAGATCAGAAAAAGAAATTGGCATATATGAAAATCTTAATTTGCACTAGGCAGGGAAAAAGTATTCCTAGCTGCATGCCTTCCCACCTGGGGAATTCAGCAGATCAACCAGCTGGATCTATGTGATTTCAACAACACATGTATCAGAAAGTCTACTGTTTACTTTCCTTTAATGTTGTGACTAACAGTACGTTCACATTAACAGCTTCATTTCTACAAAAGGATTTTGCAAATATTGTTTTACAGTTTAATACAAATTTTGAGCGTAAGAAGATTTCATTGTTCAGCTGATGTCATAAAAACCCTGAACAGTTCACAAGTTTCATGCTTCCTGACTTCTAATGTGTCTAATTATGAGATCTGATATATCTAATCACCAAGGGTTCGACGTGCTGCTTTAGTTGCTCGAGATGCTCTAATATGTTCTTCTTTGTGATGATCCCCAAGACAATCCTGAAACAGATTATGTTATGCTAATAACTGTGTGTGAAATCAAATAAAAAGAAATCTGATCATAATGAAAAAGGATTAGAGCAAAACTAAAAAAAAAAGAAAAAAAAGAAAAAGAAAGAAAAACAATGGTTGCAGGAAAGCTAATGAGAGAATTAAATGAAAATGTATTTCAAAGTCAGTACCCCTTCCCAGATTTTGCTTTTTTTCTTTTTCTTCCAAAATGCTGAACACAATTGGCTCTTCAACCACCCCAGAGCAGTATATTTCTTGTATCAGGTACATATCAGGGTAGCAAACTTTAGCCCTTCTCCCTATATTCACGTATTTTTGGATTTTAAAGGCACTGAAACTAAAATCTACTTTATATTTCCTTTGTTTAATTGTTATTTCTCCTCACACATACAGATACTTACATTTTAACAAGCCACAGTAGATGAACAAAGTAATAACTGTGTTAAGTCACAGCAATTGAGGTTCAAAGATGCCCTAGAGAGCTGGGCTATCTGGCGCCCTTAGAAACAAATTCAGACGCATTTCTTGTTTTGACAGTATAAATCAGGAGCAACTCCCTGGAACAAATATTCTGCTACAAATTTGGAAGAGTGTGGCTAAGTCTTCTCTCTGTCATCTGCACCAATTTCTGCACAATCCAGTCTGGATTGGAACCAGTATGTTGATGTATGTCTTTAAACGGGTATATTCTGTTTGCACGGAATTTGCCAAAATACAAAGCAGTCCTTGGTGTTCTCAAGGCTGTATGCCATGGCTGAATACCACCAGTATAGTATTTATGGGCTGCTCTTGTAGTAATGGACAGTGTGCTTGTGGAATGTCACAAATTCGTAAACCAAAGTAGGATAAAAAAATATTAAAACCATCCATACTTCTGCTATTTTATCATAAAATAGTTAAAAATTTATAGTAGAGCTTGACATACCTTTGCACGATCAAGCTTTCTTTAGAGAAGATTTTAGCATCAATGTCAATGTTTGAGCACTCAACCACAACAGAACCAAAACAAGAATAATTGCATGCCTGCACTAACTTCTAAGTGTCAGATCATGGTTTCCTTCCCCTACCAGAGAAAGGCTTCTGGAAACACTATTTGCCATTCCATATAGAGATGCATTGAAGAAAAAAAAATAAAAGGCAGGAGAACATTTAAAATAAATTTGTTTTAAAATACATCTGAAAAAAATAAACTTGGAAACCAATGCAATATTTAAATATTTGCCACATATAGCAGCAGTCCTTTTGCTCACAGAAAAACAAGAAAGTCTCAGTCAGTATTTCAGATTTCTCGTCCCGAAGACACTGATCCTAAACATGTAGATGAGCAGACAAGAGTTCACTCTCAAGGTGCCTTAAAAGACATGCTAAAGGGAAAGCAAGATACTATGGTAGGAGCTGCAATGTTGCATGTCAAGTGTTTAATGCAAGAGACACAGGAAAGCAGAATGTTAAAGGAACAGCTGCACAGAAAAAGATCATGTAAAAAAACAAGTAGTTTAGATAAGAGGCAATTACAATGAACATTTAATTTCCTTGCCTGAGGCTGATTTATTTAGTAGATAATCACAGGAAAACTCCCAACAGTCTCATTTACAAACATTCTAAATCTTAAAATTACTTTCCTGAAATATTTTGAATTGTAGAAACAAAAGCTGCAGATTGAAGTTCCAGAACTAACAGCAGTTTAGTTGTTCAAAAAACAAACAATTTCAAAAAACAAAAGCCTGGTGGTAATTGCCATCACTAGACTCCAGAGGAAGAGATATTGACTGGATCCTCTTCTCCCTTACTCTTTATGAACCCAGATATTTGTAGATGTTCAATAGCTGCTGACACATTACATGTTGCCAGAACATAGATAAGAATGAGGAAATACAGGCCTTAGACCATGCAGCACAGAAGATTAAATTTCTATGGGTAAGTTGTGTCTCCCTGCACAAGCAAGTTGCACAGACCAGACTTGCTGAATGGCAGCTAATTTTTAACAGAACATCATCAAATGACTAAAATCACTGTTTACTTGGAATACACGTGAGAAATAAGAATTTCAGAGAGGTGCTACAGCACAGCACATTCTTAATGAACAGCTGGGGTCCTCAGCTTCAATACCAAACTTACAGGTTCAAATACCATGATCCTGGTGTGTATCCTGGTTCAAATACTCTGATCCTGTAAGTGAAAATCACTGTATCTAACAAAATGAACAGCATTACTGCCACTTTACTCACCCATTGTGTGTTACAAGGCACTGCCTCAGACCCAGCTTCCGGAAAATATCCACCACTATTTCCATTGGTGTGTGGTCTGTCACGGTGAAAGGGCTCATATCAAGTATGCTTCTGAGCTTCAAAGGTCGAGGGCTTTCTGCTGGAAGCGATGGGGTATGCTGGGCAAAACATACCCTGGAACTGCCAACAATCCCTTCCTGCTTCTTTCTAGCACTTTCTTTAAGAAAGACAGGGAAGGGGGAAAAACAGCAGAGGAGGAAGAATTTACATTCTTGGAGTAAGATGTTAGTGCAGACAGACAGCTCAGTCAACACTGCCAGACTCTTTGATGTTTCCACAGCCACTGCTTTACCCCCCACAAGTGGTTGTGCAGAAATCACAAAAGCCATCTACCATTCAGCTTTAGTCGTTATTCAACTACTACTTTTCTCACTCTACTAAGTAACTTTTATTTGCTCTAAAGAGGTGGAAAGGCTTAAAAAATAATATGCAGGAAGCACATAGGCACCTGCAGAAGAAACTGCCCAAGGAAAGCCAGTCTCAGTGGACAGCTCCCTCTCACTGTTCCAAGGGCTGTAATTGTTACTGGTTTGAAACCAAAGAGGTGATTTCTGACCACTCTGAAAATGTTGTCTTCTTGTTTAAAATGAATTTATTTTGCTTTTTTGAGAACTGTATCATCTTCTCTTTCATATGTTCATAACCTAGGTCACAAGAGCATTCCCCCCCCATATCCTGAACTATTTCACACAATCATAGAATATTCTGAGTTGGAAGAGACCTATGAGGATCATGAAATCCAACTCCTGGCCTTGCACGGGACAGCCCCAAGAATCCCACCATGTGCCTGAGAATCTTGTCCAAATGCTTCTTAAACACTGTCAGGCTTGGTGCTGTGACCACTTTCCTCGGGAACCCGTTCCAGTGCCCAACCACCCTCTGGGTGAAGAACCTTTTCCTAATATTCTACACCTCCCCTGACACAACTTCATGGCACTCCCTTAGGTTCTGTCACTGGTCACCACAGAGAAGAGACCAGTGCCTACCCCTCCTCTTCCCCTTATGATGAAGTTGCAGACTGCAATGAGGTCTCGCCTCAGCTTCCTCTTCCTGAGGCTGAACAGACCAAGTGACCTCAGCCACTCGTTATAGGGCTGCCCCCCAAAGGCCCTTCACCATCCTGGCCCTCCTCTGGACACTCTGTAATGGACTGTAACCCTTGGATAATCTGGCACCCAGAACCAGCCCCAGCACTCGAGGTGAGGCTGCCCCAGTGCAGAGCAGAGCGGGACAACCCCCTCCCCTGCCTGGCAGGCGATGCTGTGCCTGATGCACCCCAGGACCCTCCTGGCTGCCAGGGCACAATGACTCTCTTAAGCCAGACAAAACCCAAGACTAAGCAACTTTCACTGTACAATCTCAGCAGCTGAAATGAGTCTTAGCAGTGAAAGCGTATTCTCAGAAGAGTGTTCTGCTATTCCCCCATGTACTCAAGTAAATGCAAACTTGAACCAGGATAGTGTCTGTAATAATTTCCAAGTTTTGGACATTCATATACATCCTACATCCTAATGTAATACCATGGTATATGCGGTATTAAGACCATAGGCAAAAATTTGACTGAAGAAAACAGTGTTATGTTCACAAAACCTGTTTTAAAAAAGTTTCAGGAGACTCTTGCTCCTTCCTCAAGTGTCTTTGTTAAAGACATACATATCAAAAAAAAGAAGTAGTTTAAGATGAAACTTCCATCACTGATTTCATGCACCAAATGTTACAGTTTTGTAACACTTACCAATGTTTTGTAACACATACCAATGTTTTTTTTTCCTTTGGTTATGATAGTAACTTCAAAATCCACATAATTTTTCTTGCCAGTGCAAAAAGCATTGTCACAGGTATCACATAAGGACAAACACCCAGAGAGAGAGCACTCAAACAGGGCTTGTGTGCTTATGTGCCCAGGGAAAAATTTCCCACAAACAGACTGAAAAACTGAAACCTATAATTATTAATATTGCACTCATCTCTCCATAATCTTAGTTGTTATAACAACAGTAAATAACATACTACCAGAATGAAATGGTATATACATTTAAAAATTACTTGGACAGCAATTCTCACAGAATACTGCTGGTCTAAAATGAGAAATACTCAATTTTGAATGTTAGTGTAGCAACACTTGAGGAAATGAGATACTCTCAAAAGCCTCAAAAAGCTAAAAAATACCAGATTAGATAACGTTTTGACCACTTGAGTGTGACAACTTTTGTTTTTATGACAAAGAGGTGAGCATTTTCTTAATTTCAGAGCCTACCACCGAAGATGATCATATGCTTAAATAAACCAGCAGTCTACAAACATAGAGTAAATTGTATCTTAAATATAAAATAATATAAAATAATTTAAATTGGTGTATATAATAATGCAATACTGAAACTTAATTACCTATTGCAATAGTTAAATCTCTTCTTAGAGCAAAGCCCACTAGTCTCTGCGATTCTTTTGACATAATAACAGGAAAACCATTATAGCTGGTTTCGTTGATCAAGTTTTCTATGTCTTCCACTGTCATATTGTCCTGCGTCAGAACTGCCAAGGGCGGGTCGCTCCTCCGGGGCCTCATAACATCAGCAGCCAGTGTTGTGTGAGTGAACTCTTCCTTTGCATCCAAGAAAGGATATCCATTCAGTCGGATGTGTGCTTCATAGATGCCTTCCCTACCAAAGGCATCTCCTACCCACTTACTGGTCATGACTGCAGCCATGAGGGGCACAATATATTCCAGCCCTCCTGTTAGCTCAAAGACAATAACTACCAGGGACACGGTCATCCTTGTCACACCACCTGCAAAGAAAATGGTAACCAGTTACATTTTAGTATCTATTAGATAATGATTTTAGAATTTTCTGCCTTCCTGTTAAGAACTACAAATGTAACTTCGACATTAATGGTCATCAGACAAACATCCTTCTGTGTAATACCAACAGAAGCAGACAGGGAAAATGAACACAAAAGCTTCTAGAAGTGAAAAAGACAGTTTTAGGAAAAATTCATAGAAAGGGAGGTAATAAAGGGGATCGGAAAATATGTACAAGAAACTAGGAATAAAACCATGTATATCTCCATATCACATCAAGGTTAAAAATACTGTGAAATGCAACGAAATACAGTACAATAAGAACCTGGAAAAAGAATGGAACTAATGCAAAGTCATCACAGGTAGCAAGTCAACAGCTATATTGTCCAAAGGATTAGGAATTTATTGTGGTTGCTGAATCATAAAGCTAAAGAGAATTCTGAGGTGATGAAAAGAAATCTCTTTCTTGGACAACAGGAGAAGAGAGAGAGATGCATTTGTCTTTTGTTACTATTTAACATTATTTTTTCTGCTAAGGTTTCTGATTACACATCTCCATTGAATAAAAGAATATGAACTGGTCTTTCAGTGCATTCAAGAGTGATTCCAGTTGAACTATTATAAAACAAAACAACCTGTCCAAAACCAAAATTTGTATCACTAGTTTGATTGCCCACATGCACTTTTTGTTAAAGGTCTACTTTTTTCCAGAATCTGTACTAACAGCTTTTAAGTTTGATTCCTAAGGCAACCAAGTTATAAGCGAGGGTAAGTCAAGACCTTCAAAAAACCTCTTCTAATTTAGGTGCCCAACTTAAGCTTTTTTCCATGAAGCTGATTTTCAACAATTAGATTTGTTAAAAATACCTTACACACTTCTAAAGTTTTGTATGGATTATGAATTTCAAGAACAATTTTTGCAATTCATGTAGATGTGGCAGTTGATCACACCTAATGATTTTATTTTTTATTTAATAAATCCTTCAAATAATTTTAACTCTACTTGACATTGTAAATGCTCTACTTCATACATATCAAGAAACTTATTTTTCTGACATTTCTGTCAATGCAGTAATGACACCTCTTGATACCAAAAAGAGCAAGCAAACACTACTACTTTAATTTTTCTACTTCTCATCAATTTAGAATTCATATTATTCCTCAGATCACAAGGATCTGATGGTCTTGTGTAGAGATGTGAGCATATTATTCTGGAGGGAAGTTCATATAAATAAGTGTTCCCAAACTGCACAAGTTTATATCTCCTTTCATTTTTTAAAATAATTATTTTGGTATATGAAGAAATCAGACACTTATTTGTTATATTTTATTTACCTAAGCAAGCAGCAGCACCAACCATGGCATAAAGACCAGGTGTAATACAATCAGCTCCAACTTCACACCACTCCTTGAAAATGAACCAGTCATGATGGTAGTAAGCCAGCTGCTCCACTGCAATTCCTACAATCCTTCCTGCTATTGCTCCAATTGCCATACTAGGTATGAACAACCCAGATGGAACCTGTAACAAAAACAGAACTGTCATGCTGCTGGGAACATACCTGACAAGTCACTTAACAAGTGGGTTTTATTTTTATTTTTTTGGCCACAGAGATGCAAATGCTCAAATTGTCGGGTAAAACCACATAAAGTGACCTTGGAAGGTTAGCAGAACTTAACAGAATGCTATTGATCTCTGATTGACCTGATTAGCAGAAACCATTTTATGAGCATATCGTACTGTATTGAAGTGATGATCTACCACCAACACAGGACCACATTCTAGACTCTCTGTGCCAACAGCACAATTCTTACCATATGCATGTGCAGCATGAGCTGTGCTACTTCTACTGAAAAATGCTCCTTACGATTTCCCATCTCCCTTATTCCTTCATGTTCCTCAGAGCCAACATTCACTTACTAAACAGGACTGCCTTCCCAAACTGCTTTCTGACACTGCTATAAATTAGCTGGCTAACTAAACAGGTGATTTCTAGAAGAGGCTTTGTACTATTATTGCCGTTTCTTATACAAAGGAGTGTATATAAAATGCTAACTACACTAACAGCGAAAAAGGCAGGATAATCCCCATTGGAAAAAGTAGGTAACACATTAGGTTAAAAAAAAAAAAGAAGCTCCTACTGTCACTTTAGCTACTTAAAATATTTTTCTGCTATTAACTAAAACCTTAAAAGGGCACACAGCCTTGTCACACAACCATAGCTTAGTAAAATACTATTGCAAACTTGCTTTTATCAGCAGTTTCATATAAAGTAACTACTGGCTATCTTTTCTTCTCCTTATGAGGCTAATCTTCTTTCCAAAAAGCATACTGGTACCTAAATGTCTCATTAAACTGCAAATGCCTGCTGCTTCTCCTCACAGCAGTTGTTGGCATCAAAATATTTTATGCTGTGACTGAGGTACAGATGTGACTGCAAATAAGGAGTAGAATTTTTACTCTGTCTAAATGCACCTTAACCCATCTTGCCAAAAGAACATCACTAAAAATTGCATTCCTGTGTAACAAGACACATAACGTAATTTTTCTGTACAGCTGTGAAATTTAACTATTGTGCAGTTCCAAACTATGGATTTTTGCTGTGGTATTCAGTAGCTGATGCAGAAATGTATTTCAGAATTGTTGTTATTAGTATTATTATATTTTATCTACCCCTATGGCTGCAAAGTTGATTTCTAACCAACAAACTAAGGAAAAACAAACACAGCAAACCTTGTGTTAGGAAGCCAGTAGCATAGTTTTTGAGAAAAAGTTTAATAATCCTTCATTCCCATACTGAATTACCTAATATTTCAGTGTTGATAGAGGTAATATTCAATGCTATCATTTTAGTCTAGTGTTCAAAACGTACATTTATACCACTACTGTTATTTACCACAATTAATTACACAGCTAAGCCCCTTTCTAAGTGTTAAAATCTTTTTTTTTTTCCTGAGTGCAATTCTTTCTTGGTGAACAAGACATTAGTACCCTGAAAAAAAATCCCCTATTTCCGATATAAAGTAACTAAATCTCGGAAACTGCCTCAGATCCTAGTGTGCTACAGCATTATGCTGCAGAAACTGAATCTCTACATGGAAATCACATCCAAATAGTTTCTGGTCCTTTGGTAACATAACTTGTTTTATGCACTAGCTCCTTTTCTTCTTTCCATCATATGTGGATAATGGTTGCAAGTCTAACTGTAATTATGATTTTACAGCTGCATTTGTTTGTATAAGCCCCTGAATCACAAATCACAAAGTGGAGAGGAATCTTCCCAGAGAAGCAGCAAGGAAAAAAAGCTGAGATCTTCCTCTTTTCAGCTTTCTTCTCTGGGGCTTGCTTTTGAGCAAGCTCAAGTTATACTACAGAGGAAATGATTTCTTCTGTGGAGCGTGTCATCTTTGGAACAAGAAGGATTAGGACATGTTCTATCAAATCTTCCACTTTGGTAGAACAGCTGTATACCAGTCACGTTCTGAGGTAAGGCCCCTTTCCACCTGTGGATCAGCATTTAGACACAGTAACAAGTCTACTGACAATAAGCAGTACAGTATACATACAAAAGCCTGAAAGAAAAAAACAAACCAAAAAACCCCACACCACTGCCATATCAGCCTCCTGGTGATGCATGTTCACAGCAGTAATAGCAGCAGGAATCCCTTTGTCCCACTGACAGCAGCTAGGTTGCTTTGCTTACCTCACAGGAAAACAGTTCCTGTGGGGGAGATATGTGTTTGCAGATGGCTACAGCTCCATAAACAGACCTGGAGAGCTCAGAGAATTCTTCATAATGATTTAAATGACAAAGTCATCTTTTTTTTTTTTCATTTTGAATTTCTTTTACAGAGATAAAGCTTGAAGTGCAAATAAATAACATTAAAGTGACATCCTCTTCTGCTCATCTTGGCTGACATTCTAACCAACCACATGCTTTCAAACTTCCAAGAAATTTATGTAGCAGAGTCCCATCAACAACAGCAACATAACTCCTTGCCTACTGGCAGAGTAATAAATATATTCTCACAGCTTCACAAAAATTGTTTCCATCATGCTGAAGTTCTGAGATACTGAACCAAACACAAAGAAGCTTAAGCCCTAACACTCTGCAAACTAGTGAATCTAATATACAGTGTGATCCTGTGGTGACAATCCCGTGAGAAAGAGCCAGATGCACATGAACACATGAATGGCAAAATAACGTCCTCGATATGAATGAAACACAGTAAGTGAATCCAAAACAAAACAACAGATTGAAGCAGTCACATCACAGAACACTGTCTGAGTTTTGGACCTAAGGAAGACTAGCATTTAAAATACACAGAATGGACTCCTCTTACCCATCAACCAACATATGGAACATAACTTCAAATAACAACCTGCAACATCTTCTAAAATATCAACATATAAGAAACACAACATGATGTTATTGTTCTATCATCTACAGAATAGCTGAGGTTGAACATGACCACTCCAGATTGTCTACCTCTGCTAAAGCAGAGTCAACTACAGCAGGTTGTCTAGGCTTGCAACCAGTCAAGTTACCAGTATTTCCAAGGATGATCTCTGCACAACATATTCCAATGATCAAACACCCTCAAAGAAAGGAAGTATTTTCTTCTGCATGCTGTTACATGGAACAGCAACTTAAACTGACAAGTTACAGTCAATTTAAACACAAATATTGCTTAGTGAGCCTTCTACAATAAGTTTGCATTAAGACACATTTGATATTGATGTAGTTGCAAAAAACTATGAAGGGAGCCTGACAAGACAGAAAATGATGAAGGCATGAGAGTCATACATCATTCAGAAAACAGCCACAGACTGGGGAGAAGCTAAAGACACCTCCAGATCTATGAAACAACCAGGAAAAACAAAAATGATGCTGTTTGTAATGGAGAAGAAATTCCCATTACAGTCACATGAACAAAGCCCACTCTCTCATCACGACATGCGATCCAGCAAGTACAGCAAAAGAAATCATCATTGTCTCCCTTTAACATCTGAGCACATTACATTTATGTGAAAAATGAGGATAGTGGATATAAAACCTATCACTGACAAGTAGTTTAAGGGTACAGTCTTTTCTTCTTGCAAGTAACACGAACCTGAGTAGTTATGTTTGAACTTAATTCTTGGAAATTTTAGATTCATCCCAATTGCTGAATCAGGCCCATAAAAACAGCCATCCATCCACACAGTTACTGCTCCCTATTGCATTTAGCACATTTCTACTCAGCTGAACAAAGGACTATTCTGAATTTAATTTAACTTAATATTGTTTTCTACAAGACTTGCTTATTAACCAATGATAAAAAGACCTTTTTTTAAAAGAACTACACATGAAAAAAATCTATAAACATAGCTGCTAGCTTTGAGAGATGGAAAATGAGAAAGGCAATAATTAAATCATCACAGCAGATGACACAGCTACGCATTCACACTTACCTTGATACCAAAGGTGAAGACTGTCATGATTATTTTAAATATGAGTGCTAAACATAACTGCCATATAGCTGAATAGACTCCAGTGCCTGCTGGACGGTCAGGAATATCATCCACTATTTTGCTTGCATTCATATCATTTCTGTAGTCACAGAGCGACGAGGATTCTAATGGCCCACAGTCTGTGAAGAGCTCCTTAATAAGCTCACTGGTGTTTAGCCTTGTATATGGATTAGGAAATGCAATGACAGCTGTTATTGCTGCAACAATAATAACCTCCAGGACAGGATACTTCCCAAATTTTGTAGATTTGCGACGACGACACCATGCGATATTTGCTCGGATGAAAAATGCTCCCCAGAGCCCACCAAATACTCCCAGAAGAATAAAAGGAAGCAGTTCAAAAAGGTACCAAGGAGTGTGATATTCCACATAAAAAAGAACTAGGCGGCTATTACCAAAAGGATTGATGGACCTTAAAACAAATGCAGCTACTAAAGCAGCAAAAAACGATCTCCATAAAGTTTTCAGTGGGAAGTAGTAACTGACCTGCAAAAGACAATACATGAGAATCACAAGTGATTCAATTAAAAAAACTGCAAAGAGAGGTTTATGCATGTGCTAGAGTACTGCTGCTCACATGGCATAAGCTAAAAAAAAAAAGCACTCTTAAAATATCAGTATTATTTCTATCACTTGGAGCAGTGGCACTCCAACAGATCCTACATTTTTAGGAAGTTCTACAACTCATATCAGTTTTAAAGTCAATACTACAGCAAAGTTGAAACCACTGCTGTTTTAAGACTATTAGGAAATGATGCACAGTAATTTATGCTTAGAAGCTGCTTTGTTTATAAGTGTCTCTTTTTAGCCTACACAAGAACCAGACTGTGCACTGGCTGCACTCTCAAATTTCCTGCTAATCCTCTCACCTCCTTTCAACCTACATTGAAATGTTTCTCACCGTTCTGTTATTTTTAAGAAGTATGATTAAAACACCAAAAAAATAATTAAAAGTCCTCAAATGCAAATTCATTCTAAAGCCCCACATAGCCTGACCTCAGTTTCAAGATAGTTTTTTTTCTGCATTTTTTGGCAACAAAGGAATTCCTCGAAATCCCCTAAGAATATAACAAAATTATACATGAAAGAATATTTTGCCTCCTTTATAAATTTTTAGGGATTTTTAGGTGTTTAGTTTTCTTTAAAATTGACAGTGATATAAATAACATTCTTATGTATTTTGAAAATGACTAATTAAAACTAATTTAATAGAAACCATTTCTTGGAGAAGAAAGTTTGGTTGCCTTGGGGTGAGTTTTATAGTATAGTTGCCATTTTAATAATTGTCATATTCAATTGTCTTTAGTGTCTGAAACTTTTAATAATGTTTAAAAACTTGCTTCACAGAACTGTCCAAGAAGTTTCTAAGCCCACTTTCAAAAATGAAAACTAGGAGCCCTATTTCTTTTTTTTTTTGAGGAAAACTCCTAGAGTGAAAAGCTGCTGTATCTCCATCTGTATGTAAACTGTAACTATTAATGGACTCAGCCCTTCTCCAGGAAAAAGGTAATTGAGAGTAAAGTAAAGCTGACATTCATTCAAAGAAAAGAAAGACTATCTTTAGGAGTTTGCTGGTAACAGGACTCTTGACATTGAAATATGGGTCCAAAAATGATTTCCTTCTTAGGAAAGACTCACCAGCTTAAAGGAGTCTGAGATCACTTAAACTAAGAGAGATTTTTAAAAATATTTATCGTTCAGTGCCATCTCTTGACGTACCTCCTCCAGACTGAAAAGGACTCCACCAATTGGGGCACCAAAGGCTACAGAAACTCCTGCTGCTGAGGCAGCTGACAACACCTGGAAAAGAACAAAGGTGAGGGGTTTTTTTGCAATCTCTGTCTTAAACATCAAAATCTCACTACAGCTATCAGTTGCTTCTATGCTTCTGTTAAGGATACACAGACTTGATAACACAAAACCAAAAAAGGTATGAAAATGCTCCTAAGATGTGGACAGTAGCCACAGCAGCCAGCAATCACGTACTAGATATGACAAAGCCAAGGACAGTACTCAAAGTTCAGAGCTGAAACTGGCCAGTGTTGTGTCCGATGAGAAGGGCTTTTTTAAGTACATTAATAGCAAGACAAGGTCTAAGGAAAACATTGAACTGATACTTGAAGAAGGTCACCTGACTAACAGGGATGTGGAAAAAGTGTAGGTATTCAATGTGGTTTTTGCTTCAGTTTTTTTAATACTACTGATAGACCTTGGGCTGCCTGGTCCCCTCAGCCAGAGGACCACAAACATGGGAACAGTGACTTGCCATCTGTGGACACTGAAATTGTAAGGGACCAGCTGTATCGGCTGAATGTTAGTAAGTCCATGGAGCCTGATGGGATTCCTCACAGAGTACTGAAGGTGCTAGTAGATGTTATGACAAGACCCCTCTCAATCATCTACCAAAGGTTTTGGGAGTGGGGGGGATCATGCTAACTGGAAGCCAGTCAGTGTTAGTCCAATATGTATCAAGGATGTGAGGGAAGACCCAGAGAATGAGAGACCCGTTAGCCTAACCTGAGCTCCTGGAAAATTATGGAGAAGATTACACTCTGTGCCACAGAGAGGCTTTTAAATAATAAAGCAATCATCAGGTACAGTCAACATGGGTTCACAGAAGGAAAGGCTTGTTTAACTAATTTGGTATCTTTCTATGATAAGGTCACCTGTCCAGTGAATGAAGTAAAGGTACTGGACGTAGTTTTTCTGGATTTTAATGAGGCTCTTGATACTGTTGCTCACAGCATCTTTCTGGACAAGATGGCCAGCTGTGGGATGAGAAGGTTCACGGTGTGCAGGGTGAAGAATTGAAGGTCAGAGCTCAAAGAGTTGTTGTGAATGGGGCTGCATCTGGCTGGTGACTGGTCACCAGCACTCAGTTCTGTTCAATATATTTATCCATAACGTAGATGCAGGAGTGGAATGCACCACAAGCATGTGTGCTGATGATACCAAACTTGGACATGCTGTTGACTCTGTTGAGGGACAGGAAGCCTTGCAGAAGGACCTACGTAGATTGGGGCCCTGGGCAATGATTAATGGGATGAAATTTAACAAGTCAAAATGCTGCACACCTATGATGAAGTAATACCAGGCTCAAGTCTAAACTGGGAGAGGGGTGGCTGGAGAGCAGCCCTGCCAAGAGGGATCTGGAGGTGCTGGTCAGCAGCAGCTCAGTGTGAGTGAGCAGGGTGTGCCCTGGCACTCAGAGGGCAAAACCCCATTCTGGGGTGCACCAAGCACAGCACAACCAGACAACCAACAGAGGTGACTGTCCCTGCTGCATTCAGCCTTGGGGCAGCCTCACCCTGAGTGCTGTGTGCAGTTCTGGGCCCCATGTGTCAAGAAGGATGTGAAAGTCCTTGGTTGCATCCAGAGGAAGGAAACAAAGCTGGTGACAGGATGGAAAGAGCGTCTCAGAACTAGTTTGGAGAGAAGGAGGCTGGAGCAGATATTTCCTTGCAGTCCATGGCAAAGCCCATGCCGACACAGGTTGTTCCCCTGCAGCCCATGGAGGACCATGACAGAGCAAGCTCCTAGCAGGAGCCGTGGCCTGTGGAAAGGAGCCCAAACAGGAGGTTTCGTGTAAGCACTGCAGCCTGTGGGTGATCCAGGTGGGGGCAGTCCTGAATGGCTGTACCCTGTGGAAAGGATCCATGCTGAAGGAATTTGTGAAGGACTGTCTCCCATGGGTGAGGCCACACATTGGAGCAGACAAAGAGTATCAAGAGGAAGGAGCAGCAGAGACAAAGTGTCCCCTTGCACCACTTTGGAATAGAAGACTTAGGAGTGAAGCTGAGCCTTTGAAGAAGGGAGAGTGTGGGCAAAGTATACTTGTTTTTATTTCTCACAGTCCTACTCTACTATTGGCAATCAAGTAGCTTTCCTCAAAGCTAGTCTGTTTGGCCTGGAATGGTAGCTGGTGAGTGACCTCCCAGTCCTTATCTCGCTCGTCCTGTCTTGCCAAGACAGAGGGGTGAGACAACTGCTTGGCAGGCATCAAGTCTAACCCACCACACTCTCATTAACAGCATCAAACTGAAACAGGGCAGAAAACACTGTTGTCACCAGGAACACTTTGTTCATGGGTTCAGAGTACTCTGCCATCCTCACAACTGAAGACATGCATCAATTACCAAAATGTTCAAACAAGCACAGAAAGTATTTAAATAAAATCAAATGGTCTCTGAGGTGGAAGAAATACAAATTGACTCTCACATGGAAGTTATTTACCTTTGAGAATGTCTGAGATAATACACTGCTTTTAACACAATAAATAACTATTAATAATCACTAAACATTGTCACAGAGAACAAATACCATCTTTTAAACAAATCAGTATAAATGCACCAATATTCAATACATTCTCAAAATGTGTTTTCAAGAACATACCTCTCTTTTTTTAGCTTCATTTGTACTGTATTTTGGAAAGAGGTAGGAAAAAATATTCCCACAGCAGCAGGCAACATGTACCAAGGGACCCTCTTTTCCTAAACTCAAACCTGATGCAACAGCCAAGACTAAAGTAATTGTTTTTATCATCAAAGTCCACTTCCCCAAGTAACCTCTGATGATGAAGCCGCTCAAAATAGTTTTTATCTGGAAGAAATAAAAAATAGTATGTTACTGCATTCTTCTTTTCTCAGAAAATAATTAATTCTATAATTTTAGCTGTTGAACTTAAAAACCAGCCTTTTCAAATGACTATCACACGTTTAAACATGTATTATTCAGATTGCTACACTGAGACTATCTGCTTGCCAGAGGCTTTCCATTTGCAACTTACTCTAAAACATTGGACAAAAACATACAACATTATCAATTACACTTAGTAGAAGGTTAATCTGTA
The DNA here is from genome assembly GCA_013398175.1 of Climacteris rufus. Classification (NCBI taxonomy): domain Eukaryota; kingdom Metazoa; phylum Chordata; class Aves; order Passeriformes; family Climacteridae; genus Climacteris; species Climacteris rufus. Next base: position 1,214,339 of record VZRZ01008256.1, read on the forward strand.
GCAGCTTCTAAGACTGCATTCATTAGTTTTTGATGTATCAAGTGAAAGGCAGAAAATTCCTAAAGGAAAAATTAACTTGTAAAAACTATACTCAGGGTCATCTATTGTAGCAATATTCCATTTGCAGCAGTAACACTCCTGTTTTCTGTTTGTTTTACCAACAGTAGATTTCTGCACATAAAGATGCAAAAGACCAGCCTATGTCCATTAGAAAAGATGTGCCACTTGCATGAGGTATTATTGTGCTTAATGATGATATTATTAGCCTGGGAAATATGCCTATATATAGGAATTAATACAACCTATCCAAAAATAGGATGTACACAAAACGCCGGGCAGCTGTGTCTAGAAAGTAAAGAGAGCTAAATTTGGAAACCAACTTAGGATGAAATCTCTTCTGGAATGGCACAGAACTACTCCAGGCTTATACAGAGGCAGGATAAAAGAAAAAAATACAGAAAAACTGAAGAAGTGAGACAGACCAGAACTTACTTGACTTTGGATTTTTCTCTCCCATTCTATGGACAGTAGCAGACAGCAATTGTAAACAGTGAGTTTTTGAGGATATTACACATTTCACATTGAGACTTTCTGTTGGTTTGTGCTAGTTAAGGCGACTAAAGATTGACTGCTGTATCACAGGACCCATATTATGTCAATGAATGACTGCTCTCTTATCTCTTCTCTTACAGGAAGGGTGTGGATTGGGGGAGCTTTGGAAATCATTCTTCAGAAGTATACAAAGCTAAATGCTTCCATAAAAAGTGGTCCTGACAGAAGCAAAATCTGCTAACCCAGAAGATTCTTTTAAAATTCGGGTATTTTCTCAGAAACAATTAGCACAATTACATGTTTTCAATTTGAATACTTGTATGAATAGATTTTTCCAAAGGCACTGGGTGCTCCCTCTTGCCTTCCCCCTGACCCAGTAAGGCAGCATTAAATCTACACAGTAATATGAAACACATAATATATACATATATGTATATATGTATTAGTTATACCTCACCTCAGGTATCCCTGAGCCACAGGCGTAGGGAGCAAATACCTTCACCAGAGAAACTGCTAAGAAGGCAAAGCTCAATGCCCAGAAAATGTACATTATATAGTTCATTATGTATGAACCTGGACCCTAAAAGCAAAAACAGAAAGTCAGAAAATAAATTTGACATAGGAGCAAAATCACTACTTAACCTAATCCAGAAGTACTCTTGCTGCAAGTACATTTATGCACGCATTTTGAGGCACAATAATTATTACCAAGTCAAGAGAGAGAGTTTTGTTTGGAAAGCTTAAAGTCATGACACCGGCACATTAGCAGACTGGGTTATAAAAGGTAGAAAGTGTTCTAACACTTCATCTTAAAAAGGAAAAATAAACATAGCATAGGTATATCTTTTAATAGCTACTAGCTGCTAAAATCTAATAAATCTTCCTTATTTTCCTTACTATGGTAGAAAAAATAAAACAGATCTATTCTTAGTTATCAGAGAACACCATAAATGTATTTATTTTACATACAGCAATGATCAAGAATAGAAAATCTCATGTTATTAACAGTTCTATACTCTCATAACTTTCCTACATTTCCAACACTCCAAGGCCCCTTGCAGTTCATGAAATACACATTTATTACACTATAATCTATTAATCAATTCAAATGCTGAAAAATGGCACAGACAGTACCACCCAAATCCGTGTTTAGAATCCTAAGATTAAGACCATTATTTTCTTTCCATATTCAGTCAAGCAGTTGAACTAGACCATCGAAGAATGCATAGATACTCACTTCTGCTTGCCCAATTATTAGTTCTGCCCATGTTTTCCACTGTGGACACTTATCTCTCTCTTCAAATGTGGTCTCATTTGAACCCCAACAACACTGTTCATGGTTAAACCACAAAGCACTAAGGCAAATGCCTTCCTTTAAGTCAGTCATCCAGTCAGCAGCTATGTCAATTAATCCTGCCAATGCCCCTGTTGTAGAAACAGTTTTGTATTAATGTTCTGGTAAACAGAAATAACACACACAGCTAAAATGAAGGAATGTGCTTGTATTAATGATGTAAATTGAGATTACAGAAAACTTAATTAAATAGACATTTAATATACTACTGATTTTCAGGATTATACTCTGTTTTCATTATGGTAAGATTAGTGTTTGTTGAAGAAATGAATATTTTGTATATTTCCCAAGTTAAATGCAATTTTTTTTCTTGCCTTTTTTCCCCCCTATGACACAGTTCTCCAACAGTCCACTGAAACCAAGGAGTTAGGAATAAAAAGAGAACTGTTACTTTTTTGTGATGGAGCAGTTTATATGGCACCAAGCCTGCTGGAGACAGATGAGATTCACCTGTCAAAAAGGTGGAAAAGGATTCTAGCCCATGAGTTGACAAAAGCAGTATTTCACTAGAACTAAATTTCAAACAAATTAATTAAGACACATAAATGTAAGATTCCCTCATAATTGAACACAAGGTTGTACCATTTATGATCCACTAAACATACACCAGAAGGCATCCAAACCTGAAAAACCCAGCAGTGTTCAAGACCTGAATTGGTTTGCTTTGTTGCTCAGAACCACAATAAAGGAATTTCAACATACAGCATCTTAGGGGGTGAAAACACTACACTGCATGTTCCCACTGGAATTATCAGAAGCAATTTCCAGTAATTACACACTCCTGGTTTGTGCGTCCAGAAGTATATAAATAAGCTACAAACTTTGCATATATATTAATTTATATGTGATTTGTGAAAGTGATTCTGTATATACCTAAGCAGCAATTTTACTGTTACCATGTCTTTATAACTGGCATAGTCATACGCCACAACTGATTTCCCCAGCATTTAATCTAAAATGTCTGTTTGAAATACATTTTTTTTAAATTGCGCAGAAAGTTTGTGACTTTTCCTGCCTTCTCGTTTTGGTCAGTCCAAATTATACTGACAGAAAGCAGCCTGACAGTGGGGCCACAAACTATTGGATGGCTTTAGTTGTAAAATTCATCCTAAAATACATTAGGAAGAAAAGAGAGAACTGAAGTATAAGTCAACAAACCCTACCTGTTAAGTCAATATTTTCTGTGGAACAACCTCTGTAAAGGTATGACATAAACATATAACTAGACTTTAAACACAGGCTTTACAAGGAAGTGTGCTTACCAAAAATACACACACACACCAGAGCTACTTTTACTATCAAGACACTTCCACAAGAAATACTACAGGAAAATAGCAAAATTTTACAGAAAGGGAAAATACAAATCTCAATCACATGATTAAAGAACACCGATAGTTTAGTAGGCGGAAGTTCAAAAACTCTTGAGAAACTCTCTCTGAATTGAGTGAGCATTTTGGTTTCCATTTGCTCACTAAACCCTCACCTCAAAATGTTAAAGCCTGTAAATCAAAACAGTCAACTTTTTTCTTCCCTTATGGAATTATGGTAGTAGACTGAACCAGCTCTTAGCCAGGTTGGTGGATAACAAAGGAAAAACACTGTAACTATACTTGCTGACAAATGTAAGAAAAGAACCCTTTGTGTTTTCATTTACCTGATGCCAAACCAGTCAGTGTGACTACCAACCATCCTGACCATGCATCATACAAACTTTTTGTCATCTCCCATGCTGATTCTTTCTTCTTGCTGTTAATCTGCAAAGAGAAATCGTAGAGTTGTATGTATTTCTCTAACATGAAGAACAGAAAAAAGTATGACAAACAAAATGCATGACGCAAGTTGCAGCAAATACACCCTCTCTTGAAACCAGAAGTGTTCTGCTTGTATTTAGTGCATTACACAGATAAATCAGCTTAGTATTCAGTCATCAAACAACTGAGAGAGAAATGTGTGTTTGCTTAATTTAAAGAACTAAAATCCAGGAAATGCATTATTAGGATAAATGAATACTTTCTATGACACACATCTAAAACATATAATTGTAACATTATTTCCCTCCCACATACATTAAATTTTTTTGAACCTCGATTAAACTGTTAGCATATTAACAGTATGCTATTTCATATGATTAAAATTCCCAAATTTCTACTTCAAATACAAACATCTTTATAGTTAGATTAAAAAACACATAGAAGTAAAATAAAACAAAAAATGGAGAACTATCCTATAATACTTCTAGACAATTATTAGTAATGGCATCTAAAGCTACTGTACTGGAAAAGTTGCTATTATTTTATCCTTCTTTACTCTGTGCACTTAGCAGTAACTTGTGCATAACTAGTTTTATGATTAAATCTTCCTTATTCAACTTTATTACATGAATGACAGTATCTAGTGTTATTGACTAATACAATTTGAGTCTGTTTCATGAAACAATTCCTTGCAAAGTACACTGATAAAGATGAATGGCCTGAACTTTGCATGTCCTCTGAAGAAATCACTAAAGAAGAGAAAATCAAGTTCTGTGATAGGAGAGAGGATAGTTACCACACATACTGAGACTTCTTTTCTGTTAAACACATACACACTGATGTAAGTGGTTTGGAGATGAGAATAATCCAAACAACCACAGCACCACACAGCAGTAGCACAGAGACACTTGTGTCAGTATAAAAGCAATGTATATTGCTTTTCTGTACAAGTACCACCAAAACCACTACTGTACTACTACAAATATATCTACACTGGAAAATAGCCTTAAATATACCAGTGTGCAAAAAAGGCAGTACTGTAAAAACGGTATTTGGGTGACAGGGACCTATTCCCACTCTATGAAATTACTGCTTCCTTTCCAAGTAATAAGAATGTTGCAGGACTGCAGGTATCAATGAAGCAGTGCTTTTTAAATAGTATTTAAATAGTTCTTGCTGGTCTAACTATGCACAAATTTAAAGTACATGCATATTTTTGTTTGTGTTACTAGATCAGACTTTAAGTGCAACGTCCAACCACAAATATTTTCCAAGTACTGTTATTTATCTCAAGTACCCGTCTGTGCCTTTCTCTGTCTTTGCACTTCTCTCGAACCCAGTCAATGGTATGGAAGTCATCGTAGGTTCCTACTCCAGGAATCGGCTCATCCAGAAGGTCCAGTAAATGTGTTGAACTGTTGATATTTCCTCCATTTGTCATTGTATAATGAGTTCCTGCAGCAGAGAAACACAGGAATGAACTCATTCTGCAATAAAGTATTCAAACTATGTTAAATAGCACAAAAATTTCTGAACAATTGATTAAGACACTTTCCATAGTGTGCATACTGTATTGTCATTCAGGTCTCTCAATGTTGCACATCACTCCTTTTTTCTGTCACTCAGCTGTAAGTGAAATTTGCATATTAGTGACTTTGTGTTTCCATTGGTTAAAAAGGACTATACTAGCCAAGTTATTGTTCTGTTCTGTGTGCAGACTCCAGAAAAACTTCAATAGAACCAAGTGGAAAAAACCAGCAGCTTTGACACACATTTAACTTGGACTTTATTTCAGTTTATGAACTACCAGAGGAAAATCTGTTTGTACAAAAACAAAACCAGGATGGTTAGCTAGAAAGTTCACAGTACCTTCATAAATTACCAGTTATTTTGAAATATACATTCTATAGATGATCAATCTATTCTATATGTCTAAAACAAATCTAAAATACATTGTTAACAGATTATCAGTGCATCTAAAAAGCAACTTGTATTTTGTTTTTATTTATTTTTTTCAGGTAAATCACAGAACAGTCCTCAGTCATGAAAAACTGCAAGTATTGTATAAAGAAAATATCTTCTGCTAATTTGTCATCACTAGCTAGTTCCTTCACAAGCAGAACAACGGCCCCAACAGTATTCCTTTCACTGATCAAAATAAGAAGAGCAAGAGGGCTCCTGAGAATTTTCCCTCTTCAAAAGTGATAAAAGAGAGCTTTACTTATTTTTAAGCTTTCAAATATATAATGTATATATTGTAATATATCTGTAATATAAGCCAATATCTGTAACATATTGGCTTTTTTTTTACTTCTAACTTGCTTCATTAAGAACAAAGTAATTTGCCCCAAGAGCATATGGCAGACCACAATAATCTCTAGTCATAAAGATGTAGGCCCAAATAGACCAAGACTTCCATCAGTTCAGACAGACAAAAGAACTCCTTTCACTGGATTGGCACTGGCATGGTTAGGCAGGTGAGGGTTTTTTAAGCTGAGTATTCTTGGTTTTTTTGTTGTGGTGTTGTTTTTTCTTTTTCAGTTCCATGCTTCTTTAATTGAGCTTGGGTGTTGTCAGCAGAGGTTTCCAACTAACCAAAAAAACAAAATAAAAGCCAAAGCTTGTCAAAGGACCTACCTGTAAACTTCCAAATACTACAAATACTGAGTTCACCAGACTCAGCCCTCATCAACAACTCACAATTAGATTTATACATAAGTAAAATGTGCCTTTTCCCTTTATATTTGTGAATTCTAAGATCTAGAAGAAGCAGTGTCACACCTGGCATTACACTCTGACCCAAAGTGGTGCCTCAGTCATCTGTTAAGAGGTCATGTTTATGCTTGCTATATAACACATTGTTTATCTGGACATTTTCTTAGTGGTGAAAGACAACACACAAGAAAATAGTACAAAAATCGTATTAAGACAAAATGCAATCTATAATTTTCAAGATACAAACAACTAATTACAAATGCTATAAAGATTAAAAGAACAGTGCAGAAGACAACACAAATGTAGCAGACAGCTCCCCAATAACACCAATACCATTCTCTTAGGTGAGCCTGGCTGCTGTCTTTAGCTTAATACTTTTTTCCCCAGTCTATACCATACTAAATTCCCCCTCATCTATTTCCCACAGCTAAGCCCTGTAAATCCCTTCCCAAAGCTGCTGCTAGTCTCTCTTAAGGCAGACGTAAAGAAGCATTACCTATGCTTCCATTAATAAAAGGTTAACAGCAACAACAGCAGCAACTATTTAAATAAGACTTGCTAATAGAGGTGATCGTGAAAACTTTGCTTTAGGATAAAGGATTCAATTCTCTTGCCATTTACAATTCTCATAAACAGAGGTCTAAGATACACAACTGGCTAGCTGAATGGGCAAGGTGATCTTGTGGAGGAGATAGTAACAAAATTCACACTGTACTAACCAGTTTAGCTCTTAAAATTAAGAAAGTAACAGAATACATTATGAAAATATTATTTTAGACGAAATCAGCTTCCTTTGCAAAGCAAGGGGACATAAACTAACCTCACCCACAGTTTAATTATTAATCTCCTACAAAGTTATAATACGATCACACAGTTTCCTGAACCTGAATGAGTAGGGAAGGGCAAAAGCTTGTCTGTGCCTTTGAGGAGTTGGTTTTATGCCCTGCTATATGTGAAGCAGTATCAAACTAAAAGGAGCATGCAATCCTATGCCACAGAAGACAAAGGAGAGTTGAGAGTTTTAAATGTATCACAAACAGTAACAGATTATTTTATGCATACCACAAGGTGCTGAAGTGGAATTCCCCCCCAGGGAAAACCATCAGAAATGGCACAATGTTAGCTGCACCAGACCCAAAGCAGAACCTGGAGTAGACTACAAAGAATGGTGATTGCCTGCATATAGTAAAAATCCCACTGAAACGATGTCAGGTTCCTACTTTGCCAGCATTTGCTGGCACACTGAATACCAGAATATAAGTGATTATTGTATGATGGGGACAAGACACTGGACAAGATATGAAGCTGAAGAGGTTTTGTTGAATACAGAGCAACTGTGACTGTCTGATGCAACCAAATAGCTATAATCTTGTACCACGTGAGAAAACAGGCAGCAGTGAGTGTGATAGAAAGGCATCCCTGTAAAGGGCCATGAAGAGGACAACTGTACAGAATCTGATGCTCTGTATCTAAGATACAGATGGGAGCAGTGGGAGATGACACTTTCCTGGTAGTATTACGATCTATGTAGCACACAACTATTCTAAAGGAGATTTTAGAGAAATACACCTTAACCAATACTCAAGACTTTTCCAAACTTTCACTTCCCTTTCTACCCTTTCTCCTCCAGCTTTTCACACAGCAAGATGCTCTTTCCAGTTATGAAGATAATGATTACCATCAGCATAAACACACATATTCTCACAGTTTACTCCCAGTTTCAAAGTGTCATTAAAATTATTTTCCACTCAGTAAGTTTTGTTAAAATTCTTACCATAAAGCAGGTATTTCAACACAACATTCTAATCATCAGGCAGGAAATCGTCCTTGCATAGATAAACTGCAGCACGTAGCAAATGTTCAGAAACTATTTCCTCTTCTGTCCTCTCCTTTTTTCCCACTCCTCAGGTTTCAAGATTCTTTCTCAGGCTACATGCTTTCCATCAAAACAGAAGCAGTTTTAGTCTTAAAAACCACAAGTGCTTAGCACACAAGGTGTATAGGCACAGCCTCTAGCCAAGCTAAGAGAACACCTCTGCTGGTCATTCGTAGACACCTAAGCCATTGTGAAAGCCATAAAGAAAGTAAAGCCTTTTTGTTACACATGAGTTCGCTTAAGTTTTCATGAGACTGGGAAGCTAATGGTAAAAGTGGCAAGCAGAGCTTTTATTATTACTGCTATGCCCAACTAACTCATGTGACAACAGAGGGGGAAACAGTAATATACTGATCCTCTCAGAGGCTTAGTACAACTCATAGGAATCATTATAAAGCAAGCACAGTCTTTCCATATTTTGCAAATATAAGGCAGAATCAAAAAATTGTTCAGGTCAGAAGTGACCCTAAAGATCATCCAGTTCTTCGGCAGGGACAGCTTTCACTAGATCAAGTTGCTCAGAGCCCCATCCAACCTGGCCCTGAACACTTCCTGGGATGGGGCTTCTACAGCTTCACTGGGCAACCTGTCCCAGTGCCTCACTACCCTCACAATAAAGTATTTCTTCTAATATCTAATCTAAACCTACTCTCAGTTTGAATCCATTCCCCCTTGTCTTGTCACTACATGCTCTTGTAAATAGTCTCTCTCCATCCTTCTTGTAGGTTCCCTTCAGGTATTGGAAGGCAGCAACTAGATCATCCCAAAGCCTCCTCTTTTCCAGGCTGAATAAACCCAACCCTCTCATCCTTTCCTCACAGGAGAGGTGCTCCAGCTTTCTAATCATGCTGGTGGCCTCATCTGGACTCATTCCAACAGGTCCATGTCCTTCCTGTGCTGGGGACCCCAGAGCTGGATGCAGCACTCCAGGTGGGGTCTCATCAGAGCAGAGCAGAGGGGCAGAATCCCTTCCCTTGCCCTGCTGGTCACACTGCTTTGGATGCAGCCCAGGACACAATTTCCAGGCTGCAAATGCACATGGCTGGGTCATGTCCAGCTCTCATGCACCAACACCTCCTTGCACTTGGTCTTCTTAAACCTTATGAGATTCCCATGGGCCCATTTCTCAAGCTTGTCCAGGTCCCTGTGGATGGCATCCTGTCCTTCAGGTGTGTCAACTGCACCCCTCAGCTTGGTGTCACCTGTACATTTGCTGAGGGTACACTCGATCCCTTCATCTATGTCATTAATGAAGATATTAAATAACACTGGTCCCAGTATGGACCCCTGAGGGACATCACTTGTCACTTACCTACATCAGGACTCTGAGCCATTTACCATTACCCTCTGGATGTGACCATCCAAGCAATTTCTTATCCATCAATAGTCTACTCATCAAATACATCTCTCTTCAATTTAGAAAGAAGGATGTTGTGAGGGACCATGTCAAAGGTTTTACAGAAGTCCAAATAAACGATACCTGTAACCCTTCCCTTTTTCACTGATGGAATCACTCTGTCATAAAAGGCCACCGGGTTGGTCAGGCAGGAACCTCGGTGAAGCCGTGCTGGCTGTCCCAAATCTCAACACGTAACTGCTGTGAGCTGCTGCAATCACAGACTGCCAGCTTGCTGAGAGTGAGCTTCTAGACAGTAAAAGCAACATGCATCTTCAGAAAAAAGGAAACTCTTTGGGGGGATTCAGTCACTGTAGGTCTTGATTGAACTGCCTTCTAGAAAGGCAGACGACTTTTTTTATCCTTCCATGCATGTAATTCCAAGCCTTCAGCATAATCTTTTCTCAGCAATCAGCTCTGGTAGTGCTGAAGAACTGCTTCAAGTGAAGTTTACAAAAAAAAAAAGGAAAAAAAATTCCATCATGTTGAAAGAAAAAACTGTAATAAGCATTAAGGTTAAGGTTAGCAGTAAAACACTGGACTTTGATCAGAATGGACCTGATCAGAATGAGGTACAGCAAAAACAAAAATGCCACAAGAATGAAACTGGAATAACAGAAGTGGATTCTAACACCATAAAAAAAGCTTTCATGTCTGAAGAAGTGAAGGATTTTTTTCTTCCTTTTTTTTAAATTTTAATGAGAATGTAAAAAATGTAATCCAAAATTACTTGAGAAGATACTGTGCCTGTCAGGAAATAAACAGTCCTTATCATACTGCTCTCCTGCACTGCTCTTTGAACATGAAGTTATACTGAACAGCTGTTGGGTCCCAGCACCCAGCCAACCTCCTGCTTTGCCTAGCTACTTCCTCCTGATAGAACCACTAGGAAAAAGAAGTTACAGAACTAATATTTTGCTATACTCACAGAAGCTGCTTTATATATTACAGATTTCTCCTTATGTCCCTTGCCAAGGCAAGGAATATCTCTTCTTTCATATTTTATAGACGTACCTCACACAATCAGTATTCAATCTTGATTGATGTTGGAACTATGACAAACATGAGAGAAAGCTGATTTATGTACATTACACACAGCATTCTTGAGGCCATGCACAGCATTTTTAAAGGCTACCTCACCTCCTGTGGCAGTGATCCCATACCGCTTTGTCTTTTTACAACTCAGGAGATTTATTTCAAATTTGAAAATAACCCTGGGCAACATGCAGCTGAAGGAAGGTATGTTTTTAAAAGAAAAATACCTGTTAAGTTTATAGCTAACTTATTTCACACAAGAAAGGGGTCTTGCAACTTACACAATGCTCCTGATTCATGCATAACTGTTCAACAATCCTCCCCAACTCTTTCCTTGTAGGCAGTGTTCCTTCTTTTCTCATAAAAATAATGAGAAGAGAAACATCATGGCTTAAGACAAATGCTACATCCTGGGTACTCAAACAATGTATGACAGATTTTTATGTGGTAATCCACCATGTGATTATCTGAACAATTACTCAGTATCACCTAGAGAACAAATTCCCACACGTACAGCCTCGCAAGAGAATAAGGTACAGAACTGACACATGAACAGGGTCTCAAGAGGATGACAATCAGAGCTAACAAGGGACCACAATCTTATGATAAAGTTGAAGACCCCTTTCATATGCTACACAGCATATGATACACATCTTCTGAACACACGTCACAAAATACACCACTGTCTCTAACTGAGCCTGTATCACCTCATTCCATTTTAAGAAATGAGACATATCTCTCGGGACATAACTACACAGCAAGACTGAGCTGATCTAATGGACTGCTGCCACACGAAGAGGAGATCTTGCTCCCTCTAGTTCTCCCTCCCATTCTTGGTCACACACTCCCAACTGTTACCCTTGGATCAGTTCTGTCACCCTTGATCCGACTGCACAGTAAACCAAGCCAACAAGCTAATCCAACTAAGCAGACAAAACTACCAACAACTTAAAAATCTGCCATTATAAGGAATCAGCTTTCTGTGCTGTCTGAGAAGAAACAGCGCAAGGGCAAGAACTGAGAGAATAGATGGGGAACAACAACAAGTTTACTCCCTTCCACAGCACCAAACTGTCAGACTAGTTATACTGAAATACATAAATGCACCCTTGGGGTCTTGTTAGATTTTAATTATAACTTACTGTTGAAAACACTTCAAAACTATAAATATTAATGTCCAGACACTATACAGTAACATCCATTTCACAGAGCTCAAAACTCCAAAAGGCTTAGAAACATTCCAGAGTTGTGAAGACAACAACAGATAAACAATGCCAATGCTGGATTCAATGGCAGAGCAATAAAAGGACCTAATTTCTCAAAGGTATTTCTCTACAAGCTATGTAATTGCTAACTCTTACAGCAAGAATAGTTGCTGCTGCTCACACATCTCTTTTTCTAAGCACTGCACAACTACACAGCATTTCCCACAGCCACTGTTCTTCTGGCTGATAGCAGTGCTACTTCCAGTAATGTGAAAGGAGGAGGAAAAAAAAATGCACCTCTGAGCAAAAATATTCAGATTACAGTAAAGGCTGAAATAAGCCCCCCCTGTCATGACCATCCAAATCTGCTGAGTGTTAAAATCAGCAGGGGCTGTAGCTTTCCAGAGGCCAGATACTAATCTAAGGCTTTGCTTCACCCGTTTGTCCTTGGGTATTAGGTGGCAAGGGGAGTGGAGGCAGGGAAGCACCCTGCATGCAATGCACACTGTAGGATCACTTATGCCTGTAACAAAGATTTGTATACACAAGGTATGTGTTAGTGCCTCAACTTCTTTCTGTCTCCATATTCAGATCTCTAAATATGAGGCTTTCAATTAAAAAGACAAGAAACAATCATGAGTTTACTTAATTTTGTCTGCAAGGACTCAATGACAATCATTAAGCACTATTTTCTTTTCCTGACTACAAGTAATTTCAAAATTTCAGAATCAGAAGCACAGCACAGAATGTCAGTGTTATTCACTACTGTTGATGATTAATGATGTTAAAGTCTCTGTAATCAAGTAATACATTCCCATTTGTGTGCAACTATGAATTTTCAGCCTGTCTCTTCAGTTAGCTCTTCGAACTGCATCAAAGGCTTTCGAGCACAAATTGGTCTCTGCATTACAATCACAATGTATACAAAATTGACACAACTATACATAAACTAAAAAAAAATCAGCTGAAAAAAATCTGGTAAGCGGGAAACAGGAAGACTTGGAACAAGTTTTGAAGAACAGAGAAAAGAAATAAGATGCTTTACCAAAGTACTGCATGATAATACCCTCCATTTCATCTTACCCCAAGTAGATCTGGATTTAAAAACAACCTTTTAAAAAGTAGGAGTCAAATGAATGTTCAACAGTAGCACCTCAGAGTTAAACCAAGACTTTTGAAGATTTGTGTCCTCCACAAATGGACAGGAAGGGGGGAAAAAAAACCCAGAGCTTTTGTCTTTTCACTTTAGGCAAATAAACATTTCTGTTTCTATGATATGGCACAAAAAATGGTTTTATTGTTACAGATTTCTTTTCTTGTAGTCTTAAAGGCAGAACAGACTATGTTGACTTAATTATGTCTATGATAAATAGGGACTTTAGATATGCAAGTGAAGAGTTATGGAGATCCTCCCACTACTAAATTTGCAACTTACATTTAAGATGAATAATGAGGGAGGAACTGAGAAAAATAAAAGGTATAAAATATACATAAAGTTAGATAAAGGAAACATCACAAAAGGGAAGTTATCTATGATGTAACAATGACCAAGGCCATAATAGTCAGAACAACAGAAATTTAGATAATTAGATTTCTAAGTGCTGCTGCTGCATGTACATAAAAGAAACTTACTTATATGTTGTTTTAAAGGTCAAAGACAGGATGTAACAAAAATAATAATTCTGATAATGTGATTATCTCAATCAGGCTACATTCAGGCTCACGGAGGGCATAATCTTGGTGTGTTCATTAGCTTTGTAATATATAATACTGAAATAGAAGTACATAAAAAAATTATTACCAAAACTGAGAAACACATGTTTAATAGAGAACCTTACCAGTTACAGAGCACATGCAGACAGATAACCTATAAATACCTACAATGAACAATAGTAATATCTCATGGTACTTTATGTTAACCACCACAGCCAAATATGCTGAACTCATAATTGAAAATCCTTATTCTCCTTTTCTACTAGAAGCCTTAAACAAAGCACAACAGAAATTGAGTGCCATAACCAAGCTGAGTTTCTCCCAGTTATGTTTTTTCTCAAAGTACTCAAAGTGAAAGATAATAACCTTGATCACATTTTCTGTTATGAACATGCAATTAGTCTAAAAATTCTTTTTTTTATGCCTCCTCTGCTGCCAGTAAAATTTCAGAGTCAAGCCCCAGCTCTGAGTGTATGTACACAACTTTCATACCCATTTACTTCAAAGGTCACACTAATAATGACTTTATTACTAATTCTTAAACCTAAGAGGCCCTTAAGCAGAAATGCAGTCTAAAACACAAAAGTGTAACTTTTATCACTTAAGAGGATCTGGCTCAGTATGCATCTGACTCAAAGTCTTCCTAGGAAATTATTAAATATTCTCTGCACCACATCTTACAGCAACAGGTGGGGCTGCAGGCGGCTGAGAGGTTTCTCCAAAGTTACTGTTATTAGTATCCTCTAAGCAAGAAGAGCTGCACCTACATGAGTGGTGACTGGTGCACAATAAATGAAATTGTGACTTATTTTGTCTCCCAAAAAAATTAGGATTACTAAAACTAAGTCATCAGTAAATCTACCATGCTCAATATATATATAATTTTCACATCTCCTGGCTACTGACATAATCACAGATTATTAGTGAAACAAAATTTCATTAGTTTTGCTTGAGGACTTCCAACATCTTAACTCTAAGATGTGTTTATGTATATGCAGAAAATAAACAGAAGTCAACAATGCTTGTACTTCCTGAAGATGTCTTGCTACTGGTAGCCTGGCCACTATACATTTACTACTACTGCTCAGATTAAAAATTTTTAAAGAGTGGTAAAATGAATGCTTATTTAGGAATTATAAAAAGGTGGGGGTTGGCAGGGGGAAGGAAATCAAAGAGTGTGAGCATGTATGTGAATGGCTGGAAGACAAGCACGATACCGATAATTTTGAACTCTCAAAAGGGTCAAGGTAGTAAAAATGGTGCAAAAATAAACCCAAGAGCAACACAAGTAATTTATTTACACAACATATGTTCCAGAGTTTGTTATATGAAATATTCTTACAAAAATGTACATGTCAGTTACTTGGTATATATGCAATCCTAAATCAGAACTTTTAAACCCTTTCTGAGAAGTAACATTTTTAACTCTTCTACTCAATAGAGAAGAGAGCAGAAATGAATTATGTTCCTGAAGCTTTATTTCAGTGTGTCAGGGAGGATAAGTAGGTCTGGAATGATGCATTTAGTATCACATAAAAAGAAGTCTTAGAACAGCACAAGTCAAAGGAACTTCTGGTAAGAAGTAGTCAATAATATCTGTTTAGCTTTTTTTAAAAAGATGATAATGACTAATCAGCATAAAAGATAAACACAATTAATAAATACATAATTTTAAATCTTCCCGTTTGATGTTTCACTGTCTATTCACACTGAAAAAAAATCTTAATACAAGCCAGTGGATCAGACCTTTAATAATAATTATTATATTATTATAATACTTTGTATTACATCTCACTGAGCATTAGTGAAGGCCATTAATTAAACCTCAAGGACCCCTGATGATTTAAACAGTCATTGCATAATTGCTGAGGAACAGCTACTTTGGGTGAGCCACTGCAGTCAATTAGTGCAACAAACGCTTTGATGTTACAAAGCAATTTTGCATAACGTGAACATTACTCTGCAGGACATAAGAGTTGTCAGTATGTGAATTAGGGAAAAAATTCCACAGGCTGTAACGATTCATTTTGCTTTCTCAGAATATCTTTACCCATGTTCTCTGAGCTTGTTATTACAATGTTCTGAAATCTATATGAGAGGAAGAAAAATCCTGGTAGTACACAGAAAGTAATGTCAAAACCTTACTTTCAATTTCTGGTTTTGTCTGCTAGCACTTTATGTTTTATTTTAATAGCTAAATCACAATAATAGATTACTGTGGTATCGTAAACCAGCAGGAAATAATCACAAATTTTGATTACATCTATGGAACAAACTGGTCTCAAGGCATCTTCTTATGAGACATATGCACTTGAAAAATTCAGACCTTCAAGAGATTATGGTGACACTATTCAGGTTTTATTGTTGGTTGTTTGGAGTTTTCACAATCTAAACTCACTATAGCAAGCCCAAGAAGCACCAGTAACAATTGTTTTGAAATACAGGATTAGAATATGGGAAGTACAAGCCCTAACAGAATTCAGTGAAACTGCAAAAATGGCAAGTCACAGCTGGGAATTGTCTTGCTGGTTCCCAGCAATGTCACCACAAGAGAACTACCTAGTTGAATCCTCCACGGTTTTCATTACAGTATTTGCAAACACTGTTTTTAACAGCAATACTCCAGTGTGCCAGACACAACTTTGCACTGCAAAGATCTCCTTTTGGTATTGTAAAAAATCACCTAAAACCTGTTAACTTCCAGGAATACACAGCTGATCACATTCCAATGTGTAACTATAACTTGCAGAGTGAAAGTGTCATGTTAGGGCTGTTTTGCAGTTCTCATCTTTAAATCGATCTACAAATTGAAACACAACAGAACGGTTGAGGGTGGAAGGCATCTGTGGAGGTCACCTAGTCCAAGCCCCCTGCTGAAGCAGGGCCACCTACAGCTCTTTTCCCAGGACCATGTCCACAGGGCTTTTGAATATCTCTGAGGAAGGAGATTTCAGAATCTCTGGGTGACATGTTACAGTGCTCAGTCGACCTCTCAGTAAAAAACTCTTTCCTGACGTTCAGAGGGCACCTCCAATGTTCAGTGGGTTCCCATTGCCTCTGGTCCTGTCACTGGGCACCACTGAGAAGTGCCTGTGTCCACCTTCTTTGCACCTTCCCTTCAGGTATTTATATACAGAATTGATAAGATCCCAAATTCACATTTTGCAAATGTTCTAAGAAAACATCAGCCCGCATTTCTCAGAAGTGGTTCTAAATTTTGACTTAGAGAACTATCCAGCACTTGCTACATAATGACCTGGGCAGCGTAAAATTTGCTTGTCTAAAACTAACTGTATTAGAACTTGTTGATATTCTTAAGATACGCTGAAAAACATTCTAAGAATCATAAAAAGACAACAAACAACCTTCTGTGTAAACGACCAAAATACAGATAAAATCTTAAGAAGAAAATTATGAGCTAATTTCTTTACAGAAATAGGAGTTTGCAAGGACATGCAAAACAATACATTAACATGGATGAAAAAAACAATTTTATGTAAATTATATCTTTATTCTCAGCCTACCTCCTCTCTAATGACTTTGCTTGCAGCTATAAATGTTGAGAACTTTCTAATTTTAGATTGGCCAATTCAAACAAAAGTAAGAATTCTACATTCTTACCACATTTACTGTTTTAAACATCCCTGTGAACGTCAAATTCAAACAAGGAAACGTACTTATATCCTTAGAACTTGAAGGCATAACTTTTATTCCTACTACAACTTCTCTCAGAGCAAAACCAAATCTTTATAGAATGTTTCCTGCTTCAAATTTGCAGTAACAAATAAAATGCAAGCTCAAACGAGGATTTTTTCCCCCTGAACACTGATAACACTATTTTCTTTCTAAATCTGCTTCTTTACAAGCAACAGTGTAAAGAACCTACCTCAAAGTACCAGTTCCTTAAGAGTTCATCAATATTTGCTGAGCTGACATATTACCATTGCAGAGCTTTCCCTTCGCATATCAAAGACGGCAAGAAAGAGTCAAGTCTAAAACCAGGTACGGAAACTTC
Source organism: Climacteris rufus (assembly GCA_013398175.1). Taxonomy (NCBI): domain Eukaryota; kingdom Metazoa; phylum Chordata; class Aves; order Passeriformes; family Climacteridae; genus Climacteris; species Climacteris rufus. Next base: position 1,231,951 of record VZRZ01008256.1, read on the forward strand.
AAAGCCAGACAAACACTGTTCCTATTCACGTTAGTGAAAGGCGTGTAAATATCCTAATAATAACCCTTAGTAATATGGTCGTAGTCAATGACAAACACAGTTTTTGGAGGGGCTTTTTTGTGCACGACATGGTTTTCTTGATTAAAAAGCAAACACACAAAAAAAACCCCCGAGAGAGTGAAAGGCAAGGCTGCCACATATCGAAGATGGAGTCACAGGGCGATGAGATGTGAAGCAGGACTGATCTATCCGCAGAGAACAATCCCTGCCAGCACAGGAACCAGCCAGAACCGAATTCTCCTCCTGCAAAAGGCACCGGGCAGGCGAAACAAAGCAGTGCGACAATTAACAAGCCCTCACGTCTCCGCTACAAGCGTGGACAGCGGCCCCGCACGTACAGCTATGCAAACAAGTAAGCCAAACGCCAATCCGGCATACCTCGTTTATGCAACTCCCGGAGCGGAATGCCGTCTCCTCCCCCTCCATCGTAGGGCAGATACGGGTCGGAAGAGTCATCCATGGACGTGACGAACGCGAGGCCCGCCTGCCGGCTCAGGAGGGCCGCGGCATCGCTCACGCAAGGGCGGCCGCGGGGGCCGCTGCCATGTTCGGCCGGGCCCGGCCTGCGCCGCCGCCGTGGCTCTGCAG
>VZRZ01008256.1:1232682-1262279 GCA_013398175.1 Climacteris rufus
CAGCTCACGGGAGAGCCGCCCCCGCCGGGCGCGCGGGTCCCGTCCCTGCCCCCGTTCCGGCCCGAGGGCGGAAGGGATGCCCTCGCACAGGGGAACCTGCCAAAGCTGCCACCTTGTCAACACGTGAACGGTCGGGGCCCGGCTCAGCAAAACAGGCAAACCTGCCACAAAAGAGCTGCCCTTGGTTCATGCACCTTGCTGGAGCCATGCGTGCTGAGGCCTCTAGACACCTATAATCGCATTTTATCTAAGATTCATGCATTGCTGGGGGCTGGGGGGAAACCTCTCTCCCAGGCATTTTTAGTTACTCTTTTCAAACATGAAAGCGGTTACCTCCGGGGAAGAACAACATAACCTGCCAAAAGCCAACCCCTCTACTCCACAGGATCAGCTCACCCCTCTTTCACCAACCCCCTCTCTGCCATTCACGTAGAACTTTCAGTCCTATAGCAGTGACTGACACATTTGAACATATTTAATCAAAAATAGTAAACCAAGAATTTAATTACATATCTAACTAAAATGGTGTGGTGCCTTAATCTTCTATTTTTTGGTGATGATTATTCTGGTATTACAACTGTGTAACATCCATACTCACACTACAAAACTTTGAGTGGGGGTGGAAGAAAACGTAATAAACACGTCCGCACTTTGCTTGCATTACTCTACACATTGACAAAATGGTCTGAGTCCCTCAAAAGTCACAGACTCAAAATAGGCAACAACCCACATGAATGCTAACCAAGGGATTCATGTGATGCATCATCAAACAGTGGCTGCTGCAGCATTGGCAAAGCCCAAGCACTTCAAACAGTTGATATCTAAAGACAGGAAATCTAAAACTGACTACATAATTGCTTCCATTTGAAACAGATATTATTACATATTGAATACATATGCTATTTTATGTTTAATGTATGATTTTGTACTGGTCCTATCTTGCAATTGCTGATAAGAAAAATTGATAAGAAAACTATTTTACATGAGATTTCCATAGTTGGTCCAGTTGTAATGAAATACATATGGAAGATGTGCATATTTTTTTCCTTTTCTTCCCCTTCAGCAGATAGCAAAATTAAATATATTGCATGCCTGTAGCACCAAGGCCCAGCTTCAGTTTCATTCACACAGCAAACAAGAAATTAATTCTATTAGGTTTGCCTTTGCACCTGTGTAAGTGTGACAGACAGACAACTGTTTTAGTTTTCAAATGCTTTCGTTTCTTAAATAATTTTCCAAGTATGTTCTTTAGGAAGTAACTTCTTTTATAAGCCAATGTTACAAGCTGTGCACTCCAAATGATCATTTTGAGACCAGAGTAGGGCATAAAGAAATGTTACATTTACTTCACAGGCCTGTAAATATACTAAATGTTAAAAATATGTCTCCAATACAAACATTGAGAAAATGCTGGTATCTCTATAGATGGAAAAACAAGCGAGAAAAGGGGAAAATGAGCATATATCAAAATATCTTTCAAAACTGTAAAGACCATCCTATCTCCAAGACAAATGGAACACCTGAGCCACAGATACTCAATTCTAAAAAACAGACAGCTCTGTTTGCTATCATCTGTACAAACAAATGGCTTTTTATGAGTGGCCTCCTACAATCTTTTCGGAGCCATTATGTATTATCACCATATTATTTTCCTCTGTGAAAAAACAAATCTAAGCACCTCTTAACTTTAAATTATCCATATCCCTCATGTACAGAGAAGTACAACTTAAATCCCTCAGCATTCTCAACTCCTTACCTCAACAGAACTGGAAATAGTCTGTAATCTTATTGTAAGGCTCTAAATAAAATGCCAGTCACAGCAGGAAGAAATACAATAGTTTCTGTAACCAGAAGCAAGAATTATTACAGAGAGAACCATTAGTGCATTTATTATATGCTGATTATAGAAGACAACAGTATAAATTCAACTTCATATTTGAGTAAATATGAAATCAAGGATATAAAGGACTTGTATTAACAAGGTCTGGAAGACCACTTCTACTTTAAAAATCTGATGTGGTTACTGAAAGCCCACAATGTCTTAAAACTGACAATAAAAATCAGTCACAGCAAAGAAATGGCACACTTGTTGGCCTAAACTTGTTCATTGGACTAAGGCACGTGCAAAATTTCTGCACAAGACAGAAATTCAGTTTAAGTTGGAAAAGATGAAGGGTATTACTTCTGGAGAGCATATTTGATCAACTTGGGATATAAGTGAAAGTCATGAAGAAGTCTGCAGTGTAAAATAGATATGACTTCATATTTGCTACCTGAAATTTCGAGAGTCCACCTAATATTAAATTGCAACAGCTCTTCAAAGGTCACTATTTATAGACTGGCTGCCAAATACAGTCCTTTGTCTACTCTTAAAAAGCAGAGCAGTCATTTTTCCCTTCTCAGTTACCAGCAGCTTGTGTTCTCATTGTTCATACTCACCATCACTGGGTATATTCCCTTTCCTACAATACCATGAAAGGTAGTTTTAGTTTTTGTCTTGTTTTTGTCTTCTCAAGAAAGAAAGATACTATGCATACTAACCTGAAAAGCCAGTCTTTTTTTTTTTTTTCTTTTTTAATATCTAAAAGCCTATACAATTTAATATTTCCAAATTACTCTTTTTCTATCAGGTCTGAAAAAGGGCCTGACTTGAACTATCTGACAATTTTATATTCCAAAGAGTATGTCAGTTATTTCTGTCGTGAAGTTCAGCAAATTCCAAAATTATAGTTAGTGAAATGGTTTCTCTAGCTAACTATGTATTTTGGGTATTATGGAGTACAAAAAATTATGAACACTTGTAAGGTCTAAAGCAAGTTTTACAATAGCCTTATTTTGAATGGCTGAGAGCCCATTTAAATCACCAATTTTCTACACAGAACAGTTCACATGTAAACAGCAGGTCTGTACAGCACCTTGCTTTCCAAAGTTCAGCACAGTAATTATAGACTAAGGTCTCAATCCCAGATATCCTGCATGCCCAAATAACTTCACACATCTGAGTGCTCCCATTGTTCTCAACAGGCACATGCTGTGGTTAACCATAACTTAGATGCACCTGTCTTTGCAGAAGCCCATTGTTCTGAAAATACTGGAATGAACACAGGTGACACACCTTCAAGGCATACTAAGAATGATGAAAGACACTTTAATCCTTTCTCCACAACTTATCTTTTCCGGTTTAGGGAAAGAGAAGACACACATTCAAGACAAAGTAGCTGACAATATAAGAACAAATCAAAGATTATACAAATCAGATACTCCCAGGGAAATGTGTTTGGAAGCAACAAAACAAGGCCAGTGAAAAGCAGGGCAATATCACAGAGCATGACAGCCTGCTTACCCAAGGCTGGAGGGAGGACCTTAATTCTGAAGTACTTCCCACCATTTCATACTAAGAAGAAAGCTAGGTTTAAAGAAGACAGCCAAGCACCTTGTTACATACAAAACAAACGTGCTGTCCCTTCCCCCAATTACTTGGTTTATTTTGGTGACAGACTATGTAACTTTATCGCACCAGATAATGAAAATTAAAATTGTATCTTTCATGAAATTACAAATGTAAGTTTGGGGATGCTGAATGATCTCATCAGCATAACAACAGATGCCAAAAACGTGACTGAAAATTACAAATGTTAGTGTGACTGATGCAAAAGTACTTGGTCACTCTTAACTGTCATTTTCTTTCCTATTATTATTCAAAACTAAAGCTTCTCTGTCAGCAGAGCTAGAAGATAGTGTTCTCTTGAAAAATGCTATTTAACAGAGCACTTGCCAAAGCAGCTACCATCTCTGACCACTCTAAAAAGAATTTAACTCATATGTGCCTTCAGTTAAAGGGTGAGCATGAAAGCATCCATTTACAACAGGGTGTCCAAAGTATATCTAAAGTGTGCCAAAACCTACTGTGCCCCATTGCTCTTCCTTCCAGCATCACTCTCACACCTTTTCTCACAATTTCTTTTTTCATTTACCCCTTTCTCAAACCATGCAGCCAAATTAAGCCCAGGTCTAACCTATCAGCTCGACATCTCCTCTTAATATGTCTCAGTTTACTGATCTTGCAGACCCCTTCAGCCTGACTTTCATTCTGACAGGTGTTCATTCTGCATAAAACCACACAACTTTCCCATATGGGTTGCAAGAACCTGCACTGGGAATATGAAAGATGATAAAAGGACAAGCACCGTTCTCTCAGTTCTGGTACTCAGACATGGTCCAGGATGAAAAAACAAAGATACAATCACAGAAAATGGGGAGCGGGGAAAGAGAGAGAGAAAAAAAGTACAGTTTGTAGTGGTTTAGCCCCGGCCAACGGCTAAGGCCCCACTAAGACTGCTTTTTTCCTCCCTTCCGAATTGAACTGTGTTACTAAACCCATGATAAGAAATGCTGGTAGAGGGGCAAAATCAGGCTGAGACAAGGTCAGAGCTTCTGAGTGATAAAGTGAATTTATTACNAGACATGGTCCAGGATGAAAAAACAAAGATACAATCACAGAAAATGGGGAGCGGGGAAAGAGAGAGAGAAAAAAAGTACAGTTATACATAGCTTCAAATTGATACACAGAAAAAGCAAGGATAAATTATTTTAAAATCACTGTAAATTACAGTCTTAAACTTCATTCCTTCATTAGCAGTATATAGAATTCTGTCCTTGATCAGTGTATCAGGCTATATATAGAAGGCTCTTTTAAGCTGTTACCATTGCCACCTCATCAACTGCTTCAATGAGGCAGACAGATAACAATGCAAAAACTTTTAGACCAAATATAATGTAAAAGCAGAGGAAAACAAATTTATAGCGTATGCTGTTGAGTAGCTGAAGGCAGATGGGGTTTAAGCAACACAGAAGTAAAAAAAAAAACCAGAGGAAAGTGCGTAGCAGTAATACACAGTAAGATTTTTCTCTACTTTCATTTTATTATCCAGAAAAAATAGCTTCTTAATCACAGTTTCTTTTTTCATAATCGCTTGTTTCCCACAGATTAGTTACTTAATTTTGCTCACAATCATTTCACCCACCAGAGAACACTTTTTTCCCAGGTTCTTGCCTAATAAACTTGCTTTTTCACTGGCCAACCACAGGTTTTTGAATTACACTTGTTTTATATAACTTCCAATGGTGCTTTTACTCACTATCCATACACAGAAGGTGGTAATTGAAGTCAAACCTAACCAGCAAACAGAATGCAGTAGAACAGGTCATATAGCCACAAGCATATTGTGTAATCAATTCTGAGACTGGCTTCCCCTCAGGGTAGCTGAACCTTCACCGCCAATCAGTGGAACAGGAGCAAAGGCTCCTCACTGCCATGCAAAACTTCAGGGCAAAACAAAGAAACAGACTTAGAAAAGGGGAAATAATAAAATCATTATGCAATGTTAACACTTAAGACCAAAAATAAACTGGGGAAAAAAAAAAAAGAGTTTGGTACCTTAATACTGGTTTGACATATTGGCCCAAAACACTGAAAGCAAGATTAGTCTCTCAGTTTTCTTTTCACTTCTTCCCAGGCCTGTCCATCACACTACTTGACGTGTACCCCAATGAGGATGGAATAAAATGCTTGACATCAACAGACTACATATAGCTAGCAGCTGTGAGAGGTGGGTGTTAGTCTTTTTTTTTTCCTTTTTTCCTTTTTTAATTGAACAGTTTTACACTAACATTAGAAATATCTACTTCTATTGTATTAATCACACAAGGAGGTTTTGGAAAAAAAAGCAAGTTATTTTCACCAAACAAGCTGCTCTCTCTGATTCTCTAAGAGCCTTTTAACTACTTTCTATTTTTTTTCTGTTCTTTTTCCTTACAGGGTAGACTTTTACTAAGGAAAAAAATACTGCTGTAAATTCACCTTTGCATATGTGTTCTCCTCTCATGCTCCAATCTGCTAAACCTGTAGTTACAATGCATCAACAGGAAAATTTGGCATCCTTCCCTGAAGTTCAATTCTCCCTTTTCTCAGACTAGCCAAAATTCTGCTACTGAGATTGTTCTATTTTTCCTCATACCTAAAAACATGTAAGGATAAAGGTCTTATCTGCTCAACTGCCCTTATTCTGTTTTAGGGTTGTTCACTGTTGGTCACTATTTCCAACTTGCTGTTTGAAGTATAATGCAGGGGATAAAATTATAGCATCCACACGTATTCCTCTCTAGATCCACCATTGTCCTGGTTCTGGCCCAGGTCAGTGGGAGGGGGCATGACCAAGACATGATGCTATTCCATACTACCTCACCACACTGAGGGGGACACATTTGCAAGAAGAAAGGCGTTCCTTTCTGGTCAGGAAAGCATGGCTGTAGTAGGGCTGGGTGGGGCTCCAAGGTGAGCATTTTTGCATGTGAATCATTCCTTTTTTTTGTACACTTTTGTTATTAATATCATTACTGTTACTGTTTGTTTTCTTATCTCATTGCTGGTTCCAATAAACTGTATTAATTTCAACCCGTGATTTTTGCCTTTTGTTCCTCCAATTCTCCTCTTCACCCACTCACAGGGGTGGCAGGAGAGGGGGGAAGGTGCAGTGAGCAGTGTGCTTTGGAAAGTCTCAGTAGGAGAATTAAATTGAGGAGTACCACTCCTAAACTAGGACAGCCATATATATGTTAAGCTTACCTTCTATCTTCAAGAATATTACATCTTCTTGATAAATAAACAAGCTTTATGAACATAGTGACAACTGCAATTCTGTGTGTTGTTAATACATAATACTACACTATGCCATATTTGAATATTTGAATTCCATTAAACTATGGACCACTTAGTAGTGGTCACAATAAACTTAGTCCATTTCTAGGACATGCCCATCCTCCAAATGCTGTGTGAAGATCTTATCCCTCCCTTAAATTAGAGATATTAGAAAGGGTTCAGAAAGGGGCAGTGAAGAGGATCCAAAGGATGGGATAGCCTCAAGGTCCAACCAAGCAAACAAGAAGACCATAACCGGAAAAAGACATAAATGAGGAGAAAAAAATAAGTAGCAATGGAAATAAAATTTTCACCATCTGTTCTAATAACAGTGACAGCACCATGCCATTCACGTGTTAATCCTTGTTAGTTTCTACATGTGTATGGCCACTGCATGAGAGGCTTATCAGAGTACGTGTACTTGGCACAACAATCAAGTCATCCTAGTCTCAGGTCACCCTGTCCTAGTTTCATATCAAACCTTTTCCTACCAACAGCAGTTTCACTTCAGTAAGCTAATAATACTCCCTAAAACTTTTTGTATCAGCAGAAAAAAAATTCTGCAGCTGCAACTACAAATGAAAATTTAAAAAACCACAAAACAGAGTTTAAGTATTTATGCCATGCATGCAAGGGTGAGTGACAAGGAAGTCCATATGTGAATCTATGCTAACCCATGGGCCAGTGTTAGTCTAGGTAAGACTGGCAGTTATATCTACTCTCAGCAGTATTTATACCTGGCTTTAGGTTCAAAATAAAGAAAAGAAGGTGGTGCTTTACATTAAATGTAGCTAAGCTATCAGAGCTTGCCAAGGGATGGTTTGGGTGCTAAAGAATCGCTTTAGTGAGAAAAAGTCAGTTGAAGAAAAGTACACTGATAAGGACTAAAATTTAAACCCACCACTCAGGTGAGAGAGGCCATCAGCTAGACAAAAACTGCTGTGCAAGTACTCTTGCACTCAAGCCTAACTCTTACCCTGTCCTTACTCTTCCTTAAGCATTGACTTTTGACCCCTGTCAGAGACAGGATGCTGACAGGTGGATTTGTGGTTTGACTCAGTACAGCTGTTCTCATGTTTCAAGGCCATAATGATATCCTCTTTCATAATAATATTTCTGTTTAATTCAAGCAGATGAAAAGCTTTCACTTTAAAATGTTGATAAGAAAGAATATTCTCAAAGACAGAAAACAAGAGTACAACCTGACATCAATTTGGTTAAAATTCTATCTGCCTTCTTTGGCTGACTTGAGAGAATGAATCAAAACTAAAATGAATAAATGAAATATTACTAAAGCTGTAGCAAAAATTGTCTATTTAGTACCTAAAGATTTTACGATACCTAAAGATACATATTACACTAAATTATTTTATTGTACATTTCAGACTCTTCTTTCTACGTATCTACATATATGCCATCACACTTTGTCTGTTTTCATTCCTTCATTTTACACTATTTATACAGTTTGTCTGGGAGAAAGACATACACATAATAACACTACAAAAGGCTGTCAAGTCAGTAACAACTTCCTCAGCAGCATCTGTTGACAAAGCCAGTGCGCTTTAAGCACTTAGGGGAGAGCTGCAGAAGGAAACCAACAAGATTATATAGTATCAGAAAGATAAAAAGAATGGATTATTAGTATTATAATTCATCTTCTTCCAGAGCATCAGGTTCATGTGCTAGATAAAACTTCAGCAGAAAGGCCTGGTGAGACCATTCAAGGACTATTGGGAGAGTTGACAAATAAGTCCCCAAAGAGCTGAGCATGGTATTTATGAGAAATTGAAACAATAATTATTTGTTTCCAAACATTTAAGAGAAAAATAAACTAACTGGTTACTAAACCTCTACATACACACTGCCATAATTTCCATCACTCAGAAAGCCTAATGCCACACCATATAATCTGAAGGTCTAAATGAACACTGTAATGCCATTACAGGCTGTTCAACTAACACAATGTCTAGTGAATTTACATTTTGGATAATAACTACAATTTAAAAAAAAAAACAAAAATCAAACACTAGGGTTCAGGAAATCACTAGCATGTTAAACAGATACCCACTGAAATTCCCTCATTTAATAATGACATCCCATAAGTAAGATAAAACATTTTTCCCCTTAACCTAAGAATCTACCAGTCAATTTTGTGGGGCTTTTTTTCACAGGAATTTTGAAATTGTTGAAGAACTTTGTTAATTAGCCCAGTTACCCATGTAAACATAATGTATAACAACTACTGTTCCAGATAGATGGACAAAATCAACTTCATGCATTACTAATAAAACAGTAAAAGAAATCATGGTTTGATACTATCAGATATCCTGTGTTCAGCTGCATTAGTTGTACGAAACACAGGCCAAATGTCTGCAGCCTAACTACAATCCAACAGAAAAAAGTAAATGATAACCAGTTACTGACAACTTAACAATTTAATTTAATTCTATAAATTAGCTGTGCCTCATGCTTACCCTTGTGATCCCAGCAAGGCATGTTATCTCATGCTTCAATTTGTATGGCATCATTTGGGGTGAATATACGCCTTACTTAAGAATGGCAACAAGCTCTTCAATGCAAATATTGCTAACTTGGAAAATAGTTGTATGTAACTTAGGAAAGAGATAAGTCAAAGTGTCATAATGACTGTTCAGCCCAGTCAGTTTTACAACACATGGAGGGATAACAAAAACAATGCCAATGGTGCAAAATGAGTTTGAAGAAGACTCTTCTTCATATCAGCTGTGAACAAAAGGAACAATCCATTAAAGCAATTTCCACACATAAAGAATCTAACAGGAACTTGAATTTTTTATGCGGGACGTAAGTGATTTTATTCTTTTCTTTCTATTCTTCCTTTTCTTTATAAAGGGCAATAGCTAAATAGGAACAAGCATACATGTGAAACAACATTCACATGCTGTTGGAGAAGGTAACTAGGTCTTGCCTGAAAAATGAACCCCTCGTGGTACAAACTTCTTGATTACACTGAACTACCTGCACTAGCTGAAAATTGCTTTCTGTTCCTCAAATAATGCCGTAATATTAGTTTACTATTATAAAATTTTTAGTGTCGGTATTTAAGGCACCAAAGTTGACTGTTTGGGTCTCTCTCTTTAGGCAAAGGACTCCAAATCACAAGCAAGGACATTTTAGGAGAGCTGCAGTGTTTTACACTGTGACTTGCTGGCATATTCTTTTCTTTCTCAGTGGCTCTGCTATCACTGCAAGGAGGTAGTAGCGACTGTAGCAGCAGCTTCTGAATTACCAGTTTACAGGTTGTCATACTAAGGTTAAGTATTGCCAATTTTATGTTAACACCATATGTCAAATTGTAAACTGTCTCCACACTGAACTCACAATATAAGCAACTAAGCTCTTTCAGCTGAAGCAGGAATCTCTATATACTGAAAAGAATGCAAGCTCATTCAGGACTCAAACTCCCACAGACAGATCAAAGTACCTTGAGATGTAAACACCAGTGAGATCATTTGTTTGCAAACCATTTCTACTGCAAATAAGGTTTAATCACCTGATTTCAGTAAGTGCCTTGAAAAAATTGCAGTCTGACAACAGTACAAAAATTCATCTCCTACTGAGCTTGCCCTACACTTAAATAAAAATTAGTGAAAACTGATGCAGTCCTCTCTTATCATATAAACAGCCTTCAGTTCTGAGTAAAATTATGGAAACGTCTCAGTTTCACCTCACTGGTTGGCTAACCCGTTGTCATAAAAGAAAAAAATTTGAACTTTTGAAGAGACTTGTTATACCCTTCAACCCAGCCAGTAGCCAAATTGTGACTGCCTCAAACTTTAGAGACAGGCAAGGCAAACCACTACTGACAGAAAAAAAACTGATTAGACATTTCATCTTCTCATCACATTCTACAGTTAAAATATCAATCTAATAATATATTTCCATTCTGGAGATTTCATTACTATTTAGAAGGAATTATTTTTTCCCTCTGTTAAAATGATGGGAAACAATAAAACAATTCAAGTGCAACATTTTCTTGAAAAGCTAGACAGCATAGCTCTTCTCCTGTAAAATTTTAGTAAATATTAGCTTATATGACTTAACTATTAAAGAACTCAGAGTCCCAATGGTAAGTATAATATGTTTAAATGTAAATAAATATAAGTAATATAAGTTTAAATGTAAGTATATGTTTAAACTGACTTAGCAAGAAGCAAACAGTCTAAAAATAAAGCACAGATAAGTCATGATAAAAATGACCTCCACAAATTGCACATATGCACAAATCCACATATGGATGTACATTCTCTGTACAAGCACTGGTAACACATCCTCCATACAAAGAGGCAGATACTTCTCTTTAGTATAAAGTCACGGTACCCATCAGACAGTGCTTTAAAATGGAAAACCACTAACTTCAGTACTACAAAGAGATTAATTTTGATAACTAACAAAAGAAGTTTTGTTCAAAGCTGACAGGCAGCATCCCTTCCAGGCAGCGCTTTGGTACAAGCCATCCAAGCCTCCACAAGCATAGCAGTGTAGTTATTTAGCATGTTAAAACACACTATGCTCAGAGAATTCACAATTTCATTACACCTACTTGTTCTTTGTAACACTGCCGCTAAAACTCTTTCATTCATTTAAAGAAAACAGCTACTGGAGAATATAACAGGCATACTATGTCTATAGTTACTATTCATATATATGTATTCAGTTTACAATACTACATCATTACAATTTCTGTATTTTCCTCAGATGAGACAGTAAAGGACAGGTCACACACGTTTTCAGATGGTGTTAAGAAAAGTAAGATTGTTGTACAGCATTGGTTTTAAGATAATGGTGAATCCCCAACACGGAACTACTCAAAACCTTTCAAATAAGGCATGACACCAAAAAAACAAATCACTGTCAACTAAATATTAAAGAAACCTAAAAGTCTAGTTGACAAGACTTTCTGATTACTGGTTTCAGTTGGTGTTCATTTGTTTAGTCCAATACAGTATGAAGGAATTTCCCACAGAAGACAAGGAGTATACGAGGCTAGCATTCTTTCCCAACATCATCCAATTTCCACATGATTTCAACAGAAGGCATATTCACCACTGTGTAACAGCCTCAATGGCTTTCTAAGCTTCAGTTAAGTACTGAAGTGTGAGTGGTAATGTGAATAGCAGTACTGTGCAGCTTTATAGAATTGCTCCTGAGAGGCAAAGGACTTAGCAAGCCTACTGAAATAAGCAGACTTTTTCTATTAACTTACTGCCCTCTGAACAAGGGGGAAAGACTACAATTACTTTAGAAATTCCATATTGTTAGCCTTTCATCTGCATAATTTAAGTGCAGCTTATGGTTCCATTTTCATTAGCTGAAAAAAGAAGAAAGATAAAGACTGTTTCTTAGTCTTTCATTTTCTCCTCACTGCATAGTCTTGATTTTTAAAAAACTTTGTGATTCTATATTTTATTACATAAACCATAAAATTTTGTTGCATACTCTATTGTCCATGGCAACTTATCCAGATTGGATAAATTCATGCCTGTGCTCACTTGTACTACAAGCTTACTCCTGCACCTATACACCTTTCAATTTACCTACATAATTTCCACAATCACTTTAACTACAGATACATTACTGCCATTTTGCTCACACTGATAATATATCAGGCTTATAAATTCTTGCAGTACCACAGACTTAACCCACACTATTTAAACATATTTTTCAATAGGGGTCCTGATTTTGGCAGGGCTCGCCTGCTAAAGCACAGAGCTCGACCTAAGGCCTCTGCATGCACATCATGCTGTGGAGGGCCTGCAGTGCTGAGAAGCATTTGATCTTCCAGATACTGGGAGGGTCCTGCCCTTCCTCCAGAGGGGGGACTGATTCTGTATTGTGAATGCATCTGTACTTAGACTTAACAGAACAAAAATATGGTTAAAGGATAAGAGCATTTAAAAAATAAAACAGTAATAGTAATAATAATACAAATGAACAAACCAAACAATTGATGCTAAGTGAGTAAGAGAGAATTACAAAAAGGGCACACACAAGAAAGCCCTTGTTTGGTCTTGTCAGTAAGATTTTTTCTGTTTTAAAAACATGAAAGAAAAAACATCTGATGCATTTGGACACCTAAGGAATGACAAACACAGATATTCACCTCCTGAATGCAAGTTTATGTGTAACATTTTGGGAAGTACGTTCTTACCATCCTAAAAAGTAAATTAACATCAGATTCTGATCTGCTACTAAGATATTTACTGTATCTTAGTTATATTTGCTGTATAAGAAAACATTTTCCATGTATAGAGACATGTGTATCACCATTCACCTAAATAAAATAATAGGGTTTATAACTATAGCTACCTCTTATAGACAGTCCAGAACTAGGGCGAGTAAACAAGTCATTAGCAAAAAATAAAGTTCCAGGAAAGAAAATACATTCATATTTATGTACCAATCCACATTCTGATAATTCAGTGTTACAATAAGATAGGAGCTGCTGGCATGTGCAGCAATTAGCATTGATTTTGACAATGCAAACAAAACAACCACCTCATCTGTTTGGACTCAATTTATGGATCTGATTTCACAACACGTAAAGGGCAGAACATTGGCTCTGAAACTATTTATTTTACTGTAAACTCATTTCTCTTTCATGCTTGAAGTGATGAAAATTATTTATATGAACAATAACCAGAGTAGCTTCATATTTTCAGTACTGGCTTTAAATATTATGTTGGACAAGCAATGCACTCACTTTATTAGAAGTGACAGATCCTTAGAACTAAGAATTATATACAGAAGCCAGTTGTGCACCCAATAAATTCCTAACTCTTAAGCAGTGGACTTCAGCATGCTGGTATTCTCCAAATAATGTGCCAGAAGGAATTTTCATGTAGATTGAATGTCCTGCTTGTGACACCTGTATTGGCATACAAGTTAAACAACTGCACATTCAAGACATATGTAATTTGACAGAAGGAATACAGGTGAGAAGGATGCTTTTAATGATGTGGCACAACTATCTAGTACAATGCCAACATCCAACTGCTAAGTGTAGCAAAGGGAAAACTTATGAAGGAAGAGACTCTGCAGGGAAGGAAAGCAACTGAATGTTAATGGGAGAAGAGGAAAAGGTACTAAAAAACAAAACTCAAGAAGCAGAACTTGATTAAAAAAAAATATGAGGAAGTGACCAGAGTATACATTTAACCAAGTTTACTATCTTAAACAGAAATTACTTTCTCTCCCTCCTTCACTCACCTTTTACTATTGCTAAATGAATGTTAATACTCTCAATATATTAACTGCTTTCTTAAATAAAAAAAGAGAGGAAAAGCTTCCAAGTTCTTTCTTTTGTGTATTACTTCAATGCTTTTATAGTGTTCACTGCAGAAAATTTTCTTTACAACTTTTTACCTAGTCAAAAATTGAGCTCATATCGTGTTTTCTGTTGCTTTTAACCCCTCTACTTTTGCCTTTTGCCACTGTTTTGCAGAGGTGAAGCTGAATGAAGCACAAACAAATTTATGTCTAGAAGTAGTGATTAAAACAGACTGTTAATTTTTACATCAAAGAAATATTGGAGACAGCAAGACTTCCAAAACCCTGCTGCAGCAATAGCCATCTGTAGCTGCAGAATAGCCATCCTTCTACTTGACAGCAAGTTTTACATTTGTCAAAAGCATGTTAATATCTGCCTCCTATCAGAAGTCATCCCACACAATGTAATTGTTAGGTAAGCCAGAAAAATGTTCAGCCACTTTCAGGTTTAAAGCATCTCTCTGAAGGACAGATTAGCTTAACAGAAAAGGATCAGGTTTGGTCATCTAAAACCAAAACAAAATAAAAACCAACCAAAAAAACCCCAACCCATAAAAATACAACCCAGAGAAACTTCTAAACTGAAATTAACGTACCAATTGATGCATCACCATCCAAGAGATTGTCATCTTCAGAGGTCTGAAAATCCATAATTACGCCTGCTCCATCTAAAAGCTCCTCATCGCTGCTGGCACTAGTTATGCTGTTGTAACTGTTTCGATAGTAGCCTCTATGAAACAGCTGCTCAGACTCCATTTAGCTGCTTTATAACCTGTATATATAGATATAAAAAAGTTATTTTCTATCTGAATATTCAAAAAACACTAGGAAAGTTTAATCAAAATAAAACAAGAGTACTTCATGCTTTGGGGAAAACTTTTTAAGGTGGCAAAACCGCAAATTACAAAATGGTAGCAGCAATACAGAACAAATTAATCTGATTCAAGGATTATCAGTTAAGAGAGAGAACTTCATTAAAGCTTTAGGTGAATCCACAGCTTGTTCACACCTTAAATGCTTTACATAGTGCCGAAAATCCAAAAGAATTACAGAAGAGTTGAAACAGATTACAGAAGAGCACAATGACGAAGGAGAACAAAACAGCCTTCCTTCTACAGGGCAACAAAATGGATCAGGACTTTTGAGTCTGGAAAAGATACATTGTAGAAGATGACACAACAGATGTCAGCAGAACCACAAGTGGTGTGAAGAAAGTCAAGAGCATCAGATGTTTTTCAGTGGTCCCTACATGTCATAATGAATAAAGTAAGGTGACAAGCAGAGAAAAAAGGGCTGATTCTTCACACAGCATGTAGGGAAGTGGTGGAATTCTTTGCCACTTTGCAGAAGAATGCAATGGTTCACAAAGGAATCAGACTAACTGACAGAGCAACAACCACCAAAAAACCCAACATCAAAAGCTATTAAAGACAACACTTCTGGTGGAAATGCTGGAGGCTTGGAGAGCATTCTGGAGATGTGCATATGCTTATTCTCTTCCCTAGAGATCTGCTATTGGTAAGACAGGTCTCTTTCATTTTCTTCATTCTTATTTCCTATAAAATTATTTACAGTTTAAAACATACTACCTCTTCAAATAAATTTCTTCCATTCATCTTCATGTGAAATTTTTTCTTGATCTTCTAACATTTTACAGGTACTGAGAAAAGCTTAATGGACAGCCACAAACATTTCACAGTGACATATTAGGACACATATTCTATTTGAAAATACAGCTGCATCTCCATTTTTTTACCCAAATATATCAGATCACAATTTATAATTTAATCAGAAACTACACTTGAAATTGTTCAAAAGATACTGATTTTTCATACAGAGTAATTTTCGTAATTCACAAAAAAATGAACCTACAAAGAACACGTCTACCAAAAAGTCAGAACACAAACATGACTCTTTCATTATTGTGCTCACAGAAAGTCCTCTTAGTATCATTTTGCCAGTGGGGTGTTATCATAAATGGAAGCCTGTTGCCCTGACTTTTGCAGTTCTGGATGTTATCATTCTTTTGTAGCTAGTTTCTCACATACTTCTATGTAAACATGGCCATGTTATTGTAACGGTATCTTATCGTTTACATTCCTTTCTCCTGGGCACAGAAGTTTGATGGACATTTCCTCTGACCACTGTGATTGAGGGACGACAAGCTCTTCCCTCCAATGAACAGTGATTTCTAAATGTATATATAATAAACAAGGCGGGTCTCGCTCGGCCCTTTTCCTCCTTGCTGCTGACGGGTGTTCCTTGTCTCCTCCTTCCTTCGTGTCGTTACCGCGACAGAAGCCACACAGCACAGCTGAAATAAGAACCTGGAACTACTTAGAAGTGTTTCCACTCACTGCATCATTTGTTGCCTTTCTCCACCTGCTTCACGCACCAAAACCATGTTATAGACTCATCTGCCAACCGTCCTCCTGTTCAAGTGAAATCTTTATTTTAAATTTATATTAATTTTCCTACATTCTGATGAGATTTTTCAAGGAGACAGAACACTCTCCTGCCTTGTCCATAGAAGTAGCACTAGAAGACAAAATGCACAAGACACAAAAAACTCCTGTAACACAATGTAAGGATTTGTCTATTGTGTTCTTTTCCTATTGTAGACCTGACTTTTTTTAACTGTTCTTTTTCCTTTAGTAATCTTTACTATGAAACAAAAAACAATTAATGAGGAGGAAAAGGCTAACTGCATGGTGGTCTATCACAAAAAGTTGTTTGTGAATTTGTCAAAACAACAAAGAAGTAGCAAATGTACACCCCCAAAGTACTACTGTTTTTGTGTCAAGCCCAGGCCTTCAAACTCAAAATTCAAACTGCTCCAAGAACTCCTGAAGACCCCTACTGTGAGTGTATCAAAGTGAGAGTATCTCTCTTATAAACCACAGGCAGAAACACAATTACTAATAGCAATTATCTGAACTCAGAGGGAAGGGATTCTAGGGTGTTAACTGACCCAAACTGACCCAAATTATGGAAGCCTGAGAACTGGGTTCTCCTACTAACCATTTGCTGTTGTACTGATGCCTACTGGGGGCATGGCTGAAGTCTGCTCAGTCTTTTAATTACACCACCAACTTTGGAAGCCGCATACAGTTTTTTTCATTTAATAAAGACATTTTCCTGCAATATTCTCAGCAGAGGTATTTATTACAGTATAAAGACAGAACATGGTAAATGTATCTTTTTAAAGTAAAAGATTATTTTCTTTACAGCTTCAGTTAATTTTACTACAAACCTGCTACTCAGAATAAGAGAAATAACTCTCCCCTTGGATAAACATCTCTTCCTAGATAAATGTCAGAGCAGTGGATTAGAGGTACTAAATCCTCCAATAATTGAGAAAATGCTTTCAGACTGGGCTACAAAGGAAGGCAAAATTTCATCAGCTGGTCAGTAGCTGATAAACAAAACCAACACTCTGCAGAGCCACACCAAGCATACCGCAAAAAAACGCTGCATCACCTCTCCACAGGAGTGATTCCACAGGCTGACTCCTACGGCACATACACGCCTTCAGGTGAGTGACAGGCATCATGCTACAGCCCTTCTGGTCTTATTTTAAATGCTACATGTATCCTGCTGTAGAAGTGTTGCTGCTGACAGACCTCTCCAACAGTCAAGCAAAAGCTGAAATACTGAAACGATTCATTTTGAGGACTTTAACCAAGATATTAGTTACTTTTTTGCATTCCAAAAGAGTCGAGTACTCCAAGTACTTTGTATCTGACACTCTTACAGATCCTGCCTCGCGGCAGCATGCAGCAGTGACAGACAACTAAGACCAGGAGAATGTTACCTGTTCCATACTTTTCACACAGGATGAAAATTTCAGTTCGTTAGAGTATGTCAATCACTAATTTGTCCACTACTACCTGTAACTAATGGCAGGGAGGACACTTCAACTTAACATACAACATATTTCCTTGTGTGCCTTTAAGAAAAGGGTTTGTTTAACAAACTAGGATAAAAGGTTAGTGATGTTCTGTCTTGAGCTGTGTTAAATACTCAGGATAACTTATAAGTGTATGTTCATGTGACCTAAACCACTGCTAGCAGCTGAGAGATCTGGCTCACTTGAATTAAGGAAATGGACTTACGTGGACACAGGGAGTAGACTCCTCAGAAACAGATTGCTGGGAGCATCAATAACCAAGAAAATGAAGAGCCAGGAAAATTATTTCTATTGCTACAACAGCCAGAAAAGAACCAGTATCGTGCCTGACCAGCTATGGTGCAGATTATCCTTTGTGGATAACTGGAAGAGTATGTCCATACAAGAGAATATGAGCAAATGCTTATGGAATTGAAAAGGGATAAAAAACCAGCCAACCTGCCATTTTTTAATATCAGATCAGTTCCACAGATTCCCTGCCCTACCCAAACAGCCATTACATGGCAAGTGAGGAAAAATGGAAGTTACTCAAGAGAAACTGTATGCAGGAAAAAAAGGTACTGGCTGAATGCTGGTCAAACTCAATCTCCCAGAAAAACAAACAAAAACTTCTACACCAGGTTCCCCAAAAATTCTCATTACAGTAAATATCTAAGCAATAAATGCTTTTGCCAACCTAGACTACTGTAAAAATCCAATTATAAAGGATTAATGAGAGCATTAAAGATACTACCTCTAACTTATTTCTACAAAGCATCACAGTTTTGATCCAGAGTCTAGTCCAAATATCTAAGAAGGCAGACTCAAAAATGCTTCCGATTATCTTTGAAAAAACCACAAAAATACTGAAGCAATGCACTGTAAAAATAACAAAAAAAGAAAATATAACCAATATTCAGGAAGCTTTTGGAACAGGAAAGAAATTTGACTCCACTCACATATCCAAGACTTCTATGAAAAGACTGTGAAGCAAAAAAGGTGCAACTAACCCATCACGCTTCTATTACTAAAGCATTTCCAGGATGTCCTGACCTATCAAAACACTTCTACAAAAGCAGGTTAACAGAGAAGCCTTTGACACTAGAAAAATTTAACAACAACAACAAAGTACCCAACCAAACAAGGGAAAAAACCCAAACCAAACTGAAGAACAGAGAGCTAAAGCAGGCTATCTTACCTCTGATGACTAGAGAGTGTGAAGGAAGAAATGAGCACACAGGCATAAGAATATTGTGAAAAATCTAAGCAAATACAGTGCAGGCAGGAACTAAATTGGTAAAGGAGAGCAGTGGACAAACAGCTACATTAGCAGTAGAAAAAGCATATAAGCCTGTTTTCTGCACAGTCTAGTACCACAGGCATTTTTCTGCTCTCCAGCGTCAGACATCCTGCTTATCTTTCAAGCTCTACAATTAAAAGGTCAAGCAGAGAAGAAAGTCAGCTGAGGGAACCACTTCCAGTGCAGAGACAGGTCTGTGGAAGAGACAGAACAGGCCAGTAAGAAGTCTGATTTACAAAACATTTGTTGACAGCTGATCCAAGCACTTGGTAAATCTCCAGAATGTGCTCTGTTATCCCATTAAGACACTTTTCTGTATCTCAGAGGGGTGGCAGGAAAAAAAAGTACATGTTAAGAATAGTATTTCCCCAGAAGGGGGATGGAGTGAAAATTTCAAAGTACTCTACCAGATTACAGATTACAAATTTGCTTTATATAGTTGAAAGTCAAAAACAACTAAAAAAAACCACCACCACCACCACCAAAGAACGTAATGAACACAATTAACACAAAAACCCACAAAACAATAAAAAACCACAATGACTGATCTTAACAGTAGAGTTCTTTCTCAAACTAAAGATCCTGATTAATTAAAAACTCAGTGTAAAACACGATTTTTCTGTTCAGTACTAACAAGTAAGAGGTAAAGGCAATGATCTAGCCTCTAACTCACATATAGCTTCCAACAAACCCTACCCAAGGACAGCACTTAGTGAGAACGCTGTGCCCACATGAGGCAAAAGAAGATTAAATTTAAAGTATTAGTACAATCTTTACACCTGAGAATATGTTCTACAGTAGAGAAAATGCAGTGATAGGAACCAAAGAGTAATTTGCTGAAAAATTTTGAAAATAATATAGAATTTTAAATGGTTTATCTGTTAAGAACCTTCAAAAGTAATTATTTGTTATAGAATAGTCAGACATTCTATATATAATCTTATTTTTAAGTATCCACCTACTGTATACTTTAAGAACTTTAAGACAAGTAATCTGACAGAACCATTTCCCACATCCATACTTTAATTAAAATTTTAACATGTAGCCCATGTATAGGGATCTATGATAGAACATCTACCCAAAAGCTGAAAGCAGAACTAGGCTTTGATTGCTTAATTCTAAACCTCTGATACAACGTTAATTTAAAATACTGCATCTTTTTTAGCTTATAAGTAACCCTGCCCTTCAGACAGAAATGTTAAACTCAGAAATTACAAGAATTTTACAATTGTTATGAAACTAAGGACATGTTGTGGCCACTCTTTCTCTTAGTCTCACCAGCATGAAAATCATATTTCCATTTTCACCACACACTCAACATATCTACCCTTCATTTATTTATTTAGTCTGTGATGTGAAAATATTTAAGCAGGATGAGAACATCATATTCCAAACTCCAGGTTCATAAAATAGGTGAATGAATTGTGAGGAATTTCTCACTGTATTTTTAGACCACTAGTGTAGCAGTGTACTTGGCAGAAGCTGCTTCTGTGGAACTTCAGAATTGGTGGGAAGAGCCCCAGGGCAATGCCCTCTGAACCTGCTCCCTCCAATATCTGAACACCCCCCCTGAGCTGTGGTGAAACCCCATATTTCCCTTGTGTCACCTGTATCCCCAGCCTCAGGTTCCATGTATGGTTATGCCCTGGAAGACTCTGCATGGTCATGTCCTGGAAAGGTCTCTCTTCTCCTGCTCTCCACTGGGCACTTTGAACCAGGCGTCTTCCCATTGGGTGTTCCCTGGTCCCACCTCTCTCTAAAAGAGCCCTGCAGGGCTTCCTCGCTCTCTTTCTCCTGGGTTAATCCAGCCACCTGGATGTGTCCAGACTTCCTCTCTGGACCCTCACAACGCAACACTGGATTTACAATAAAAAGGCAATTAACCCAGAGAAGAGCCCTCTGTAGCCTTTCATTCTCGCTGACACCTTTACACCACGCCTGGGGTAACTCTCCGTTCCAGAGGAGCCAGCAGAAATTATCTGTCATCTGTGGTAGCAAGAAGTCTGTACTTTGGGAGAGCTGTAAAACCATTGCAGCTCGTCCCGGAGGGATTTCACTCACATAAAGGACGCTGTAGCTACCTTGAGAGCTCCGGCTTCAGCGTCACTACACTAGCAGATTATTTCTTTGCAAAAAGGCTCAAAAATATTGTAACACTTCAAGTTAAGCTTCGACCACAAAAATTCTTAAGGATACTCAATAATCCAACCTGTTACAATTTAATGAATGCATATGCTAACCTTTACAGAAATACAGAGACAGATCATTCTCTATAGCACTCAAAAAACTCATCAAAAACTTTTCTTCTTTTCTTTACTATGAGGGTGGTGATGCACTGGAACAGGTTGACCAAAGAAATTGGAGATGTCCCATTCCAGGAAGTGTTTAAGAACAGGTAAGGACAGGTTAGATGGGACTCTGAGCAACCTGGTCTAGTAGAAGGTGTCCCTACCCATGGCAGGAGGGTTGGAACTAGATGATCTTTAAGGTCCCTTCCTACCTAAGCCCTTCTGTGATTCCATATCAGATCTCAGGAAAGGATCTTGGTCAATTTTTAGATAATCTTTGGGAAAACAAAATTATGAAGGAGCAGTGCCAGTTAAATGAAGCTATTTTAGTTTAAAAATCAAAAAATCTATTTGAGTTTATATAGTAGATTCCTAAGTTATCTTGGAATAGAAGATAAAAAGTCAGTTTCCAAAAATACCCATAGGTAAAACTTAGACTAGTTTCATTCCTAGCTGCTTCCAAAATAAAACTGACATTCATGGAGGGAAGAGACATACTCAAATACGAACAGAAACAGACAGACAAAACTACATTAAAAGATAATACAAGTAAAGCACAGTCTTAGCTTTAAAACTGCAACAAAACCCCCTGGTATTCATATCTACATTCTACTGAATCTTACCACTCTTAGTTAAAAACACTTAATATAACATACTAACAGCCCAGAAAGTTTCTTACTTTTATGATAAATACCAATTTGGAATATCATCACTATATACCAGACCTTCACGAAAGCCAAATCTATAATGAATACTCATTTTTATAGTACTTTTCATCTCCTTAGCTTTAAAGAAAAAAACAAACAAACAAACAAAAAAAACCCAAAAAAAACCCCAAAAAAAACCAACAAAGAACCAGCTAAAACCTGACAGCCTAATTACCGGATGACTACCAAACTCGTGTTTCTGGTCATATGATGCCAAACATTAAGGGCATTGACTTCAGTTTGTACAAAGTATTCAAAACCACTGCATCTCCACACTTCAAAATGTGACCAGAAAGGTTATGGCTACTCATAGTTGTAACCACAGAAGAATTATACCCACTGGCACAAAGACATCAGCCTACCTAATGAAAGGATGCTTCTTTCACATCCAATTACTAATGTGAATACTTGTTAATGGCATTTCACATTCACCAAATTACTAACTTTAATGGCATTGAACCAAACTGGCTGGATTAGCTGAAGACTCCAATTTAAACTTACTAAACTAACCTCATTTATTGATACACCAGAAAAAACTCTGCTATCAGAGTTGAAGAGTACTCTCCCACACAGGTACAGTAACAAGCATCTCCATGAGCGGCAAAGTCTTTGAGGTGTGTTAAGTCAACAGTTTAAAAAGGAGAAAAAAAAAGAAAAGCTAAAAACGTAATCCTTTAGCATGAACCTGAACTAAGTATAAAAGCAAGTATGACTCAATAGCTTTAGCTTCACAGGCAAGTACTGATCCTGAGACAAATCATGGTAAACAACTGTGTCCATGGCTGCTGTTTTGGAGCAAGCCTAAAATACATGTAAGATACAGTACTAGTTTCTAAACTAATAGGTCAGTACCTGTAGCTGCAAATATTCAGTCCAAGAAAGAAAATATAAGAGTTCCCTTGGCAAAAAAAAATCTCTGGTGTCCTTTCTGCAATCATACTCAGGTAAGAAATAACACTGCAACTCCTTAAGACAACTGAAAGGTAAACCCCCTACTCCTCCTTGGAAGGGTAGGAACTGTGACTGCACTTTCCATCGTAAACAATGTAACTTTTGTTTGTTGAGCCTTAAGTCACAATGCTCACTTTCTGTTTGATGAAAAGACACTACAACAGCGTCTCTTTGCAGTTTTTAAAGATTTTTGCTCCTTTATAGTGTGGACTTGTGTTGAAGTCATCTGAGGGTTATACAACAGAGCAGAGCTTTTACACACCACCAGAATGACCATAACTCTTGTTAATCATATTAATTTTCTTCAGTTTTTCAGAGAAATGCACTGAGCAGTCCCTAGCTATATGTACAGATTCCTAAGTTCAGGGTCACACCTGAATTGAGAATCTTTCAGATAATTTTGTTCAAGTTCAATATAATTCAAGACTGTCAAATTGGAATCTGGAAAAACACCACTATCCCCAGTTTAACTCTAAGCATCTTCTCAATAAAAGCAGCTACCACAGATTTTTACGGTCAGAATTAAAATTTCTTTAGAGACACAGTAACGCCCTTGAGATCAAGGAAAAATCCTATAGAGCTCTCCAAAACATAGCACAGGCACAAGACCACTTGAAATTTCACAAGACCGCTTGTGAAATCTTGTGGGGACCCCTGGTGGTTCTTGGTCCTTACTGTCTCTACTAACCATTTTCCAGCTTCAAGGGAGTGAAGAAAACACTAAAGAGGAACATATAAACTGTACTCTGGTTAGAAGTAAGAAGCCTTTGGCCACCAGAAACAAAAAAAGGCTGGACACTCTTCTTGGTATGTGTAACTGTAGAATCCCAGAAGAGAAGAGGCTAATGTGTATGTCTCGAACACTGTTAGCTGGATGGCTGTGGAGCCAGCCAAGCCCTGTTTGTAATAACAGGCAAGGATTGTTGGTACTAGCACGCCGTGAGAAAGAACAAGATGTGTCTGGAGAAGGGGGCCGTGCCAGGTAGGGCAGCACTACTCCAGGACAAACATCCTTGGGCTAGCTCCTGGACACAAGCACGGCACAGCGCAAGCACAGGAACCAGGCCAAGGTGGGGGCGTGGACTGTAGGGAAGGATCAAGATGATCTAAGACCCCTGAAGCCCTCTGGCCCATGTCCTGAAAGGTCTGAAAGAATGGACTGCACACGACAGCTAATATGCACAGAAAGCAAGAAACCTGTCTTCAGGGTGAGGAAAGCTACCTGCAAAAACGTGCCCCCAGCACTCCGCACATCCCATCCGCTGGACTGACGCTGGGACCGGGATTAGGGAACTCTTTTTCTCACTTTCTTTAATTCATCTCTTCCTTTCTCTCCTTCCTTTCACCCTTCCCCTTTCTCCAAAACCAACTGCCCTGCGCTTATACAGTAAGTCAGGGACTAACACAGCAACTTTCACATCAAGTGTGTAATGCATTAATAAAACTTTCTGATTGTTTGAAGACTCTCTGACTGTTGTTGTTCCTTCTGAGTAGGAGCATCCATGAATCTTGTGTGCTTCCTTAAGGGTAGGACATCACAGTAACAGTGATAAATTGACAGATGCACTATGCACAGCTATTTAAACTTCAAGGCCAGGAGCCCTGACAACAGGCTTGCTCTTTTTCTTGCTCTGGATCCTCTCAAGCAACAGTGTTAAGGCAGCGAGGTGAGGAAGGACTGAAGTGATCTGTGATCAACACCTGGATCTGGCTCATAGCTGACATACCTAGCTGGGCTACACAGAAGCCACCTCATTTTTTGAAGAACAGAACATGCAACCATTACTGGTGGCCATTCTGGTCATTTTCAAAGGATGAAAGAAATACATAAATCTGTTCAGAAAGAGCTGTGAACATCTGATGTTAATAAATAAAATTTTAATAGCCTGTTCCTGCTTTTTAATAAAAACAAATATTCTAATGGAGATTTAAAAAAAAAAAATCAAAAGGCAGTGATGCACAAACACCACCAAAAGAGAAGTATTTACTAAATCAAATGAAATCAAATGTGTTAGCAGTTTGGCATGCACAGCATGTTCCCCTCACTTGAATATTCTTCTCTCCAGATGTAAAACCTAGTTGAGCAATTGGCAAGGTCATCTCCTAAAATTATGTGTATTTTGTCAGGGTCTACAAAAGGTAGACAAGCTTCTGTCCGGAGAGTCTACAGGGAAATTTACTGTTCAATACTGATGTCAAGTTGAAAACAAGACTCAAGGTGGGTATTTTATGAGGAAGAAAAGAAATTGGCTTCATGTGAGATTTGTAATACTACAAAAAAAAAAATCACCTATAGTTTACTCAAAGGCTTCTAGCTAACAGAGTAAAAAGAAGGTCAGTTATCTTACATGTGTTATATAACCACAGAGATTAGGTCAATTCACTGCATTCACAGATCAAATTTATTCAAAATAATCCATCTGCTGCCTATCCAAAGAAACAAAACATTTTTAAAATTTGTTAGGAATAAACACTGAGATTTGTGTAACTGTGGTAATGACATAAATACTTAGTGCACAGATTGTTAGGTCTCCTGTTAGGTTTTATTCTATAAAAATAGAATAAAAGTTCAGGTCTCAGAACAAAACAGAAGAAAACTGCTAAGTCTGTAAAACTGATAATAATTTAAAGTTTTCTGCCAGAAAACCAGCAAAAAGTCAAATAATAATTAAAGAAATCTTCAGTTTTCTTTCCCAGAGATACTCTGGAAATGTGTAGATTCAACTTTCAAAATCAGAAAATTAACATGTTCCAAAGCATATGGAGAACTTTCTTTTTTCCCCAACACATACATGAGACAAATTAGTAGCAGAAATCTCAGGGGAAAAGCTGCAGTAGATCAAAAAATGCAGATAACACATCAAAGTCCAACAAATCTGGCAGAGAACACTAATGTGAAGATAAGAGTGGAAGGAACTCAAACATAAACTTATCTTTCAGGAAAAAGAGTACTTGAATTTTAACTGGCAGAATGTCAAAATATTATATCACCCCTGTAGCTCTATCTGGAATTTAAACAAAGTACTGAAGTGAACTGCCATTTTTATTATTTCAATGTGGAAATGTTTCTTCATTATATTTTATTGCAATATGAACATGCAAAATGCACATTTAAGTACTTCATCTCTGATGAACTTTTTAAAGAAATTTATCAAAATATAGCAAAAATAAAAAAAAAAAAACTAACAGCAAAGGTTATTTTTATCAAAGGACTGTGCTTCAGGACTGAACTTAATTCAGCATCTCATTTACTATTCCTCCCTACACTTACAAAGTAAACACAGTCTAGTCCGTTAACCAGAAAGCCTAAGGAAAATGCTTAACAAACAAAACAGCTGAATGCCTAGAAAGTTCAAGGGGAAAATAAATGATTAGACCCTGTGCAAGTCATCAAAAATAACTGCTGGTACTCCCATGAAGTTATTAATTCTCTTCTTTACATTAGTTTCCAGGAATATATATACAAGACTATTTACTACATAATATTAACTAATAAGGATACTCCAGATGTAAACAGATTTACAACCATTTTAACAGCTTTGTCTAGAATCCTTTTTATTACACATGAAGCCTAGGAATGACTTCATCAACTCTCTTCTCTGATAATAACAAACAACAATTCATTAAGTATAACTACTATCTGAACAATTTACATTTTTCAGTTTTTATTGTTTTAAAACAGAGCACGTCCCAGCAATTTTTTTATGTTTACATCCCTCTTAACAGAATCAATTTAAATGAGCATCGTTTTGTCTAGACTTTATTCTCAGATGATTTTATAAAGGCTTCCAAAATTAAAAAACAAGTTTCAAGTTAAACAGCTATAAAAATTTGTAATTGTCAACTTTCTAGTACTCCAAACATTTTGAGTTTCCAAAGTGTGGCATATAAACAAGCATGAAGTACTATGTTGCAGAGCTTCCTCATTCATGAGCACAGGAAAAAAGCTGGCTTGACACCTGAAGAGCTTTAACAAGTCAGACAACACAGAACCTGCACTTTTAGGTTATGACATAAGGGAACAACTGACACAAGGAGGACAGAATTGGGAACTTGCTTTCGGAGCTCACAGGCATTTAGTTGAAATCTTAGTTTTGGGAAAATAAGCAGGGAGGGAATGAAAGCAGTTCCATGAGCATCATCATTGCCAGTGCTGAAAACCTTTGGAGTTTATTGGGTTTCTGCTGCTGTCAAGGTGCCAAAGCAAGAAATTTAGGAACATGCAAACTAGTCTGAGAATTAGGAAATTAACTCAAACTGGCACTATCACTTCTGGCACAAATCTCTTCAGCAGCAGAGCTTCTAGTCTACTTTTTTTATTATGACCAAGTTAAAAATATCTCTACTGCCAAATTATGTTAAGACTTTACGCTGAAAACTTGATTGACACAGTTACACCTATCCAGATGCATATGAAGTCACTCAAATAAGAGCAGGAAAAAACTATCTGAATGTTCCTAGAATGCCTTTTGGCAATGGTTTTGAACTTGGAACAGTTATCCCAGCTTTAGTGCTTACACTCAAGGAATGCAACTCTGCCGTTTGAGGTAAGACACACACACACACACACACACACAGAGAGACCCCAAACCAAAGTGTGGTGGGGAAAAAAAGCCGAATTGTATATTCAGCAAACAGGAGAGCATATATTACACAGCTAGACCCATCTGTCGCTGGTTTTCACTTGGAGATTACTCAAACACTGATTTGCTACAAACATTTGGTGTGCAAGAGAGTACAAGAGGAAATATAAACATAGCCACGAGAAAAATGCAGGCAAATTCATAAAATAAAGTTGTTCAGAGCAATGCAGTCACAAAGAGCAAAGGCCAACAGCTTCAAGTGTCTTTCCTGGTCAAGAATCTGGATAGGCTTGTTCTTATACAAGTGAAGAAGGCGGGGAGCAGGCAGGGGGGATTTACCCAGGATTGCTTTAACTTGCAAGTATGCACCACAGAGAGACCAGTGGTATAGTAAACCACTCGGAGAGGATGATGTCAAAATTTGGGTAAAGAAAACCTTGGAACACAACAAGTAAAATATGTTTCTACAAACATTACAAGACACATTGTGTATGATATCTACTGTTGCCAGGCAAAGAATTTTTAGGACTGACATACCACATATCAATACTAAACAGAAGCAAACAAGAAATACGCTCCATTTTTCTGAACACTTTGTAAATCTATTTTCACAGGTGTTGCAGACAGATGCAGAGTCATTGTGTTTCACACTATGAGTTTCAAACTACCTGCAGTTTTCCCAGAGCAGAACTCTTTCCCATTCTGACAACTTTGCAGCAAGTTTACATCAGCTTGCCAGCCAAAGAGACAAGATATCAAATTTCAAGCAGTTAGTCAGTGAAAGACTTCTCTTAGCAAAACTGATAGTGACAGCTGGGGAGTTTATGTATTATGCTTCACAAAGGTATGTTTCCTATAATGCACAAATATATTTTTTTAAATTTTACATTACAGCATATTGGTATTTCTTTAAATAGGGAAACAGTTTTGATGACTATCTGCTTTCGAATCTGTCATACCAACACATCCTTCATTCAAATAGCTGTATCTGCAAAGACGTATCTCTGTTGCCAAGGGATACAGAACATAAACCCCTTCACAGGTCCACCAAGAAGAAAAGCATCTAAAAGCAAAAAGCACCAATACACCCGACAATTTCTTTCAAAGCTCTGCACCAGAAAGTTCAGAGGTCCCACAACCTCAAAAACGAGGTGCAAGTGCACCCACCCAAATGATTACCATTTAGTGATACGTTGCCAAAAATATTTAAGCATCTATTCTAACACGGTTTAGCACCAGAAACATTTTAAGTTTGCTTGTTATCTAGTTTAGTACTTTAAAGTGTGACACAGCAAATTTACTATGCCACACTGAACATAGTTCACTATCAGCACACGATTTTCCACTGTCACACTCGGTCATACATTTTAGGTGAAAACTGATACACACTTGTTTTACAGTCGTTTCCAAGTTTATGGATAGGCAATGGAAGAAATTTTGGACAAGTAGGGAAGACAATATGAAAGAACACAGTCCATATTCAGTTTTAACCTCGCTGACCTGCACTCCCATTTAATTACGAGGCTGCATCAAGAGCCCATTCCCTCTCTCCCTTGTGTAAGAGCGGCCCTACGAACCCAACCCGTGAGCCAACATAAAGCGAGCAACTCATGCAGAGTAATCCTTCCAACGCTGGCTACGTGGGGAGGAGACCCTGGAGCCGCAGAGCCCCTCGCTCTCCGTATGCGCACAAGAGCTGCCCGGAAGAACACCGGGATGGGGTGACGGTGTAAACATGCTGTGTTTACGCTGTGTAAACACGCGAGGCATCATCCCCCCCATCCCGGCCTTTCGGGGGAGGTGCCCGGACGAGGTGAGGGGCCCTCAAGGACCCACCACGCTCGTCCCTTCCCGCCCCCCGCCCGGCCGGGGCC
>VZRZ01008257.1:0-14162 GCA_013398175.1 Climacteris rufus
GGAGCCGGCCGGGCAGGAATCGCCGGCCAAGGTGTCGCTGCCGCGGCGCGGGGCCGACATGGACGTGATCCTGACCCCCGGGCGAGGGCAGCACCGGCCCGGCACGGCCCGGGCGGCCGCGGGGGACAGCGCCCCGGCGGGACGAGGTGAGTGCCGCGGGCCCCCAGGGAGCCCAAGAGAGTGCTCTGTTTCCCTTCAGAATACTTGGACTAAAAAGCACAAAGCTGTAAGTTATGTGGAGCTCTCAGGCGTTTTGTGCCTTACAGCAGTCAGCAAGGCCTGACAAACAGTTGTGATTGTTTGGAACACGCTGGAATCCCTGCTCACAGGAAAGAGCTCTCAGTGCTGTTGCCTTAATCCATCCTCCTGGAAGGCCCATGGGGAGGACAGAGCTCCCTGACACCAACACCCAGCAGGGCACAGCCTGCTCCCCTTGGGAAGCAGTGATTTTTCCACGGGTTCCCCGGGAGAGCTGGCTCGGCTGTGAACGTGATCCCTCTGTGCCCTGCTCAAAAGCAGCCAGAGCACCTTGGTCGCTGTAAAACAGATTGGTTGTCCCACAGATCGGTGGGATTAAAAAAACAAAAGTTGGGTGGTGAGGTTTGTTTTAGCGCTGAAATGTGTCTGCAGCACCGCTGATGTCTCTTCCCTGCTCTGTAATGCAGAGGATTCCTTCCCCTTGGGTTTTCCCCTCTGCCTCAGTGTGGCTCTGACTGTGGGATGAAATGAGTTTTAAGGTCCCTTCCAACCCAAACCGTTCTGGGATTCTGTGGGGATTTTTTAATAAAAAGCATTTAAAGAATGATGCCCCCCTATGAAAATGTTTTTCTTGCCCAAATGCAAAGAGGGTTTTGTTTGTGTGGTTGTTTTCCAGCACCAGGGCCCCAGCCCCCTGCAGAGCCCCCTGTGCTGGAATCCCCCCAGCAGTTCTTCCTGAGGGTGAAGAGGAGACTGCAGAGTCTGCACAAAGGTACTTGGGGGTGCTCTGGAGAACACAGAACTCCTCAGATCACAGAACTCTGGAGTTGTTCAGGTTGGGAAAGCCCTCTCAGAGCATCAGGCCCAGCCATTCCCCCAGCACTGACCCCTGTTCCCAAGTGCCACATCCACACAGCTTTCAATCCATCCGGGCATGGGGACTCTACCACCCCCTGGGCAGCCCACTCCAGTGCTTAAATATCACTAACTTCTTTGTTATTCCTTTCTTTTGTTTTTTTTTTAATGGGCAGCTACACCACCTTCAACCCCAGTCCAGCAGAACATTCCTCCTTCCACAGCTACAGAGGAGCCCTCAGTTAAACCTTGTGAGGAGGCTGAGCAGCCAAAAACTGAGGATGTGGACTCTGATAAGGATGATGTGGATGTTTTCCTTGTGGAATCAATACATGTGGATGCTGATGATGAACTGTCTCAAAATGCAGGGACCAGTCCTGTGAGTGTAAAGCCCACCCCTTGGGAAAATGGGGATCAGGCAAAAGGAAAGTGGGGAGATGGAGAAGCCAAAGGGACAGAGGTTGGTCAAGAGAGAAAAGAGCTGCAGCCCAGTGAAACACAGGCTGCCCCAGGAGTGGAAAAGGCACCAGAGACTGATTGTGAAAAGCCCTCACGGTGCTTATGCAGCATTATGCTCCCCTCTCCAATCCACATTCCAAGGAAGCAGAAGCTGAGAGAAGACCCCAGAGCCCCTTGGGATAAACTTCCTACAGATCAACCTGCTGGCAAAGCACACAGAGAGGTGGGAGAAATGAATCCTTTCAGGAAAATGATGAATTCCTCTGGGCTGCATGTAGCTCATAGCTGTGATTTGTCTTCTTGTCCAGAGCAGTGAGCGCTCCAAAGAGAATAAACGATTATTTCATTAGATTTGACCAGTAAATTTTCCCATCAGAAGGATTTCTTTGTAACTGTACTCCAAGATGACAAATGTTCAGGGTTTGGGGGTTTTTTGTGTGAAAGAAGCCCTTTTGTTTTAGTGTGCACAAGCCATGGTTGGGCTTACAGAGTTCCCTGTGTTGGGGTGATCGTGGGCCAGTGCTGCTCAAATCCGAGGAGAGGAGACCTTTCCCTGTATCTATTCCTGAATCCATTCAGGAATCTGCCCTGCTGATGGGGAGGGGAAAGGCTTGGCTTTCCTATGGCTTATCTGTTGAATTAAACTGGACCAGAATCTTTTCCTAGGAGGGCAGCTTGGCAGTATTCCTCTTCTTCTGAATAAATCTCCAGGAAAGCAGTGTATTTGGAATGTGCTGCATCCTGGGATTCCCTAGGAACCTGCCCAAGGCTTGGGTTCCCCTTGTTCCCTGGGGGAATCTGGGGTTGCAGTCACTGCAAATTAATCAAGTGACTTGTTCTGTTCTCCCTCACCATGGCCAAGTGTGTTTGATGTGTTTCCTCTATTAAAAAACCAAGGATCAGTATCCTCTAATATTCCAGACCTGTAGCTGAGTAGAAGATGCTGAAAGAGATGTTTTTGGTACTGGATTTGAGCATTGTTGAGGAGGTACTGGCTAATAAATACTTTTAAATTACTAATTTTTTTTTTCTTTTTCTTTCTGGAACAGAAAATCATCTCCCTGAGCAGCTGGAGAATTAGAGTGATGCCTGGAAACACGGCAGTCTGTGTTGAAGGGAAGAGGAAGTAAGAACCATTTCCTTATTTAAACGCAGTGTAAAGCATGGACACCAAACACCAGGTGATGGTGCAGTGCTTAATCTGCTTTATCAAGGAACAGACCATTCCTTCATGTGGGCAGCAGGGACCTACAGGTTAAATCACTTCAGAGCCCAGCCCTGGGATGATCCCAAAGCTCCAGAGGAATAAATCAAAGCATCACACAGCTCTGGGCAGCTTGGGTGGGAAGGGACCTCGGAGCCCACCCAGTGCCACCCCTGCCACGGGTGCCAGGCTGCTGCAAGGCCTGTCCCAGCTGCTCAGCAGTGCTGGGCTGCAGTGCTGGGCTGCTGCAAGGCCTGTCCCAGCTGCTCAGCAGTGCTGGGCTGCAGTGCTGGGCTGCTGCAAGGCCTGTCCCAGCTGCTCAGCAGTGCTGGGCTGCAGTGCTGGGCTGCTGCAAGGCCTGTCCCAGCTGCTCAGCAGTGCTGGGCTGCAGTGCTGGGCTGCTGCAAGGCCTGTCCCAGCTGCTCTGCAGTGCTGGGCTGCCTGCAGCCCCCCAGTGCAGCTGCTGTTGCAGCAGTGAGTCTGCAGCAGGGCCAGGGACAGATTGTCAGAGGCCAAGTGCCTCAGTCCCAGCTGAGGGGGGGACACACAGGTGCCAGTGCCTGTACCCCTGAGGGAACAGGGCAGCAGCTCTCCCTCAGTGCCAGTGCTCAGTGAAGTGCCCTCTCCTGTTGCCCGTGTCCTCTCTCCTCAGGGACAAGAAGCAGCTGCTGTGGCACAGCAGCGCCGTCATGGAGCGCCTGAGCCACAACCGCGTGAAAACCTCCTCGGGCACCGTGTACCTGCTGCAGGGCAAAGTGGACTCAGCTGCCATGAGGAAGGAAGGTCAGCTGCTGCTTCTCAGTGCCTCAGAGATGACAAACTGCCTCTGAGCCGTGGGGTTTGTAAGGAAATGGAAAGGACACGGGTGTAAACACACGCTTTGTGCTCCTGTCCTTGCTGTGCCTGCTCCCCTGGCACGGTCTCTGGGAGTTGGCAGTGTCACAGCCATCTGTGACACTTTGGATTTAACAGCCTTGTACTGGCTGTACTGCTGTACTTGGCTGTTCCACCCCTGGGCATTGTCACAGTAACCACACAAAAGAAGAGACGAGACACTTGTTACCAGCAAGGAAGAGAGAGCAGGAAGGGGGCAAGACCCGCCTTCTTTTATTTTATATCCATTTAGAAATCACTGTTCATTGGAGGAAACAAGTTCTCCCTCAATCACAGTGGTCAAAGGAAATGTCCATCAAATTCTGTGTCCAGGAGAAAGGAATGTAAACGATAAGATACCATTACAATAACATGGCCATGTTTACATAGAAAAGTGTGAGAAACTAGCTACAAAAGAATGACAACATCCAGAACTGCAAAAGTCAGGGCAGCAGGGGATGCCCAGTCCTGCTGAGCTGCTCTGAAAGCCTCTTGTGTCCCCCCAGGGTTCCCCTACCGCTTGGTCAAGCGATTCACCTTTGGCTTCTCCAGGAGGTGGAAGGAGCACCTGGAGGAGTTTCTTGAGGAAAGGAGGAGGTAATTTCTTTGCAGGTTCTGTTTCATTGCAATGTTCTTTGGAGTATTCATTGAGACCTGCTTTTGAAGAATGTTACACCAGAGGAGTGTGAAAGCTGTGATGTGTGCATGAAGCCTCTGTGGTGTGCTGGGCCACTGGGCTCCTGCCCATCAGGGCTTCATGTGTCCCCTGATTGTTAAAGAACAGCTCCATCAGATGGGTATTATTTCTTATCTTAAACTCCAAACCATTAGAAAAGAACGAAATCAGAACAGCGGTGTGGATGAAGAGAATGACTCCACGGTGGGAACTGATGTGTCAGAAACTGCAGGAGGCTCAGTGAGTGATGCAAAGAAGCCTGCACTGAGGAACACCACCTATGAACTACTGCCAAGGAATGATGAAAACCTCTGTGAGTATTTAACAATCCTTTCCTTTGGAAAAGACAGCTGGGGGTGGCTGGAGTGGATTGTGGAAAGGTTCATTCTGTTGGCTGTGTTTCCAAGAAATGGCTGTGCAGACACAACCTGCTGAGCCACCTGGTCTGCCTCAGCCTCAGGGTGCAGTCCCAGCCTTGCCATGACAGTTTGGGCTTTAGCTCTGGCTTTTTCTGGGATCTTTGTCCAGTGTGCTGTTTGTTAATGCTGTAATCACATTTCCTTGCTAGCACTAGAAAAGCTTTCTTTTTTTTTTCTCTCATCACTCCCATTTATTTTTTATTTGTCTCAGTGAGCAGCTGTTCCATGTGACAACTTTTCTTTATCATTCTCCCTCCCTTGGCGACTTCCACAGTATTTATCACCTTCTAAACAAAGTAAAAAGTTCCCACCAGTAAATTTTAGAACTTGTGAAGATTCTTCCTTCAGTCCTGTTCTTTCCATCACAATACTTTGAAAAGAACAACTTTGGGTGTGTTTTACATTTCCCTTGTGGCCTAGTTGAAATACAATACAAACACACAATATTCCATGCAATATTTGGGACAAAACTCTT
Organism: Climacteris rufus; assembly: GCA_013398175.1. NCBI lineage: Eukaryota > Metazoa > Chordata > Aves > Passeriformes > Climacteridae > Climacteris > Climacteris rufus. The sequence goes on from VZRZ01008257.1 coordinate 5,160, forward strand.
TATTTCTTTGTTTGTTTTTTTTTTTCTGTAGATGTCACCCCAAAGCACAGCTCCAGGAGTGCCTCCAGCAGAGTCTACACCCGCAGCGGGCGCCTCATCAAACCTCCCCTGAACTTCTGGTGTGGGCAGAGGGAGGTGGTGGATCAGAACCTCAATGTCACCATAGAAGATGGGGGAGTGGATTATCTGAGCCTGGTAAGATCCCCTGCATGGTGCTGCTTCAGTGTGTCTTAAACAGGGTGAGCAAAGCAAGCCAGGTGGGGAACAGAAGGGGTGCAGCTCTTAGAAGCACCCAAAGGGGAAGGAAACCTTAAAAACATCATTAGAATATTGTAAAACAAACCAAAAAAAAATAGCATTCTGTATCAGCAGAGAATTGTGGTCTGTAAAGTGGAGAGAATGGGGAATTGTTTCTGGGATAAAAAAATGGTGAATTATCTTTTGTGAAGATAATTTGGTGAGGTCCCACCTTGAATCCTGGGCTCAGCTCTGGGCCCTTCACTGCAAGAGAGACACGGAGGGGCTGGAGCATTTCCAGGGAAGGGAAGGGTCAGGAGCCCCAGGAGCAGCTGGGGGGGCTCAGCCTGGGGAAAAGGAGCTTAAATTAATTTGAGAGTCCATTGGTTTATTTTGAAGATGTTTAGTAGTGAAACACCAAAACAAAAGACCAGTTTCATCTCCAAGAGGAATAAACCAAAGGAAGTCATGAAGACAACAGAGGAAATTCCAAAAAGCCAAAGTAAAGGTAAAAACTTTTTTGTTTATTTTAAAGTCATTGATGGAATCAGTGGGACTGTGAGGTGTGTGCTGGAGCAGTTGGGTGGGGTCTGTTAAGGCAAAGAAATTATTAAAATATTTTAATGGTCAATTGCTTTTTCTATGAGGAATCACCAGAGTGGCATGAATGTGTAGTTTTACATCTCCAATTAGAAACTGTTTGTAAATCACTTTGTTAATTACCTAATGGGAACACACACATTTCATTCTGGAAATTGAAATGAAGGGATTAGGAATTTTTTGAGTTCATCAATCCAGTGACCTCAGGGCCTGGCTTTGCTTTTTCACGTGGATGAAAAAAAGAAATTCAAAGTAGACCAAAAAAAAAATCTATTAACAGAGTTTTTAATAAAAATTTGGATTTAGTAAAATTTGGGCAGTAACAGAACCTTGAAGCCGATGCAAAATATAAAGCAGAAGTTTCTCTCTTAAAGCAGCTGCAATGCTTCCTGCAGAAAAGCTCTTTGGAGCACGAGTGCAGCTGTGGGGATGTGTGTGCCCAGGCAGAGTTACAGCCAGCCCTTAGCAGCAGCCCTGGGTTTGTGGTTGTGGCAGGTAAAGCTCTGGCAGGGGGTGCAGCTGCCCTGTGCTGCAGGCACAGCCAGGACCCGGCCTCGTCTCTTCCAGGGAAGAACACGGAGAAAGGAGCCACTTCCAAGCAAACCTCCAAATCTGCTGGAAGCAGGGGCAAGCAGTTCCTCCGGGATGAGGATGGCAGTGATCCCGGCAGGAGGGGCAGCCAGACCAACTCACAGCCCCCTGGCAGGGCCTCCCTGAAGCCCAAGGTGCTGAACGAACACAACAGCAGAGCTGCAGGCAGGGCACGGCCCAGGAGAGCTGCACAGGGACCTGCCCACGGCTACTCCCTGAGGTCAGCCAAGCAGCCCCTCCCACAGCAGCACTTCCCCCAGCAAGCCTCAGACAGGGAGGAGGGCGAGCAATCCAGCGAGGATGTGCCACTCCTCATCAAAAGGAAGAAGAAATCTCTGCTGAAGGCAGAGGGTGAGAACGGGAGGTGTCAGCCCCAGCCTGGCAGCTCCCGGGGTGGGGCACCCAGGGTGCCAGGAGAGCTCTCCCGGCGGTGGGTGAGGCTCAGCGGGGCCGAGTCCAGCGAGGAGTGCGAGCCCCTGGGTGAAGGACAGAGCCCCTCTGCTGGCTCCAGCGCTTCCCAGGCGCCTGCAGAGCCTGGCAGGACACGCAGCAGGGCCCAGCCCCACAGCTTGGGGCTGCATTCTGACACTGAGCCCCACAGCAGCCCAGAGCAGCTTCCCAGAAAGGCCAGCAGTGCCACAGGATCCCATAAAGCTCCAAGGGCTGGAGGCACCAGCACGGCCAAGGCTTCGGCAGCGAAACCCAGAGAGCCAGAGGGGCCAGAGGGGCAGAAATCTCTGGAACTTTTCCCAAGGGCAGCTGATGGTTGGTCTGAGAAGGAACTGCAGAAGCTCTACAGGCAAGGAGTCGTGTGTGTGCAGAGGGAAAGGTTTCTCTGGGGCATAGGGAGGGGCTGAGTGCTCTGCATTGGGGTGATTTAGATTCATGAATTTACAGGTTTCCTTTATGTTTTAGTTCCCTGTTAGGAAATAAGTTTTCTTCAGAAATTAAAAATTAGCATAATAAGGGAGACAACGGAGTATTTTGCAGAGTAACTGGAGATGTGTGAGCCTGCAGGAGCCCTGGTCAGCAGTGGGAAGGGAGAGGAAAAACTGGGATTAGGCAAAATGTTACCAATCTACCCTCTGCTGGTTTTCAAACCCACCTATTTAATCTTGCTAAAAGTAACAACTCATTCCTGTGAGTAAATGGAAACCCTGAGAGGTAAATGGCAGGCACAAGTGTTCATGTGCCTGCTGCAGACCTGGCTCAGAGGGAGCAGGTTCTGTCCCCAGATGGCAGTGACATGCTGAACAGGACATCTTCATGTGAGCAGGTTTGCTAAAGGGGAGATGAACTGCAAGAATGTGGAATTAATCCATCATCCAATTACTTGAACCACTGGGCAGTATTTAATACACACTTTGATATAAAATGGCCATGTTTGGGTTTAGTTTTTAGATGAGCCTGAGAGGCAAGAGCTCAGCTGTGAGGGGACCTGCTGCAAGTGAGCAGGAAATGTATCTTGTGACAAACCTGTCATCTTGGGGGGTTTAAATAGATTTGCCTGTTCTGAGGTGTCTGGAGAAGACACCATAGGATCCCAGAATGGTTTGGGTGGGAAGGGACACCTCCCCCTGTCCCAGGCTGCTCCAGGCCTGTCCAGCCTGGCCTGGGACATTGCAGGGATGCAGGGGCAGCCACAGCTGCTCTGGGCAACAGCAGAGGAGAGCCCAGAGAGCCCAGGCTGGCTCAGTGCAGGGCCCAGGGCCCTCCCAGGCACAATCCAGGGCTGGGACCTGCAGAGAGTGAGGCAGTGGGTGATGGAGAGGGTGATGAGGCAGTGGGTGCTGCAGAGGGTGATGCAGTGGGTGGGTGATGCTGTGGGTGCTGCAGAGGGTGCTGCAGTGGGTGATGCTGTGCTGTGCTGTGCTCTCCCAGGGCCGTGGCCTCCTTCCCAAAGCACAGGAGCGGTTTCTGGCAGGAGGTGGCCCTGGCCGTGGGCTCCCGCTCTGCCCAGGAATGCCACGGGAAGTACCTGGAGGAGCAGCAGGGCAGGGCCTCCAAACGGCAGCCCAGGAAAACCACGGCAGGGAAAGCTGAGCAGAAAGGTACCAGTGTGCTGTGTGGGGTGGTTTGTGGCTGCTGAGGGATTTGAACTGGGACCTGGAGGGGCTGGAGGTGTCCAGGGCAGGGAACGGGGCTGGGAAGGGGCTGGAGCCCCAGGAGGGGCTGAGGGAGCTGGGAAAGGGGCTCAGCCTGGAGCAAAGGAGGCTCAGGGGGCCCTGCTGGCTCTGCACAGCTCCTGCCAGGAGGGGCAGCCAGGGGGGAAAAAGGGCTCTGCTCCCAGGGAACAGCGACAGGAGCAGAGGGAACGGCCTCAGGGAGCCAGGGGAGGCTCAGCTTGGACAGCAGCAGGAATTTCCCCATGGAAAGGGATCTCAGGCCTTGGAACTGCCCAGGGAGGTTTGGAGTGCCCATCCCTGNCTCTCACAGGGCTTTTCCAACCTCAGCAGTTCTGTGGTGCTGTGAGACGCAGCCATGAGGGCACAGCAAGGCTGGAGGATGTCATGGATGACTGAAGTGACAACAGAAGGGTCCTTTTTAGTTTTCTGGTTTTTGGGATGATGGGAGGGCTTACACTGGCCTTGCCCCCTCAAGGCAAAGAGCTCCAGAGGCTCCTGGAGGCCCAGGAGGAGCTACCTGCAGAGCTCTCCAGAAAGGAGCTGGGCACTGGGATGGCCAAGGGCAGTGCAGAGGCAGCACAGCACAGCCACCTTCTCTGGTGTGGGACATCCTCAGGCTGCAGCTCCCTGCAGGGCTCACAGTTGGGTTAAGGTTTGCCAAGGATGCCAGTTCAGCTGAGCCTCCCTCCAGGATGGTCAGAGCAGCAGAGCAGCAGAGCCTTTGTTTGAGCACACCTGATGTCTCCTGACAGTGACACACNGTTTGCCAAGGATGCCAGTTCAGCTGAGCCTCCCTCCAGGATGGTCAGAGTGTCTGTGAGCAGCAGCGCCTTTGTTTGAGCACCTGATGTCTCCTGACAGTGACACACCCTGGGTTTGCTCTCTGAAAGGCAGGTGTGAGCACAGGTCTGTCAGTCACACTGAACCAGCTGATGAAAGTGTGACACTGCAGTGGCTGTGTGAGGCTCTGGAGAAAAAGATGGAGCAGGGAAACTCCTTTGGAAAGTGTGACACTGCAGTGGCTGTGTGAGGCTCTGGAGAAAAAGATGGAGCAGGGAAACTCCTTTGGAAAGCCAAAACTGTGTGAGAACTGAAAGGCTCCTAAAGAGGCTGCCAGGGATTCCCCAGAGGCCGGGCTGGGCGGTGCCCTGACTGTAGGCAGGGAGTTTTAAGGCTGTGAGTGCAGGGTCAGGACCGTGCCTGCTTTGTTCCCACAGACAAGAAGGAGCCGGCCATCACTGCCAGGGTGGGCACCTTCAAACGGAAGCAGCAGATGAGGGAGTTCCTGGAGCACCTCCCCAAGGACAACCACGACGACATCTTCACCACCACGCCCTTCCAGAGCAGGAGGGTCAAGGTGCAGCCCGGGGGGCTCTCCTGGGGCTGTGCCACAGCCTGGGCCAGCCCCAGCCATCAATTTGTGTGGCTCTGGGGAGAGGCTGCTGTCCCTGCTGTGCTGTGCAGTGCCTGGCCTGTGGCCCCTCTGCTGGGGTGACAGCACCCCCTGAGCATCACCCTGCTGAGCACTCGTGGAATTTTAACCAGAAATCACTTTTTGAGGGTGTGGCAGCATCCAAACCCCTCAGCCAAGTGCTGGGCAGGGTCTGGGGCAGCGCTGGCAGCGAGGTGGAGGCAGCCCCAGTTCCTGGGCACGGGGCTGGGCCTGTCTCAGCACAGAGGGAATGAAGGAAAGCAGTGACTGTGGAGGGCTGGGAGGAGGAGGGAGCCCCAGTTCCTGGGCACAGGGCTGGGCCTGTCTCAGCACAGAGGGAATGAAGGAAAGCAGTGACTGTGGAGGGCTGGGAGGAGGAGGGAGCCCCAGTTCCTGGGCACAGGGCTGGGCCTGTCTCAGCACAGAGGGAATGAAGGAAAGCAGTGACTGTGGAGGGCTGGGAGCAGGAGGGAACCCAGGGCACTGACAGCTCTGCTGTTGCTTTGCAGCTGCCGACGCTGCGGGGCAGCCGGGACGAGGAGGCCGAGGGCTTCACCCTGGGGGAGCTGCCCCTGAGCCCTGGGCCAGCCCTGCTGCCCCTGGCCAAAACCCCGCAGTGTCAGCACATCAGCCCGGGCATGCTGGTCCCCATCAACAGGTAGGGCTTCTCCTGGCCTCTGCCACCCTTTGCACTGCCACTTCCTTGTTTCTGAGCAGGATGGCTCCTGAGCTGGGCCACAGCTCCCTTCCAGCCCATCCTGCATCCCTGGCTTGCTTAGGGCAGGCTCTTCCCACCCCCTGTGTGCTGCTGGAGCTGCTCAGCTCCCTGTGGGCTCTGCTCCTGCTCCCACTGTGGGAATGGCAGAGGCTGGGCCTTCAGCCCCAGCAGAGCCTTGAGCCTTGCCCTGTTCCCCTGAGCTGCAGGCTGTGCTGGGAGCCTGCTCTGGGAGTTCCAGCCCATTCCCCAACCCAGCTCCTCCCAGAGCAGCTGCTGTGTCCCCCAGAGCTCCCCCTGGCCCTGCTCCCTCCCTGGGCAGCTGGGGCTGTGTGAGGCAGCATCCCAGCCCCTGACTGGCCGTGCTGTTGCAGGAACGACTACGACAGGCACGTGTTCCGCATGCAGAAGCACACGCAGGGCAGCAGGGGCACCTGGAACAAGGTCAAGAAGAAGAAGGTGGGAATGCTGCTTTCCTTGGACACTGCCCCCTCCCTCCTGAGCCAGGCACAGCCTGCCCAGCAGCTGAAGGAATCCCAGCCCCAGGTGTCCAGGGCAAGGACAGCAGGAACCCTCCCTGGCTTCCTCCCACACTCCTGGGTTTTGTATCTGCCACTGGGGAGAGTTCCTTTTGTTAGAAGGGAGCTGGTTAGTGTCAGGATCTGTAATTGCTTTGGAATTCTGGGATGTGTGGGGTCCTGTTACAGTCTTCTGAGCAGTGGGAAAGGGAACAATGATCACAGAGCCACAGAGGATCCTGAGGTGGAAGGGCCCCTCAAGGACCATCCCACCCAACCCCTAATAATGACAATACCCCGGTCACCTTGTATCCCAGCCCCTGAATTCAGCTCTGTATTCCTCCACTCTCCCAGGCCTTGCAGTTCCTCTGGCTTTTCCATGAGAAGCCACGATCCCAGGAGCACAAAGGGGGCTTGTGCCTGTGGGAAAGCAGTTGTGGGTGCTGAAGTTGAAATTTTTGGGAAGTGGGGACCCTGAGCTGGCCCTGGCTGAGCATCTCCTCCCTCCCTCCCCAGGCTGGAGCTGTGCTGGACACCCCGGCGTCCCGCAGAACCAGGTTCAGCTTTGAGAGCAGTGAGTATCCCAGCCCCTGCCCTGCCTGGGAGCCTCTGCCTGCTCTCCCTGCTGCAGCCCTGGGCCACACTCACCCTCCCATCCCTGCTTTCTGTTGCAGAGGAGCTCCAGGCCCCAGGGGTGCAGAAGCTCTTCGGGGCTGAGAGCCCAGACTCATCCAGGGAGGAGGAGCAGGAGGATTCCTATTTTTCCATCTGATGGACTGTGTGGATGTACGGGTTCAGCACTTACAGCTTCAGCCACCCCTCTGGGAGGGGATGGCTGCAGTGATAATTTCACAGTGGAAAAGCTGCCCTGCCCTGGTTTCCTGTGTCTTAACCCCATTCCCACGTTTGGCTTTGCTGTGGGTACAGAGTGGCACCTCCTGGTGCAGGGTTTCCTCCTCCCTGTTGCCTGTTCCTCCTGGGAAGAAGAAGGGTACATGGATACCAGTGGCTGCCACGTTCTGATTCATTTTAAGCTAAAGTATCTTTGGGGTATGACTGTACAGTTAATTCAGGTAGACTCTGGACTTTTCAATTTCCACTAGGCAGAGTCTCAATTTTTACATTTCCTCAATGTAATAAATAAGGATGAGCTTATTTTGCTCACAGGTTACTCAGACTTGTGGTGGGGCAGCAGAATCCAGGAGCTGTGCAGCTTGGAGTGGTGCCTGCAAGGCTTCATCCTCTTGCTTTTGAATCATGGAAGGGTTGGGATGGGAAGGGAACTTAAATCCCATCTCATCCCACCCCAGCCATGGCAGGGACACCTCCCACTGTCCCAGGCTGCTCCCAGCCCTGTCCAGCCTGGCCTTGGGCACTGCCAGGGATCCAGGGGCAGCCACAGCTTCTCTGGGCACCCTGTGCCAGGGCCTCCCCTCCCTCCCAGCCAGGAATTCCTTCCCAATATCCCACCCAGCTCTCCCCTTTTCCACTTTGAAGCCATTCCCTGTGTCCTGTCCCTCCATCCCTTGTCCCCAGTCCCTCTCCAGCTCTCCTGGAGCCCCTTCAGGCCCTGCCAGGGGCTCTGAGCTCTCCCTGGAGCCTTCTCCTCTCCAGGTGAGCCCCCCCAGCTCTCCCAGCCTGGCTCCAGAGGGGCTCCAGCCCTGCAGCAGCTCCAGGGCTCCTCTGGGCTCTCTCCAGCAGCTCCAGCTCCGGCCGTGCCCAGGGCTGGTGGGGCACACAGGGTGGGCAGGGCTGCCCCGGTGCCCAGTTCATCTCTCTGTCCCTGTGCCCTGCACAGCGCTGGGGCGGGGCAGGGGCGGCACTGAGGATGCCCAGGCTCTCCCGGGCAGCCAGGGCGCGGCAGCAGAGGCTGGGCCGGGCCCGCACCCAGCGCCTGAGCCCGCCCCGAGGGGCAGCAGCAGCCCCGGCCGGGCGGGAACCAGGGACATTCGGCCCTTCCCCGGTTCCCCTGGACACACGGGGCTCAGGGCTGCAGCGGGCGGCAGGAGCTGCCAACCCCCCGAGCTCGGCTCTGCCCAAGGACTCCAGCCCTTGCCGTGGGTTTGAAGGGAATTTTGGGGCGATCACACCCAGCCCTGCTCCCGCAGCCTGAGCTCCGACAAGAGTTTCTTTGCCATTCGCAGAGTCCCAGAGTTTATTGACACATTCCCGGAGTCCCGGCGGGGTAAAGTGCAGTGCGAGGGGGGCACCCCGAGCCCCTCAGCTCTTCCCCCGGGCCGGGAGCGGCTGCGGCAGCAGCTGGGGGTCGAAGCGGTGGCGCAGGAAGCGGAGCAGCTCCTCGGCCCGGGGCAGGCTCAGGCGGGCCCCCGCTGCCAGCGCCGGGGCGGAGCTGCAAGAGACGGACGGGAGGGGAGCCCTGAGCGCCGCAGGCACCGCCCGGGAGCGGGCAGCAGCTCTGCCGGGGGCTGGGAGCGCCCCGGGAATGGCACAGGGAAAGGGGGGGCAGCAGGGAGCCCAGAGCAGCCATCCCAGCAGGAAAAGTGCAGGAATTCCCAGAGCAGCCATCCCAGCAGGAAAGGGCAGGAAGGCTCTCCCAGAGCAGCTATACCAGGAGGAAAGTGCAGGAATTCCCAGAGCCATCCCAGCAGGAAGGTGCAGGAATTCCCAGAGCAGCCATCCCAGGAGGAAGGTGCAGGAAGGAATTCCCACAGCAGCCATCCCAGCAGGAAGGTGCAGGAAGGAATTCCCAGAGCAGCTATCCCAGTAGGAAGGTGCAGGAAGGCTCTCCCAGAGCAGCTATCCCAGTAGGAAGGTGCAGGAAGG
>VZRZ01008257.1:19816-37919 GCA_013398175.1 Climacteris rufus
GGGGACAGAATGCAGCTCCTGGGGACAGAATGCAGCTCCTGGGGACAGAATGCAGCTCCTGGGGGACAGAATGCAGCTCCTGGGGGACAGAATGCAGCTCCTGGGGCAGAGCTCCCAGCATGGGCTGCTCCAGCTGCCCCAGAACAGGGGGCACCTCTCAGCTGACAAAGGCAGTTTTACTCCTTGTGGTTGCTTTGCAAAAGCTGCTTGGGTTTGGAAGTGCTGGATTCCTCCAAACCCAAGCCCCACAGGGACTTCAGACACTGAGTTCACCCTTTTCTGCTCAGAATTGAGGATTCATTGTTTGCTGAATCCATCAGACGGGGGAGGATGAGGCACTTCCCATGTGGCTGCAGTGCAGGAGACATGATCCCAAATTCCATCAAAACCACCCAACAAAACATTCCCAAGGTCATACATGGAAACAAAACGTTCCCATTTGTCTGATGTTCTGTCTGAGATACTTTATATTAAGCTAATTTTTCTTCTCCAATTTCAGCTATAAAGTACTCAAGTAAGACACAACAACCAGCCCCAAAATAATGATGTATCTCCATGACTCCAAGAGAATGGGTTGTTTGCCTTCAAAACACCTGGAATAAAAAGCCCAAAGCTCTAAATCTGAGTTAAGTTCAGGGAACTCTCAGAGATCTTGTGCTGCATCCCTGATTTTCCCATTTTCCTGAGCCTTTTAATTGTTTGCTTACACCAGTCCATAATCCCAAATGACAGGAATTATTAACAGTTCCTTTCCCCAAACAGTTGTGATTGTTTGGAACGCACTGGAGTCACCTGTTCACAGGAAAGAGCTCTCAGTGCTGTTCCCAATTGGCCTTAATCCTTCCCTGAGGAAGGCCCATGGGGAGGACAGAGCTCCCTGACCCCAACACCCAGCAGGGCACAATTCCCACTTGGGAATCAATCAGGCACCAGCTCCTTCAAATATTTCCTGGATTCAGTGCCAGGGGCTGTTGTGGTGGCTCGGATTTGTCCCCATCTGTTATCAAAGTGCAGCCCTGGGGCACTGGGAGCTGCTCCCTGGCCTGGCAGCTGAGTGCTGGTGGCTGGGCAGAGTGTTTTACTGGCTGGGATCTCCTGTGGAGCTGCAGTGCTGACATGGAATGCCACAATGGGGATGTTTAGCTCAGGTGGTTTGTGAAGGAAGAGCAGAATTTCCTGAGGAGACACACTCTTCTTCCTTTTGCTTTCACCTTAAAAAATCTGTTTAAATCAAACTGAAAAACGGATTTTAATGCCCCTCATTCTTTGTCTCCTCCCACAGAGCTGCCTGGGCACCTGCAGCTGCTGCAGGGAGCAGGAGAGACACACAGTGCCACAAACCTTGGCTGTCCCACTGCTCCTGAGCCTCTGGCGTTTGGCTCCTCTTGGCTGGGCTTTGTTCCTGGCTGGGGAGCTGCTCCTCCTGCTCCTGCTGGGCTGAAAATCCCCACTGTCCTCACTGGATGTGTCTGACTGGGAACAGGGAACACACTCAGTCAGCAACAGGACAGCCAGGAATACTCCCAAGACTCCCACTGACAGAACCATGGAATGGTTTGGGTGGGAAAAGCTCCTCCAGTGCCACCCCTGCCATGGGCAGGGACACCCTGCACTAACACAACACAAAAACGTTATTGGGAAGGAAAATCAGGTCAGATGGGACATGAATTTGCTTTTTTTCATCCACAGCTTTGTGGCAGGAAGGTTATTCTACCTTTGCTCACTATTACAATATTTCCTCACTGCCAAACAACAAGTGCAGAGTCAAAGCCCCTGGATCCCTGTGAGTGTCCCAGGCCGGATGGGCTGGGAGCAGGAGGTGTCCCCACGGCAGGGGTGGCTCTGGCTGGGCTTTAAGCCCAAACCAAGCTGGCATTCTGTGAGCTCTGGGGACAAACAGAAGGAAAGCAGCACTGGCTGTCCATGGTTTCCCTCCCTTCACTCCTCACCGTGTCCAGAGGGCGCCGGCGTTTCCTGCTGACCCCACCCGGCCACTCCAGCTCACTCTCATCCATCCCCTGTGGAAACAGCACAACATCAGGCACAGCTTTCTGTTTGGATGTCTCAATTGTCATTTTGCTTCTCTTGTCTCTTTCCTTTTTCTAAGACTCACATCAGGAGATTTCAAAACATTCTTTTTTCTCCTGTTTTTTCTCTGGAAAACGATCTCTTCCTCACTCTCACTGCTGGGGCCTGCAGAAAAAAGGGTGAACAACATTCACCAGAATTGCACAGCTCACAACATCATTTTGTTCTAACTGAGCAATCAAACCCTGCTTCTCTCAGAAAAATACCTCCAAAGGAGATTATTTATTGATCTCCAGGGCAAATATTGTTCTCTTCAGCCTTGTTAATGAAAAGAGATCATCTCCAGCTGGGCTGTACAATAAATCTGCTTCCCTGGAGAGTCCCAGGGGGAGGTGATTACCCCAGGCAGCACAGAGACACAAAAGGGAAGGGAAGCAGGAAACCAAGAGAACAAGCTGTTAGAAGTTGAGCAAGAGTCACAGTTGTGGCAGCACTTTGGGACACAAATCCCCCTGCCAGCACTGAGTGGGGCCTGCAAACAGCCACAGCCTGTGAGCCCAGGGCAGCCAGGGAGCTGCTGCAGGGCTGGAGCCCCTCTGAGCCAGGCTGGGAGAGCTGGGGGGGCTCACCTGGAGAGGAGAAGGCTCCAGGGAGAGCTCAGAGCCCCTGGCAGGGCCTAAAGGGGCTCCAGGAGAGCTGGAGAGGGACTGGGGACAAGGGCTGGAGGGACAGGACACAGGGAAATGTCCCCTCCTTGACCCCACTTCCAACATTCCAGCCATTGTTCCTCTTCCTTGCAACCTCCCCACCTCAGTCATTGAACCAAAGAGAGGATCCAAAAGACACTGAATCCCATTCCCTGAACATGAAGGTTTAACCAGTGTCCCACCAAAATCCCTACCTCCAGCAGGAGACTCATGGCATCCATGGAGGTTGGTGTCTCCCAGGTTTTCTGCCCTTCCTGCAGGGGAATCCGTGGCTGATCTCCCAAAGTTCTGCCTGCATGGGCTTTTTGGCACTTTATCTCCAAGAGGCACCTCTGGAATTTCCTCTCTGGCATTGGAGAAGATTTTCATAGGAATTCTTTTGGCAGCTTTGATACCCACACCCTTCCTGCTGGTTGGGGTCAGCAGTGCTGAAGGCAAAGGTTCAGGAGGTTCCCTTCCCATGCTCCTGCCTGCTGATTTCAGGAAGGGCCCTGCAGCAGCAGCAGCAGCAGCAGCAGCAGCAGCAGCATCCCCTGTCCCCTCCCTGCCACTCCAGCCCCTGCTCTGCAGTGCCAGTGGTGTGGATGTGTCTCTCCCCTCCAGCCTTCTGCAATCCCACCCTGGTGAGCTTTCCAGCCTGGAGCCATCACTCAGGAGGAGTTTTTGCTGCTCAGTGGGTTCAGGCCCTGGGGCCTGGCTGAGTTTGGTGCTGTCAGCATCCCTGCCCTGCTCAGAGGGCTCGGGGTCGCTCTCCTCCAGGGAGAAGCCCAGCTCGAAGGTCACAGAGAACAGTTCCAGGGAGCAGTCGTAGGGATCCTCCTCCTGCAGGCCCTGCTCAGCCCCTCCTGCTGTCCCCAGGGCTTCCCTGCTCCTGGGGGTGTTCACACAGGGCTCCTCTCTGGGCAGCTCCCTGCCTGGCTCTCCATCAGTCCCAAGGATGCTCCCAGCCGGCCCTGGCCTGGCTGGAGGCTCTTTGGCCTCCCTGGTGTCACCCACAGCCTCATCCTCAAACAAATGGATGCTCTGCTCCTCCCCAGGAACAGCCTGGTGCTCCAGGGCAGCATCTCCTGTGTCCTTGGGAACCCAGGGCTCCTCTGGAGGGCCATTTGTCAGGGTGTGGCTGGTGCTGGGAATGTCGTTGGGGATTTCAGGGAATTCCTCGTTGTCAAACAGGCCATCAAAGCTGTCATCCCAGAGCTGCTCCTCTTCCACAGCAGCAGCCTTGGGAGATGACAAAGTTGTGGCCAAACAGGGACTTCCTGAGGCACAGAATTCCCTGGGGCCTGTCAGTTTGGGATTTTCAGGGAGCAGCAGTGAAGGATCAGCTTCCAAGGACACGGAGGAGACATTGTCCTGCAGCGCCTCTGCGTGAGCATCAGGGAGAGCTCCTGGGGAAGGACACCTCGTCGTGCTCTCCAAACCCTCCAGCTCATTCCCAGAGGGAGGGGGCTGTGCCAGCAGCCTCTGCACCTGGGACAGTGTTTGCTGCAGGCCAGCAGGCTCCTGGGCTGGCCCCTGGAGTGGGAGTGCCTCCCTGTAGGACTGGGGGAGGTAGAACAGCTCAGAGGACGGGGGGGAGGTCCCATAGCCCGAATCTGGGTGGGTTTCCCCCAGGGAGCTGCAGGCTCCACCTGCAGGGCTGTTCTCCTGGGCTGCTGCACTGGCAGGGCTCTCAGGGCCATCACTGCTGTCACCCACGTCAAACATTGCATTCAAGTCAAATGTCACCTCCAGCTCCTGCTCCTGCTCCTGCTCCTGCTCCTGCTCCTGCTCCTGCTCAGCCAGAGCAAGCCCTGCTGCTGAGGGAGCAGCCAGAGGGTCCAGAGGCAGCACAGGCACTTCCACACGGGGCCCAGGAGCTCTTCTGGGAGCCTTGGGTTTGCTTGTTTTAAAGGTGGCCAAGAACTCGCTCCCATCATCATCTGGATCAGGTAAGAGTGGTTTTCTTTTTGATCTTGCCAGGTCCTTCCTGGAGCTGTGGCCTCTCTGATCACAGGGGGGGTTGGCCATGGAGAAATGCCTTTTATTCCTTGGAATATTCACATCTTCCATGTGTAAGTGAGGCTGGAGCTCCTGTTCATAGCTGCAGTCTCCCTGGGGACAGACAGGGCAGTGTTTACTAGAAATGCACACAGGGAGATTTCAAACAAGGGCAAAAGGATTTATATTCCTAAAGAACTTCCCACAGACTCTGATTTTCTCATGGATGTCCATTAATCTCCTGTCCAAAAGGCAACCAGCTCTTTGAAACACAGACTTGGGAAAAGCACAGTGGGCTTGGACATGCAGGATCTGAACAGAAGGAACCATTATTTTTTGGCAGATCAGGCAGATGAATCCCTGGACTCCTTAATCCCTGGAATTAAACATGGTACCTTTACAGAATAGAGGGTGAGACAAATGACTTTATCAATAAGAGATTGGCTTGTCTGAAGGTATCCCTGGAAGCAGCATTCAAAGCCACCTTCCAGGAATTTGAAGACTGAATTTGAATTTGAAGCCCCCAAACCCTACAAACCCTAACAGGGTTGGGGATCCTCTCTGGCTGCAGCAGGCAAAGCAAACTGTGCAGGATTAACAGGATTTTCTCATTCATCATCATCATCATCATCATCATCATCATCATTTCAACACCAGTTTCAGACAGATGCTGATGCTCAGGCCATCCCTTTGTAAAGACACCCAAAGCTTGGATTTTATAAATGGAGATCTCCAAGCAGATTCCCAGACTTCACCAGCTGACTTAGGAGAAGGCTCAAGAAAAACAGGGAAGGGAAGAGTGGCCACAGAAGGGATAAAGGAGGATTTTGATGTGGCAGGTTCTAAATAAGGAGTTTGCCTCAAGAGCTGGAATTCTTTGTGTGAAATGCAGGAGGAACAGCAAACAACAGCCAGCGTGCCCTGGGTGCCATGAAGTGCCCAGGTGTCCCTGGGGGAAGGTTTGGGTGAGGAGATAAGGGGCTGATAAGGGGCTGATAAGGGGCTGATAAGGGGCTGTGGGGCTTTATCTGAGCAACAACTGCCTGTTGCACAAGAACTCAATGAAAACATTTCAGCATTATCCAAACGAGATAGATATGGAATGGATTAAGGATTAATTGGCTGCCAAAGCACTGGACATTAATAAAACACAAGTAGGTGCTGCCCTTGCTCGCTCCACAGTTCTGAGAGCTCAGTGCTGGTCAGGCTTGGCCTAATATTGTCCTGCAACCCAAATCCAACCAAAACACAACCCCCAAAACCTGCAAACCCAAAAGTAATCAAGCTAGAATCTCCTAAACCTCCAAACCCCAACCAAACCAAGCTACAGCCTCCAAACCCTGCAAACCCCAAATTAACCAAACTACAACCCCCAAGCCTGCCAAACTACAACCTCCTGAAACCTACAAACACAAAACAAACCGAACTAGCCATCAAACAAGCCACCAAACATCAAACAAGCCACCAAACATCAAACAAGCCACCAAACATCAAACAAGCCACCAAACATCAAACAAGCCACCAAAACCTGCAACCCAAAAGTAATCAAGCTAGAATCTCCTAAACCTCCAAACCCCAACCAAACCAACCTACAACCCCCAAACCCACCAAACTACAACCTCCTGAAACCTACAAACACAAAACAAACCGAACTAGCCATCAAACAAGCCACCAAACATCAAACAAGCCACCAAAACCTGCAAACCCAAAAGTAATCAAACTACAATCCCCTAAACCTCCAAACCCCAACCAAACCAAGCTACAGCCCCAAACCCTGCAAACCCCAAATTAACCGAACTACAAACCCCTGGAACCTATAGACCCCAAACCCATCAAACTACAACCCTCAAAACCTCCAAACNACCAACCCAACCTACAGCCACCACAACCTGCAAACCCCAAATTAACCAAACGACAAACCCCAAACCCACCAAACTACAACCCCCTGGAACCTACAAACCCAAACTAACCCACAGCCCCCAAAACCTCCTAACCCAAACCAAATCAAACTACAGCTCCCAAACCCTGCAAACCCCAAATTAACCAAACTACAAACCCCAAACCCACCAAACTACAACCTCCTGAAACCTACAAACACAAAACAAACCAAACTAGCCATCAAACAAGTCACCAAACATCAAACAAGCCACCAAAACCTGCAAACCCAAAAGTAATCAAACTACAATCCCCTAAACCTCCAAACCCCAACCAAACCAAGCTACAGCCCCAAACCCTGCAAACCCCAAATTAACCGAACTACAAACCCCTGGAACCTATAGACCCCAAACCCATCAAACTACAACCCTCAAAACCTCCAAACCCAAACCAAACCAAGCTACAGCCCCCAAACCTGCAAACCCCAAATTAATCAAATTACAACCCCCTAAACCTCCACACCCAAACCAAGCTACATCCCCCAAACCCTGCAAACACCAAACCCACCAAAGTACAGCTCCCAAACCTGCAAACCCTAAATTAACCAAACTACAACACCCAAACCATACAACCCCCAAACCCACCACATTACAAACCCCTGGAACCTACAAACCCAAACCAAACTATAACCCCCAAACCCTAGAAATCCCAAATTAACCACGCTACAACCCCCCAAACCTCCAAAACCAAACCCAAACCAAACCAAACCACAGTCCCCAAACCCTGCAAACCCCAAACCCACCAAATTACAATCCCCTGGAACCTACAAACCCCAAACCAATCAAACTATGACCCTCCAAAGCTCCAACTGAAGGCACAACCCCAAAGCTGCAACCCCAAATCACATCAGGGTGCCCAGGGAAGCTGTGGCTGCCCCTGCATCCCTGCACTGTCCCAGGCCAGGCTGGAGGGGCTGGCAGCACCTGGGGCACTGGGAGGTGTCCCTGCCCAGGCTGGGGTGACCTTTGAGGTCCCTTTCAGCCCAGATTATTCAGGGATTTGGGGACTCTGACCCAGCCAGCAGGAGCAGTGAGGAGCTGTTCCCCCAGGAATGCAGCAGGGCCCTGCACAGCCCCAGCATTCTGCTCTGGCTGCAGAACCACCCTGCTGAAGCCTGGCAGTGCTGTAGGGCCAGAGCAGCCCAGCAGCCAAATTGAGCATGTAGGACAAAGCTCAGTAACCTGCTTTGGGGCTTACAGGGCTTATGTAACTGCTCCACTTCCCCTGCTCCCTCCAACACTTTCTCCCAAACAAAATGCTCTGTCCCAGCCAGTGCACTGCGTGCTGAGGGAGTGAAAGGGCACATTTGTAATTATCACATTTTGGCCTCAATGGGAACAACTTGTGGAGCTTGCAGTGACCTGCTCAGCTCCCCTCTAACCCAGAGGTCCAGGGTGTACCAGCTCCTCAGCAAATAGGTCAGGCAGGAGCAGGGAAACTCTCTCAGATTACTGCACTCAATCAATGATTCACTTGAAAAAGCAAAAGATATTCTAACAGAAAAAATGAAAAGGAAAAAGGAAACTTAATCTATTAAAATGTTCATTTTTAGTATATAAACATATGTATGATTATACACATTCTGTTTGAACTTTAAGGCATCAAGTACTAAACTGAAATTACCCTGTCTCTCCTCCTAAGCTGCTTTGGATGGACATTTTCTAACAAGATTCACCTGCCTGATAAAACCTGGGTGATCTGGAAATTCAAAGATGAATCTGTAGACAGCTACAATGTGGATTTTAGCAATTAAAATGTCTTTAATTGACAGCTGTAGTGAAGCCATGCAGAATTCCCACCCTTCTGTGAGTTCTGGAAAAGCAAACAGCCCCAGCCATGCCCACCCTCCCCACCCTCCAGGGCTTGGAGCAGCTTTAGGGTCCTTTCCAACCCAAACCATTCTGTGATTCGATGGTTTTTTCCTGATCTTTTACTTCTTTCATCAAAAATCCTGTTTTGCTGCTGTACAAATGATCATTTTTCCAAACTTACAAACACTCTGGTGCCCTGTGACTGCACTCACAACAGCCCATTATTTATTTATCCCTTCCAGGAACTGGTTAATGAGCAGAATAATCAATCCCTATTCCGAGATTTCTCAGTTTCCAGAAGACACTGCAGGGGAAGAAGCACGGTCAAAAACTTGTTTTTGGAGGTTTAAGAATATTACATTAGATGATCTTTATAAATATATTTAGTGGAGTCATGGAAGAAGCCTGAGGGACACAGAAACCCCAATCTCCTCCCAACAAAATGTGATCATTCCCTTCCTAACAGTATCACATCACTGATGTAGCTGCTGATTCTGTTGGGTTTTGCTTTCAGCTACCCAATAAAAACAATCTAAGATCCCTAAAATTAAAGATTATTGGCAAAATACAGGCTATGTGCTCTGGAAATTATGGGAATCATTCATGAGGCTGAAGAGGGAGGAGTGAGTGCTCAAGAAGATCAGGAAATAAATTTGGTTGCCCCATCCCTGGCAGTGTCCAAGGCCAGGCTGGAGCAGCCTGGGACAGTGGGAGCTGTCCCTGCCCATGGCAGGGGTGGCACTGGGTGGGATTTGTCCCTTCCAACCCAAATCATTCCATCATTCCATGATATTCACATTTCTTTAGAACCCTGAGCTGCTCCCTGCTTGGCCAGCCCTGCTCTGAGTCTTTAGCACTGGCCTGGCAGTGCTGGGAGCTGAGGGATCCTGGAAAAATGGACAAAACCATCTCACTGTCCTCATGTCAACCACATTGAACTTTGCATTCACTCCTCACAAAAAAGTCCCATGAAAACACCAACATTTGGCTGAAAACACCAGAATTTCCCCCCCAAACAAGCCTGATTTGCAACTCCAGAAGCCTGGGAAGCCTCTGCAGGTTCTGTGGGATTTCAGGAGTGCTGGGAAGGTTTCCCTGCTGTCAGGGAGCTCAGCTGCCTTGAGGCAGCCCCACACATCCTGGGGTTCTTTCCCTCCCAAGGCTGCCCAAGAGTGACAAACAGAGACAATCCCGAGAGATTTTGGGGTTTCTTTGATATTTCTTAGGAGGATTAATTAATCCAACTGTGAGTTCACACTGCCAGCTTGGAAATGGGAAAGCTCCAGAGCCTCCCTCCCTCTGGGACACTAAAATGAGGCATCAAATAAAGCAGCTGCACTTCAGCACTGCCAGTCACCCTCAGAAACCCAGGCACACACCATTCCCACAAACAGGATTACTCTCCTTGACCTGATTTCCAAACAGCACCGTTTAATTTACAAAAAATGCTTCAAAGGGATTGAATTATTTTGCAGAAGCACAACTTGATTTGTTCCCATGCAGCAGCAGCAGCAATCCCCCTGGGAGCAAATCCCCCATCTGCCCTGGGGCGTTGCTGTAGCAATAAAGCCCCGGGGGCATTAAAGGCTTTGCTGCAGAGGATGGGCCTGTCCACGGCTCATATTTGGGCCTCCTTTTACCTTTTTATTTTCTTTTCACTGGGCCAACTCCTCTAAGTTTTTAAGAGCATATAAACACAATATATTTTTTCCCAACCATTTTCACTTCATCTTATTTTATAAAAAAAGCCTTTAAATTGACTTTTTTAGGCTATTGTGGAAAACACGACTGCTTCTTGAATCACTGAATGAGTACAAGGAAAGGAAAGCCACACATCCATGAATTTCTTCTCTAACAGAAAAGAAACCCTCAAAAAAACCACATTTCCTCTTGTGCTGGTTTGTAAGTCATGACAAATCTCTGAATGAGATTCTGCCCAAGAAATAACTCATCAGAAACTTCCAGATCGTTAGTTTTTACTCATAGTAAAATAATGATTTGCCTGATTTTGTATTTTATCCCCCACTAAGAAAATGCTCCCCAGCACTGTGGTTTGAGGTTCAGTGTCTCAGGTATTTAAGGGAACAGCTTTGGCCTGAATTGCTGTTAAATCCCTGTTAATGAAGCACCACCAGTGAACTCAGCCAGCTCAGCTGGGAGCCTGCACAGCCTTGGAATATTTACAGCAGGGACCTGGGTGCACAGCACACACAGGGAAAACCCTCCAGGCACAGAATCAGGGAATGCTTTGGGTTAAAGGGACCTTAAATCCCACCCAGTGCCCCCCCAGCCGTGGCAGGGACCCCTCCCACTGTCCCAGGCTGCTCCAACCCCCATCCAGCCTGGCCTTGGGCACTGCCAGGGATCCAGGGGCAGCCACAGCTTCTCTGGGCACCCTGTACCAGGGCCTGCCCACCCTCCCAGCCTGGAATTCCTTCCCAATATCCCATCTAAGTCTACCTTCCTTCATCTAAAGCCATTCCCTGTGTCCTGTCCCTCCATCCCTTGTCCCCAGTCCCTCTCCAGCTCTCCTGGAGCCCCTTTAGGCCCTGGCACGGGCTCTGAGCTCTCCCTGGAGCCTTCTCTCCCCCAGGCTGAACAGCCCCTTCCCCCTGGTGCATCCCAGTGGGAACACACCCTGCCCTGGGAAGACTCTCAGTGCCCTCAGAGAACCAGGGATGGCTCCAGGGAATGTCCATGAAACTCTCAGACAAAACTCAGTCAGAGCTGACACATCAGATAAGGACAACTGTGCACCTTCCCTTTCTGTGGAGCAGTTTTGGTGTCCTGGAGCTGGGACCATTGGGTTTGGTGTAAGAAAGAGCCCAAGAACCTCTGCAGTTTCAACACCTGGTGTGAGAGCTGATTCCAGCTCCTGCCAGTGCTCTGTAATTCCCTGTGGGATCCAAGGGGTGGAGAGCTGGGCCAGGTGTCACCTCCTGTGCTGCTCTGGGCACACCAGGCACATCCAGGGAGGGTGAATCCTGTATGTGAGGAGAAAGCTGCGCATGCCCACCTGGAGAAAGGGGCTGGGAACCAATGCACAGTGCCTGCAACTCACACCAGGCACACCCAGAGAGGATGAATCCTGTATGTGAGGAGAAAGCTGCCCATGCCCACCTGGAGAAAGGGGCTGGGAGCCCATGCACAGTGCCTGCAACTCACACCAGGCACATCCAGGGAGGGTGAATCCTGTACAGGAGGAGAAAGCTGCCCATGCCCACCTGGAGAAAGGGGCTGGGAGCCCATGCACAGTGCCTGCAACTCACACCAGGGAGCACAAGTGGAGCTGAGGGCTCAGCCTGCACCAAGGCAGCACCTTCTGCTTTGGAAGCATTTCCTGACCTCCCTCCCCTGCCCATCCCTGCCCCTGAGCCAGCTGGGGACAGGGACTCCCAGAGAAGTCAGCAATGTCTCTGTGCTGTGATGGGGAAGCTCATCTGAGCTGGGGCACTGTGTGTTCAGCCTCCCTGGCTCACACTGCCCCAGCAAGGAGCACAGCCACAGTGTCTCCATTCTCCTCCTCCTGTTACCCAGGGAGCTCTGGCAGCTTAGCAGCAATTCTGGTGACCTACAAAACTTCCACGTGCTGCAAGGCAACATTTGAGGAGCTCAGCTGGAGGGAAAACTGTGTGTGAGCAACTGAAGGCTCCATCCACCTCCACAGCATTTCCTGGTGCCTTCCCTAAGGATTTCTGCTCTCCACCCCTGTCACCCAGCACTGCCATCTCCCCCATGGCTCCCATCCCTGTTTGTGTGGCTTATCTCCTCTTATCCCTTATTTCTGGGGAACAATTCTCTTTTCAGTCCAAAGGAAACAACACCAAAAAGCCTCAAAACATAAACCCCTTAAAATAAGCAATGTGTTCCTGCAACACTTCTCTGGGATGACTTTGATGTGCAAAACTATTCCCAGCTCCTGGAATAGCCCTGATATTCCTTGGTGGCCTTGTTATGGCACAAAGTGATACTGGGATCCATGGAAAAAGACTGACTGAAGGGTGAGGGCTGAAACACTTCTTATAAACAACTCCAGTGGAAAAGATGAGGAATCACAGAGTACCAGTGGGAGATATGAAACAAGATTAAATGCACATAATGCATTTCACAATGTACATTTGGATGGTTTTTTCACTGTTTTAACTGTCCCTGGGTGTGTTTGCAGCCAGCCAAAGTACATTTGGATGGTTTTTTCACTGTTCTAACTGTCCCTGGGTGTGTCTGCAGCCAGCCAAAATACATTTTGATGGTTTTTTCACTGTTCTAACTGTCACTGGGTGTGTTTGCAGCCAGCCAAAATACATTTGGATGGTTTTTTCACTGTTCTAACTGTCCCTGGGTGTGTTTGCAGCCAGCCAAAGGCAAGGCCTTACCTGCTGGTGCCTCATGAGCTCCATCATGTCCATGGCACTGATGAAGAGGAGGCAGCGATCCGAGTGATCCACCAGGGAGGTGGGCAGAGGATGGTTCTGCCAAATGCTCCACTCACACAAGGAGAGCTCCTGGGCTTTCCCCTCCTCCTGCTTCTGCAGGGAAAAGAGATTTTCATCCAGAAATTCTTTAGTAAAACTTCTCTGTCAGGGACAGTAAATACTCAAAATGCAGGGAAGGATTTAAACATTAACACAGAGGTTTAAGTCTGGTTTAAAATTAAAAAAATCAGGAGCAACCTGGGCAGGGGTGGAATGAGATGGTTTTAAGGTCCATTCCAACCCAAACCACCCTGGGGTTCTGTGAATACAGCATCCTGCATGGAATTCTTCAAAACAGGAGCAGAACTTCATGGATATTGAGACTTCTGAAAGTATTTTTAATTTACAGATCTAACTTTGAATGTACAGGCCTAACCTCAGAGACCCATTTCAAATATCTAATTGTTCAATTCTTAACCTCAAAATTTACATGCACATCTCAAAATGGCATTTTTCATGTAGACCTCCCTCAAATTCAGAGTTAACTCTGTTATTTACAGCATCCCTCAGGCCTCATGTCACAGGAAACATTCCACTGAACTCACTGGTGTTTCCTCCAGGTTTTCTATGGTTTCAAACCGAACTTGAGGCAATACTGGCTCCTTTATTCCATCACTTTCCTTAATCCTGTAGAGTCTGTCCCATATTTCAAACTCCTCAGGTGACAAGGACCAGCTCCTAGGAGAGCTCATTCGCTTTTGGCCTGTGGGGGGAAGAACAAGAACAGGAAAATGTCAGCTGCTTTGGGAGAGGGGATGCACAGAGTAAAAGAACTTGGTGTGACACCAGTTAGAACAAAACCACACAGAACCTGAAGTCAGGGACAAATATCAAAATATGAATGTGTTATAAGGACAAATCTGTCTGTTAAACAGCTGCTGTGGGGACAGCATCATATAAAGAGAGAGACAGACAAATAAATCACTGCCAAATAATGCCACAGCCCTCAAAGCAGCCAGGGGTGGGACCTGATTGCAGAGTCAGTGTTGAGAAGGTGATTGTTGTCAGGCCAGATGTGTGAGGCTTGGGGAAAAATAATTCAGGTCATTTGCCAATGTCTCTGCAGCCAGGATTTGGGATGAACCTGCAGCCAGGATTTGGGATGAACCTGCAGCCAGGATTTGGGATGAAGCTGCAGTCAGGCTCTCTTGGGAATTAAAGGCACAGAAGAGGAATCAGCCTGGATCTCTCAATCCTCTCAAGTCCCAGACACAGGGGCTGTGTCTGCACAGGGTGAGATCAAACCCTGAGAGTTCAGGGTTCTGTTCACATCCTGCTCAGAAAAACCTGGAAAAATGAACCAACACTGCAGGTTTTAAGACCATCATTAAAAACCCCAGAAGATCAATTTTGCTATGAAGCACTTTTGACTCAAGTGTGGGAGATGCTCTATTCCTGAAGAGAAAACATCCAGTTCAAGGACCTGGCAGAGGAGAACAAAAGAGACCTGAAGGAAAAGGAAATTCAGAACAGTTTCAGAGAAGATTTAGAACCATGGAATGTCTGAGTGGGAAAGGACCCACAGGGATCCTGGATCCATCTCCTGCCCTGCACAGAGCCCCAACAACCCCACCCTGGGCACCCCTGGGAGTGCTGTCCAAACCCCTGGAGCTCTGGCAGCCTTGGGGCCGTGCCCATTCCCTGTTCCTGAGGAACTGTTCCCATCCAGGCACATGCAGGGATCTCAGAGAACAACAGATGACTTCAGTCCCTGTGTTGCAGCTCCGTGGGACAAAGACAAGATGATCCAGTGATAGCAGCCCAGGTGATCCATGGTGCAACCCTGCCAGGCAAGCAGCCCTCCAGCAGCTGCCAAACCTCAGCATCAGCAGCTTCCCCAAGCTCTGGGCTGCTCAGCTCACCAAGGACTCTGGCTCTCAGGAACATTTTCTGAACACAAAGAGCATCTGGAGAAACGTGACTGCTGGAGCAGAGAATCCAAGAACAGTCCCATCCTGAGTGAGACTGATGTTTGCAGACATGGCTGGGAAGCAGCACATCCTGCAAAGCCTCCATGGGAAGCAGCTCTGCTGTTCCATGTTCCATTCTCCTCCAGAACCCTGATTTGGGATGCAGAATCCTACACAGCACCCCAAGCAGCCATGGTATTTGTCTTGTTTGTCTCCACAACCAACACATCTGCATTGTCCTTGAGAGAGCAGGAGCTACCCATGGGCAACTGGAAAGGCCTAAAAACCCCACAGAGCAATAAAGACTCAAGCAGGTGTTGGTACATTAAAAAAAAAGCGAGTCCAAGACAATTATCATTAGGAAAAAAGCAGCAATTATAGAAATAATGTGAAAGCATAAAATCCAACGAAACCCACAATTATTGACAACTCAAAACTGATCCATCTGAAAAGGAGGGAGTAGAGGAATTGTGGAGAATCAATAGAATCACAAAGATGAGATTTCATCTAGTCAAAAGCAAAAAGAAATTATTGATAGCTTGAAATGCCATTCAGCTCCCAAGAACAGCAATGGGAAAACACATTTTAAAGCTGTTTTTGCTGTGCCTGTTGTGGTCTCCTGGCTCTCACAGAGAGGGAGATGAGCAGGGATCTGCAGAGATATTAATGATGGAGATGATTATCCAGACCTTTCAGCACTTTCACCTTTCCAGGATCTTGGGGGCTATTTATTCTCATTTTACACAGTAAAAAACATGAACATAAAAACCATGAGCTGACTCCAAAGTTGTGTTGTCTTCAAGATGTTTCCTCCAGTGAGCCCAAGCCATTTGAAGCACAAAACTGTTCTTTTTTAATGCTTTTTGATTTCAGAATCCTGGAATGCTCTGAGCTGAAGGGACCCCCAGGGATCACCCAGCCCAGCTCCTGGCCCACCCTGTGCCTCCTGCACCTATTGATGTGCTCCTCCTGTTGGGAAACCCTTAAAAAAACCCCAACCAAAGAGAACCCAAACATGAGGGAGAGAAAAGAATCTTAAAAGACAAGAAATTATAGAAGAGGTTTATGGAGTAAAGGGATTTTTGATCTGGTTGCTGCCCTTTTTGGAGAAGAGCTCTGCTTCTCCAAATGAGGAGAAAATGCAAAAAAATGAACTCCTTTTTTTCTTTTCTTTTTGAGATTTATCCTGAGTGTCACCAAAACTGAAGGACACACTTGGTTAATGATGGGGCAGGGCAAGAATATTGGGTCCTTCTGGGACTGACAGACAAAATTTATGGAAGAGGTTTTGAAGTGGAAGGAGGCTGGAAAATTAATAGAAATGTAATCAAATTAAGAAGAATGGGAAATGTATATTATCCCAGGGAACAAGAGACAGGACCAAAGGAAACAGCCCCAAGCTGTGCCAGGGGAGGCTCAGCTTGGACAGCAGCAGGAATTTCTCCAAGGAAAGGGTGCTCAGGCCTTGGAACTGCCCAGAGGGGTTTGGATCCCCATCCCTGGGGGGATTTCCAAGCCCTGTGCAGGTGGCACCTGGGGACAGGGGCAGAGGTGGCCTTGGCAGGGCTGGGTTGGACTCAGTGGGCTCAGAGAGATTTTCCAACCTAAAGGATTCCAGGATTCTGTTTATTCTGCCTAGAAAACAAGGAGAACACTTGAAATTCCTATTCTACTCCTGCCCATGATAGAAGAGTTTGTGTGCATCAGAATTCTTCCTTGGAGAAACCTGAGGATCAGCTGGACTCAACACCAAAGCAAGAGCAGAGATGAGAGCAGCCCCAGCTCACTCACTGCTGCCAGCTTCTCCCATTGTCCTGTGTGGGAACAGCACTGAAATAAGGAGGAAATGCAAAAAACCAAACTCCTTTCTTTCTCTCCTGTTTGAGATTTATCCTGAGTGTCACCAAAACCAGGAGCAGACCCTGATTCACACAGCAGTGAGGGGGATTCACCACCAGGGTGGAGCTCAGTGAGCCCCCCAAGCAACCCTGGTGTGCAGGAGGGGCACTCAGCCCTGGCTGCCCCACCCTGGGCACCTCTGGGGCAGAACCCTGGGGACACAACCCTGGGGACACAACCCTGGTGTGCAGGAGGGGCACTCAGCCCTGGCTGCCCCACCCTGGGCCCCTCTGGGGCACAACCCTGGGGACAGAACCCTGGGCACTTTCAGCAAATCAACCCTGGGCACCTCTGGGGACAGAACCCTGGGCACTTTCAGCAAATCAACCCTGGGCACCTCTGGGGACAGAACCCTGGGCACTTTCAGCAAATCAACCCTGGGCACCTCTGGGGACAGAACCCTGGGCACTTTCAGCAAATCAACCCTGGGCACCTCTGGGGACAGAACCCTGGGCACTTTCAGCAAATCAACCCTGGGCACCTCTGGGGACAGAACCCTGGGCACTTTCAGCAAATCAACCCTGGGCACCTCTGGGGACAGAACCCTGGGCACTTTCAGCAAATCAACCCTGGGCACCTCTGGGGACAGAACCCTGGGCACTTTCAGCAAATCAACCCTGGGCACCTCTGGGGACAGAACCCTGGGCACTTTCAGCAAATCAACCCTGGGCACCTCTGGGGACAGAACCCTGGGCACTTTCAGCAAATCAACCCTGGGCACCTCTGGGGACAAAACCCTGGCCCTCGTGGTGGCTCAGAGCCCCCCCAGCCCTGGGGAGCTCACACAAAAGGCACCTGGCAATTCCAGCTCTGCAGTGCTGCTCCCTCAGCAGGAACATTCTCAGCTTCTTTATGCCCTCACTGCTCATTTCTCTTTTCTAGGACAGACTAACAAATGCTGCAGAATGATTATTTTCATTCTATGTTGTGCTCTGATTGTTTTCCAGCAGTTGTGTCTGTTTAATCAGACACTGAAATAGAAAGCTTCCCAAGGCTTTGAGTTTCTTCTTTCAAGAAGTTGCTGTTGATCTTTA
Source organism: Climacteris rufus (assembly GCA_013398175.1). Taxonomy (NCBI): domain Eukaryota; kingdom Metazoa; phylum Chordata; class Aves; order Passeriformes; family Climacteridae; genus Climacteris; species Climacteris rufus. The sequence continues at coordinate 37,593 of VZRZ01008257.1, forward strand.
CAAAAAGCACTAACAAAGAGACAGAGCATGAAAACTCCCAAGTATTTATAAGAAATACCTCTATTTTCCTATCTTAAGGTTGTGTTCGATTTACTGAGCATTCCAGAGCCATTTAACTGCACAGCAAAGAGCCTCCAAGAGAATTTCCTAATTTTCCTCCAAGGGTGTGCACAAATAATAAATATCCTGCCCTTGATTTCTCTTTTTCTCCCATCAAAATACCTCAGTTTTCAAGCATTTTTGTTTCATTATCATTTAGGAAGCCACAATGCCCAGGGAAGCTGTGGCTGCCCCATCCCTGGCAGTGCCCAAGGCCAGGCTGGATGG